>JAODLD010000002.1:9333653-9349522 GCA_026781065.1 Mormyrops boulengeri
TGAAGGCCGGCCTTTGGCCGTGGGACACGTGTGGCTACCCCCCCCCCCCCCCCCAATCAGCGTGAGGCGGCACTTTGGCCTCCTGCCGACTGTCTGTCTGCCGGTAGATGGTTCCAGATGGCTCCTCACCTACAGACCTTTTCAGTTGACACTTTCAGCTTAACAGTCATCTGAACTTTTTTTTTTTTTTTCTCCCCTCTCTCCTAAGTCTTCTAAGTTCTGCACTGTCATTTCTACATCACCGTAGAAGAGTGGAGAGGTGTCACTGAATGGGTTTTTGTAAAGAAGGGTTGAGGGACTAGTAGGTACAGGTCTGCTGTGTGATGAAGACCATTTTGTGATGGTTTGTTCATCTGTATCCAAGACTCTACAGTATCCTGTTCATTAATCCAGTGAGTTAATCCCTCTTAAATATGCAGTTTATAACCAGTTTTCCTCCTCCTATGTGCTCTGCTTGACTGGTAGGATCGTGTGGCTTTTGTCTAGAAATACATCATTATCTTACTACTGATTATCAGAAGCAATATGTAAGCTACTCTGTTTCATATATCCGATCTGGCTGGTATTTCTTCCTCTTGCTTATTTAGTTTTAAATGGTATTTTAAATTTTTTTTTATTGATTTGAATTGAATGTAGATGTTTTTTTTTTCCCCACTTCTGGAAAGGTTATGTGAATCCAGTATTATGGCCATGGTCTGCAACCTCATATAATTTGCAAATTCAGAAGTAGTGTTTTCTCAAACCAACCTATGCAGTTAATTCTGTTGAGTTAGTAAGCCCTGGATGATTAGCTGCAAATCTAAGATCTTTATATATGGCATGAAAGATATTAAGTGGAGAGCTGCGAGCACAGAATTGTGGGTAATCAGTATTGCAGAGGACGTCGCGTCCGATGTAAATTTATTAGCTCTGATGTTCGGGCAGCAGTTTCATTTGCACACTCATGTGTTTATGTACTGTCAGCTTTTTTTTTTTTGCCAGTGTGGTGTGCTCAAAGTAAATGGTTTATCTCTGAGCCCTGCAGCTCTCCTGACCCTCCCCCAGTCAGATCATTGGTGACTCCAGGCTTTTCTACCAGGGGGTGCAAGGTGAGCGAGCCCAACCACTCATTAATGCTGATAGATACATTTCTTTAAAAAAATGTATATGCATTTACTCTTATTAGTAGACATGGATATGACTAGCACAAACCATGTTTTCGACATAATTTTGCAGTTAAATAAAATTAAACTTAATATGTTCATGTTCGAACAGCATTTTCATTGATTGTACCCCTGTAAAATCGCCTGTGAGTTGTTTGTTCCTCCTGAGGGTGGTCCACCTTGACAGACATCTCCCACTGTTGGCAATCCCATACCTAATATTATCGGGGGGGGGGGGGGTTCACTTTTAAAATAAATTACTTGCATACTACTGAACATCCCAGCGCCCCCACCGCATGCTGGATTTTTGGGTTCACATTTGCAGCTGTGTAGACATGCGAAAATGCTATTTGGTGTCTTATTCAAAAATGACTATTTAAATTTTGATTGTAATCTTTTTGAATGAATTGTATTCTATATTGATATTGCTGTAAATTACAAATGTTCATTCAGCCTTTTTAAAGAAGGGTTTTTTTTATATATGTGAGTTTGAAAAAGTGATTGAGCTTATAACTGCCCTTTGCACAGCCTCCTATAAACTAATATTCAGTCCTAAATTTAGTTTTTTTTTTCTTGTTTTATTTTGATGAGAAACATGAACATAATTGTTAATTGGAAACAATGCTGTTGACTGATTTTTCTAAAGCATGAAGGCTGTTTTAAAAAGCCAATAAAACGATACTATTTACTGATTTTTAAAATTGTCCTTGCTTTTGCTCCCTCGACGTTTTTATGTGCCATTTCTTGTCTTCCTCCTCCGTTTCCCTGATCTCGTGTTGTTTTGATGCTCTGGGCTGTCTAGCCAGGGATACGATACTGCACTCTGTCCCCACGTCATTCCAGTGAGATTCCTCTAAGCACAAGACGTCACACTCATTTTACGGTTATTTACTATGATTCACGTCAACATCGAACGGACAAAGCTTGTGACGCATAACCGGCAGAGGAATGTTTGTGTACTTTGTCATTTTATTAGCAATATACAAGTGAGGCAAATGGCACATTTCAAATGACGAATGCCCAGATACAAGTGTAAAGCGTGGATAGTTCAGAAAGTTAAAATCCAGACCAAGGTTTCGTTTCAACCAACCAGTTGAGGACTCTGTGATTGTGACTCTCTATACTCGACTGGTTGGCTGAAGCAAAATCTTGATCTGGATTTTTAGTCTCTGGACCTACACTACCCACCTCTGATTTGTTGTGGAGCCACAACCTCTAACAAAGCAGGAACCTAATAAGATTATTCAGTAGCCAGAAGTGTGGCACAAGAGCTTTCAGGGAATGTAAAAATTACAGCCAGAGATTTGGTTCTGATATAAAGACGATATTTTATTTTCTACTTGGGCTAAGAAAGTACAGTAATTCAGCACTGCATTCAGTCTCTCCTTTTACTTCCAGGGCACACATGAATATCAACAAATGTTGAGGCAGTGAGCAGAGATGAGCAATTTCTCTGGGTAATCAGGAGGAGTCGGATTACTGCATGATTCAGAGATACTATTGTGTAAAACCTTTGAAGAACATTCTGTCTTGTTACACCTGGGCCCAGCTTTGAAACTAATTGATACTCCCTATCTTACTATGTCAAGGTTGGGAAGGATTGGGGAACATAGGAGGGTTTCACTAGGGTTTTATGTCACAGCTGTGTACCTGTAGCACCCCCTAGTGTGTGTACAAGCAAAGACAACTCTAGCGTGAACATTTCATGGCTCAGGTGCCCCTTACCTTACAGTATTGGAATTATATAAAACAATCGCTGCATTTAGCTCTGTTAACAATTATTCCTCAGTTCTTGTTTTTTCTTTTGTCTCAGAGGCATCATGCTAGTAGGGGAACTTGTGTAGCAGATGTGTCTTGGTGTTTCTTGAAGGTGCTGACGGGACATGGCCCTCTTGCAGGAGTCGGTGATCCTGACCTTTCACTTTCATTTCTGAAGCTGTGCAGACTGGTAGGTTGCTGTTTATGCATGGATCTCGATTTCTAATCGAGAAAAGGAGGGGAAAAAATAACTTGCATGTGTTAGAATGAAAGTTACATAATGTAAGAATGTGTGAAATGGTAGTCCTGTCCATTACTGTTGCTGCAGGTGTCAGTACATTATTCACGACCAAAATAACAGCATCGGGTTCCATTATCCCAGATATTCCTTAGGAACTATCGAAGATCTCATAGTTCTGCATGTGTATCCACTCAATCCCTGTCCTTAAACTGTCGCCCTCCCGATTTACTGTATTATTTACCTCTGGAAACCAAGGTGAAATGACTGGGATGTTTCAGTGCTCAGATTGAACTGGCACACTAAGGCTGAAAGGAATGGTGTCAGACATGCAAAAGGACTATGCTGTTGTTTTTATTTAATTTTTTTTGACGAGGCGAGCTGTGAGACATAAAACTAAAGGCCGCAGCCAGAGTCTCCGGAGCGTTGAAGAAAGAGACCATTCAATTGGATCTTCTCAGCAAATCACGTGCGAATGGCGATATTCTGCAGAGCAGTCGTAATGGTTCCGCAGAAATGTTTCGTAAATTGACCAAATGCAGATATCGGCAAAAAATATAATACAAATAAATACAAGGGGACTGATTCACTAGAAGGGCACTGGTCTAATAGTTTTATTCCCTAAGGTACAAACAACATTAATGTACCCCAATGGTACAAAAATGTTCCTTTAGAGTCCAATTTTGTACTTTAAAAAGTACATTTACCTGCAGTTAGGGTAAAACTGGCTGACCCTTGAGGGTACAGCCCCAGTGACAAGCAGTTGTACCTTCAAAGGTACAAATTGGTCCTTTTTTTTGACAGTGTACTTACCGCTGTGATCGCGCATGAGTGATAGGTTTGAAAAAGGTACCGCGATACAGGATGTGAGGTATATCAAGTGAATTTTATATTATAGGCATCAAGTTTCACACAACCAAAATGTGATAAATAAAACAAGGAAGAACCTCAGTTGCATGCAGTGTTTTAGAAGTTAACTCCCCCATTTGCATCTGTTTTTTCATCCTGCTCTTTCTGACAGAACTGTGTGTCTTTGTTATAACAGGTGTCCATGCTGATGTGTAGATATGGAGAAATGCAATTTGGTGGCTACATTTATTTTAAACCTGCTTTAAACTTCCAGCAAAAATGATACAGAGCATGCTAATGCATGCAAGTCTGCTTTAATTAATTGAAGTATGCGTGTAGTGAGAGAAAAAAAAATCGACTAATGTTTTTTCCAAGTATCACCACCAGATGGCGATCTGTAATTCCTGTAGGGTACAATCTCAGGCTACCGGAGAAATTGTCTGCTGTCCATTACTGAAAGATATGCATCTTGTATGACGAAAATAGATTAAATGCCTGTTATTACAGCCCAGCAAAAAGATAAAAACGTTTTCAACTTCACCTCAGTGCTACCCCTTAATTTTAGTTACATTAATTTACATCTTGGATGAAGATTCTGAGTGTGGTATGTTTACATTTGGTGAAATTAAGACAACCATAATTCCTTATCAAAATGAAATATGTAAATGAAGCCATATTTGTCTATGTACGACACTAGTTGTAAGCAAAAGACACAGGTCACGATGGTACGCCTTCAACATGCAAATTTACCCATTATCAGTTCCAGCACCACAAATGAATCTCCCCAAATTCCGACGATTCATTTGGACAGATTTGTGCTTTACATGTTTTCCTTTATGTCTGACCGTTTGTTATGAGGTGAATGGTACTCGGATTGTTAATGCCGCTTTTAGAGCCGTGTGAATCATCTTTCGAGTGCTTTTCGGAAACCGGTGCAAGAGCAGCGCAGTGCATCCGAAACAAAAAGCTACAAAAGGTTTATTCATTTAGTTTTTAAAAGCCTGGTTCTGTTTGTCCTTGCTGAGGTGGAAATCTGTAGTCGTGTGCAAGAAAAGTAACAGAACGTAGTCTTTACAGTTCACCAGGCGAAGCAGGTGATGCAGCAGGTGATACAACTCTGCCCCAGTTCCTGTCTGTCTCCATAACAACACATGCATAGTTGTGCTGATATGCAAATGCGTACACTGGCAAAATCCATCGTAAAAACCACCCACGCCTTCTGCAGAACCTCTTTTAAGTACCTATTAAATGTGATGGCTTTGCTCTCTGACACGTGTGTCTGTCTCCAGAGAGAGAGAGAGAGACACCATAGAACATAAAATTCAATATATGTCTACATCCCATAGGTTCTAAATGCAATGCACATTTAGACCGTTTGTCTCCATCCATCCATTTTCTGAAACTGCTTGTCCTATTCAGGGTTGCGGGGGGCGGAGCTTATTATCTCTATTCAGTTACTTTAAATTTTATCTAAATGCTGGTCCCAAAAGCACAGATTTGCCCTCGTTCTCTGTCATAAAAATTCTGTTCTAAGCAACAACGGTAATATTCTGTGAGTCTCCCCCCGCCCCCGCCACCAGATCTATGCCACGCTGCCCTTCCTGCTCCCTGGCACATGTCTCTCACTCGTGGTTGGGCACATCTGAACAGAAGAATTGACCCGTGCAAACAAGAAGCATGATTCCAAAACATTAATGGGAATGTTACATTCCGAACCATCCATCCGTTTTCTGTACCCATTTATCCTATGTAGCCTCTTGGGGGGCCAGAGCCTATCCCGGAGGCTATGGCTGAAAGGCAGAGAACAACCCAGGACGGGACGCCAACCCATCGCACCATTCTGCCCCTGTCTTTTAACAAGATCTCCCCAGACTCTGACTGACTAGTCTTTGCGTCAATAAAACCGCACCATGTAACTATTTTTCCATTCTGCAAATGAGCCCAAACCATTATTATGTGTTGACATTAATTACCACATCACCATTTCTAAGATGCCAATAATGCAATATCATATTTAATGATTAATACAAGTTAACACATTTGAATATGTAATGTTTATTTTTACATTATGCTGAAGAATGTGGTTTGGAATGGAGTCCTGGATAGGCAGGTAGGTCAAATCGACATGTTTGCTAATTTGCATTGAATGTATCACCTTTCAGCTTCACACAGTGACACTACATATGCCATTCAGTGTAATTGTGTAATGAACGTTAAAAGATTCATGCTTTGTGAAAGAAAAAAACAACTATTGAAAAGCTGCCGTTTTAACGGACCGTGAATGCTGTCAGGGGGCCGGCAAGTTCTGGTGCAACTTATAGTCGAAGAAATCAAGTTTAAGCCATAATTTGCATCAATTGCATGAAAACAAGAAAGCAAGTTGTTGTCAAATACTCTTTTATTTGCAAACACCATTAAATATGTCTCCATGGCAGTGATATATTTAGATGAATATAATCGAACTCAAAAATCAAAGCAACAAGAAACAGGTTAAATTTAGAACTACTACCCTACTGCAGTGATGCAATAAATTACAATACTACTGTACCTTCAAAAATGCATAAGGCAGCCATTGTATTCACACAGAAATACTGATATATTTGATGCAAAACAACATCCCTTTTATATAAATACATTTCATAAATATCTGATATACAGCGTTATACACAACTTCTGAGAGACTTTGACACAAGCTGCAGTGACTGAATAGGAAAACGTGAAAAAAAAAAAAGTCCTGTTCTGAAGAGCACATCAGATAGTGGAGGGAAGACGATGCTTAAGTACAACAAAACGGTAAAGAGCAGGCCCTAAGCCATATTCTGCTTCAGCAATTTCTTTTGTATTATATTAGAACAACAACAATAATAATAATTTTAAAAGTAATAGGTTTTTGTGTGGGAAAAAACATGCAAATTGTCTGCAGGTCTGCTTGGGTGGGGCTTATTTACAGGAATAGGACATTTACAGCTTGAGATAGTTTTTGAGGTTAAGATATGAAGGTCTTTTCTTCTGCGGCACGTCGGCTACAGTCTGCAGAGCTTCGCTTCGTCACAGAATTGAACCGAGAAAGTGAAACTATTGACAGAAAATAAAATGAGCCGCTGACCAGAAAGTTGCCTTATCATTTTTCTTTTTGTACAAACAAAAGGCAGGTGGATCCCAATTCCTAGAAAATAACTTGAATTAATCAGACTCACCCCGCTGAGAGGCACAGCCATACTGAATACCATCCACATGTTCTAGAATTTTATGAATGTGCTTCCACATCCACAGTTAACAGGTGTCTAAAGCTTTTTTTTTGGGTTGAGTGAGAGACACATTTGAGGCTAATAGGAGGGAATAGCGTACGGAGCGACCACCAGGGGGCGTTCAGCACCCTCCTTCTGAACACCTGGGTGCTCCATGGGAGACAGACATGAAGCGATTACATAACTCCATAAGCGACAAAATAATAAGTATTCCACCAAATATGAGGTACTGGAGAATACATACTACAGGTAGCGCTGTGTGTGGACCTGCATGCGTCCAGGTTTCTGTCAAGGAGCCTGCTCTCCTCGCACAATTCAAGGACTTGCACTTCAAATGATCTGATGAAAGTAAAATGGCCATATGGCGTGAGGATGGATGTCGTGACGGAACCATTCTCCTCAAATCAAAATGCTCACTCTCGTGATCATTATATTGATGTAACAGTTCATGAATGATCACAAAACTGAACTTGATTTGGGGTAAACTTTGTATTTACCTATCAAGATCAGATTAGTGGTTTAAACAATAACAAGTACATTACTTACGACTCAAATAAATTACATTAACAGGAAATAAAATAAGGAAACCAAAATGTTACATTTTAGCAATTATATTGTACTAGTAAATGATACATAGAAGGAGCAAAACATTTAAAAATGTATATATATATATGTATATAAATGTATATATAATTCAGTATGTAATATGTGTTTATTGAGCTGAACTGCAGGCATGTGGAGCTGAGTTTTAGTGTGGTGTTCCATACTATATTAACTGGGCAGAGTTCAGTGAATCTCAGGCTATAATCAGTAGTCACTCAATTTTTATACCCAGAAAACAATTTATCCATTAAAAACAATCCCAACGGAAGGTTAAAAAGGAGATATCAATACGGTTATTGCACTTTCAATTCCCAAAACTGCAGCTTGTTTCATTTCGTTCTCTCCACATACTGTATTTTTAACATTGTGTACAATTGAAAATAGAAAGTGCCCCCTCCCCCACCTTTACACACACACACACACACACACACACACACACACACACACACACACACACACCCACAATGCCTTGCCATTTGGTTGATCATCAGGCAGTAGCAGAATCATAATAGCATCAATGGAATGGATATTACTTCATATATTACATACAGTACTTCACCGGAAGAACGGAAAACAAAGTGCTCTGTGGACTCCCACGCGAGAACGACAATATCGGGATTCTTTCCTCACCCAGAGGTAAAACCTCTACTAATAATTATTTTGCGGCTGTGAAAATCCACGGACTGAATCACAAAATCTCCTCACATAAAAAAAGAGGCGCACAGGCAGTGGGAATGGATTATGTTAGTTCCAGACCCAAAGCGTGTTCCTACAATTTCTTTCTTATGGAAGTTAGGCCACCGAAATATATAATCCTCACACTTATAAACCAGAGCAGCTGTGATTAAATGTGATTTATCAGCACAGATAGAGCAATTCTCATTCCAGGAAAAGTAGTACAAAACCATCAAAATGTAGATTGTATCAAAGAGACTGGTTATATTTTCTTTTTAAACATACGCCGAGTGACAAAATTTTGTGCTTTACAAAGAGCAATAAAGAAAGTTAGTCTTCTGAAATGCTCAGAAATGTGGATTAATAAATATAGACCTGACCTCCACATGTGCCAATAGGACCAGTAACCTTGATGGTATGCGCTGATTACAGCAGTTCATAATCAAAGTTAATGCGTGATATCTTGACTTCTTAATATTATCTTGAGCAAAAACAAAGCGATAAAAAGAATATATATCAAAAGTAGTAGAAGTCGGTTTGCCCTTCTGAAGAAATGGACGGCATGAAGGAACTCGGGAGAATGATGATGGGAGTGTGTCCATGGGTGAATGCGGAGTCAGCGACGGCCATGCTGACTTGGTGCCATTGTAAACAGCCCTCACGGAAACAATGAGATGAAGATGACGCCCATTCATGGTGATGGGATACCCCTGCCCCCCACCCCCCCCTTATCCCAGCATCCACACAGTCAGCTGATCGCTGCCTTCAAGCAATCTCCTGCTCGTGCCCCGAAGTTCAACCTGCGATGCAAGAACAGAGCATATAATCACACAAACAGAAGTGGAGAAAAGATGGTAGCAAACACAGCGGCATGTTTAACGTCTGCACTCAGCTCGGCCAGGCCTGCATGGAGGACAAGGGCTCTGTGGGCTTTTACGCTGATTAAATATAATAATATAATAATATTAAATATAATAATATAATAATATTTGACCAACTTCATATAGTTCCTAAGGAATGTTAAAATCCACCGAAAATTCAAATTACATTTAAGCCTTGATTTATGTGTTGAAAATTGTATAATTTGGCATACATTTTATTTAATGTATTTGGTATTCTGTTGTGTAATAAATACCAATATAATAACGCTTTCTATGAATGGCATGTCTAAAAGAATCTATGAACACATTAAACACATTATAATGCATTCATAAAGCATTACAAACATGGCTATAAATCCTTAATGCTTATACTGACCATTATAATGCATTATAAAGGTATCAACAGTGCATTATAGATGAGAGCTTCATTGGAGTTTATGAAGTATTACAATCAACACAATAGTGCAGCGCGACTGTCAATAGAAGATGCTGTAATTCTTTATTAATGCTTATGCTGACCATTATAATGCACTATGAAGGTATCTATAGTGCATTATAGATGAATGTAAAGTGTTACCACAAATACCACAGAAGTATGAAGGATTCTCATCTCTTTCATTTTAAACACACATGGACTTAACAGCCGTGTGTTGAGTCCCAAGTGATAATATCTTTCCCCCAGTTTCTTCTGCGTCTGACAAACAGTTTGACAGATGGCTGATACATTGCAGAATAACAGCCAGAACAAAGGCAGTCCCTAGAGAAGCCAGCATGTCACTGTCATGGGGGTGATGATGTGTAGTTAGGGCAATAGACGGCCCTTAAGAGCTGCCTGAACGGCTGCCCGACAGGGAACTGACCTCGCTTTCTCATTTGGCAATAGCGGAGGGCGACCCCGAGCGATGGAAGTGGACGATCTGCCACTTGCCGTCACGCCGGTGCCAGATGCGAGACTCCTCGGACTGGGCCGTGCGAGGCATCCCGTTGGTGTCGATGTACTGGGTGATGCGGACGTAGGCGATACAGGCGGCTTCGTCACCGACCAGGTGGATGTGCGGGTTCAGGATGGTGGTGTGAACCGGCTTGCTGTTCTTTGACCACACTGGCCAAAGCAAAAGCGCATAGTGTATGCAAGTAACGTTACACGTACATATAAGGCTAAATCAATGCACGACGATATTAACTGTGGTGTCTGGTGTAGCATTCATTAAAGCCCAGTTCTGTCACTGTTACACAACACTGTTGTAAACACTGACACCTGGTTATTCAGAAGAAAAATGATCTTCACTTGAAGACAAGTTTATTGCCACAGGGTGACCACCTAATCCATGTCAGGGTGGACACTATGAGCTGGGACAGGGTTTGTAAACTACCATTCCAATTAAAAGGACCTGAATTTCACTTAAGCACTGAGTTCTTGCTGTCTGCTGATTGGTCAGTCTCCTCTAATCATGCATGTGTCACTAATGTTAATGTGACACAGCTGGATGAGTCTTTCAATCCAGGAAGCAAAGCAGTAAAAGCTCAAGAAGAATTGAAGTATTTGACCAAGTATGGGAGCCTTTCAGGTTTAAAGTAGTTTGTAAAGCCTGAAGTAGTTCATAGGGCCCCCCCTGACATGGATTAGGGGGTCCCCCTAGTTGGCCGTCTGGCCTTCTTTCCCATACTCTCTGCTGTCCAAAATCTGGTTTGTGTTAAGATGTTTTTTCACTTGATTCAAACGATTCTATTTTCACAAGGCATTTGTCCCTGTAAAGATTTTGCGCGCTGATCAGGCCCAGCAGTGCAGTGATGTACAGAGATCTACACTGAACCTGAAGATTGTGGTCAATTATCTACTCTGATCTGCTTTGGGATGAGACCCCTTTGGGAAGAAAAGGATAAGTGTATATCCAATTTTATATCCTCTTTGAAACCACTGTTTCAACTACTGTGTAAAATTACTCTGTCTACGCAACAAAATCTATAACCTGGACTATTAATTTTATTGATTGGGGTGGGAAGACTATAACTGAAAATCCTTGGTATCAGTGTAAAAGGTTTGCATTAATATTGCTGCTGTCAATTGCATTTAACCCTCACATTTGAACAAAGCAAAGCACAAAGCCACAGCCAGAAAGTTCAGGTCCACAAAATACAAATGCAGACCAAGATTTTGTTTCAACCAACAAGTTGAGTATGAAGGGTCACAGTCACAGAGCACTCAACTAGCTGGTTGAAACAAAACTTTGGTCTGGATTTGTACTTTCTGGACCTGAACTTTCCACCCCTGTCTACGGCTCTGTTGATTCAGACACAGCCAATGCTGTCACCCCGGCTTACGATTCTCAAAGTAGAAGCGGTGAAAATCCAGGCCCTCCACCAGGTTTCCCAGGGCTTCGGGTTCGAAAGCCGTGACACTCGGGTCACACATCTTCCTGCGGGGAGCCAGGGATAAAAAACGATTCAGGAACCCTTAGTGCTCCCCCCTCCCGAACATATGGAGCCATTTTCTCAAATATTTAAAGGCAGAGGAACATGAGCTGGAACAGAAACAAGTTAAACAACACAGAACATCCTCCTACAGACTTCAAGGTGGTGGTATATGGAAAGTGATCTTTTCTCTTCTATGCAAGCAAACGGGAGCTTGACAGAAGCGACCCGTAAATTCTGACTTACGTGTAACTCTCGAAGTCTCCGTTGCTTATGGCTTCAATGAGCTGTTCCGTCACCTTAATGATCTCCTGTTTCCTCACTGCGCAAGACAAACAACATATAAACACAGAATTCCCAAACCTTCTTGCAGTGACTTTCCAGAAAAACTACAAAGAATTTAACGACAGTCAGTGAATTGTTTGTCAAAAGCACAATAGCAACGACAGTGTTTGATAAAAAGTGCTGCGAAAATCGTATAAAAGCTTCATGGTAGTCTGTGGCATTGTTGTCTATATACCTCAGCTGGTACGTGTATAAGCATGTGTACATTTAAACAATACATATAACATACATGACACATGTAGATGTCATGGGGTGACATGAAAATGCATGTGGAGGTGTTTGTGTTCACGATTTCAGAACCATTGGTGTATAAATGAATGCCATATTTGATTTTTTGGCAGAAACTAGCTGAAATTATTTATCCGGGTTTGAGTTGGTCTAGGAAATTTAGTGTTTTTATTTTTCGAGTTTTGCTGTTTGAAAATTGAGACTTAAATAAATCCCACAGCTTAGCTAGCCAGAGGATTACTTGTAACGTAAGCCTTGATCTGCACACATATTGTCTATGTTTAGCCTGATGTTAATTACACTTTATATGAGGTTCACCATAAACAGACAGGAATTGGTCATAAAAGCCCCTTATCAGACAGATTCTTACGCCGTCAGGTTAGTGATTGATTCGGTGTAGCTGTGTCTGCCTCCTGTGTTTAGTTGTAGGTGTCTTTTGGAGTGTTTTGACAAATAAATGTTTTTGGAATGTGATGTTGTATAATCATGAATCGATGACAACGGTCACACATAAAGGACTTTATGTCAACTCTCACTGTACTGAGGAGAGTGTCTGTATACGCTTAGTCATGCACCTTTGCGTGTATATGTGTGTCCGTCTGAAAAATGCCTCTGTTGGCTTCAGCCCGGCTTTACACTGTATATACATGGAGGTGTGTGACCTCTGTATTTCGTAATTCAATGGTAATATTGAGTTGTGCGACCACGAGCCGCTCCCCAGTCCTCCGGAGGTCTTCTTCATACAGCAGGGCCCAGTCTTTAATCTCAGCAGGAGTCAGCTGGGTGTCATCGACTGGGGAATGCAAGGGGCCAGGAAACGTTCTCGCACTCAGGCCCTCGCTGGCGCACAGTGTGCGTTTGTGTGCGCTTCTGCGCATGTGACTGAATGCATGTAGGTGTAAGATATCCCTGGTGACGGGAGGGGGGCACCCTCAAACAGTATGCCCCCTATCCTAACCAGGGGGAGGGGGTCCTGACACGCCTGCCGCCTTGTGAATTACAGTCTGTTTGGGCTTCCTGCCCTTTCACTACATCCCCCATATGAACCTCAAACGTGGATGTAAAGGAAGCTAAACCCTTGATATCATGCTCTGAATTTCATACCTGACAGTGATGCCATTAGGGTTATCTTATCATTTATATTATATAAAACCCCCATCATACTTCTTTTATAATAGTAATAACACTTTATTGATCCCTGTCAGGAAATTCCCTTTCCGCCTACCCCATCTTGCTCTCCATGACACACATGTAGGTGAGAGCAAGCTTGGCAGTGAAGGGTGCCCATGGAGCTGGGGGTTAAGGGCCTACAGACACGGCTATTCTGTCAAAGCCGGACTCAAACCAGCAACCTTCTGATCACAAGCACTGAGGTGTAACCCTCTGGGCCACACACTGTCCGCAAATGGTGCTTTCTCTTCAGTGTAGTATATCTATCCCTGAATCTGACACGTGCACAAAGCAGAGATTTACACTAATTCTGCCGTTTCTGAACCAGCATAACTTCCAATCACAATGGCAGACTTTTGAGTGTCATCCTGACCTCTGGTGTCTTCATCCTCGATGGTTGTGTTGCTGCTTTCCGAAGACTCCTGCAGAGGAACACACGCAGGAAATGAGAGCCTGCTCAGAGTATATATACGTGCAGAGCCAATAAAACCTGGTCGACGTTTTGTCCTCCATGCTGGCACCTTGGGGAGAAAAAACAGCCTCGGTGGGAATAAGGGATTGGATGTGGGAAATGAGTATGGCCGTCTCTGGAGCGAGCGCACAGTGGGGGGGGGCAGGGGTTGGGTTGCCAGTGAGCTCGGTCACTATGAGTGTGCGTGTTTCTCTGCGTGTCTGTGATATCACACCCGTGAGATCCCGTCATCGCTGCCTCATGGGGTCATCCAGGCTCCCTACAGAAAGGAATGAATTTCATAAGACTAGGGCTGATGTCTCTCTCGGGCCCACGTGTAGCTCCCCCCCAGGTGTCTTCTCGCCCCCAGCCACTCATACGTTGGGTGTGTAATGGTCATACGCAGGCCACTGGCACAGACAGGAATATACAGGCATACATGAGCGTCACCACTCACGTCGTCTTCTCTGCATCATACCTCCGATGCAGGAGGGTGGTGTCCTGTGGCGAATTTTACATTCATAAACGAGTCGGCACACATCACTCTGGCTGGACAGACACAGCCAGTCTCGGGAGTCCATGCCCTTTCAGCGAGGGCGACTGGCACTCTTCCGTTCGATTTTGAATTAAGCGCTGCATCGAAATTAACAGAGAACTAAGACCACAGAGGTGTTTTCTCAAAGGTAATGGAGAGATGGCTTTTCTGAGGTTCTCCAAGGTTCACCTCAATATTCAGTGGGGCAGAATGGGGGAACTTGCCATGTTCTGCTTTGGGTCTGTGTGAAATCAATACCCTGGACGCTGTTCCTCTGACATCCCCAGAACCTTTCAGAACCACAGAAAGGGTTCATACAATATAAATTCACCATAAACAGAGACTGTTATGGGTCACTCACTGTGAACTGAGACCACAGAACAACCACTTAAGAGAGAGACAGACAATGCCTCTGAAAAATCAGACCATCTTGAAGTGTAATGCTTTAATAATCGGAGCAGTAAAAGGAAACACTGCAGTATTGTGTTCTACTTGCTACTAAGTGCTACTTAGCGAAGTTACTAAGTGCAAATTCTTTTAGGGCTAAAAAAGTTCACTCTAGATAAGTTTTATCAGCAACCACGGGCAGCGTCTACTTCTTGACTCTCTCTGAAACGTCGCTGCTCTGAGCTTTTTCACAGTAAGTGACTCACAGTCACAAATGTAAGCTTCTCCTCTCCCCTACCTTTACGCCATCAGTCTTCTTATTGGCTACGGTCTTAGCTCCTGAGCAGAAAATAAAGAACAACAGAAAGGTGGCGATCAGAAAAGGAACGAAAGCCCAAAACAAAAGAGCCAACGGCATTTCAGAATGGCAGTCCAAACCCGCGGGGCGTCCAAAAACTGATCGACCGAAAGTGATTCTGCCCAGCGCAGTGCCGCTGTGAACACGCCGCCACCGGATCGATGGTTCCTGTGACCATAAAAGCGGCACACTGGCACAGTCTTCTTCCATCAGATAACGCAAATGGTTGCAAGACAAAATGAACGTCTATTGAAAATTCAGAAACGTCGGAAACCCGATGCAGCCTTGAGGGTCGTTCCTGAGGAGCTCAACCAGAACTCTGCAGAATCCAGGCCTGAGCAGGTTCTATTGCAAAGGAAATTATTCTGTAGATTCTGGTAGTAACTGCATTGCCCCGTTTAAACTATTGTAGTTAAGTGTCAGTGTTTCTTTCTCTCACATTCCCTCCATCTCCCGTTTCTCTGTTTATTTGAAATCTCCCCTCAAAGAGACCAGCCTGGATGTTTTCTCTGTTATTCCAATTGACACTTGTCTAATTATAGCCCCCACCTTGGGTGGGTCATGTGGATATCCCATCATACAGAAGCTG
>JAODLD010000002.1:9361924-9393062 GCA_026781065.1 Mormyrops boulengeri
TGAACTTCTGCCAAAATAAATACATGAAACCAATGACATTCTACCAAAATGTATACAGGAAACCAATGACATTCTGTCAAACGAAACACAGGAAACCAATGACATTCTGCCAAAATGAATACAGGTAACCAATGACATTCTGTAAAATGAAACACAGGAAACCAATGACATTCTGCCAAAATGAATACAGGTAACCAATGACATTCTGTGAACTGAAAAACATATATACATATACATATATATATATACAATTCTGTGAAATGAAATGCAGGAAAGTGATGACTTTCTGTCAAATGAAACACATGAAACTGATGGCCACTCGGTGAAATGAAATGCAAGAAGGTGAGGACTTCTTTTGAAATGAAACACAGGAAACCGATTATTTTCTGTTAAATGAAAAACAAGGAACTGAGTTCCTCTGAAGTGATGCAAAAGAAACTAACTGCTTTCTGCATAATTCCCTTTAAGAGTAAGGAAATATCCTGACCTAAGTCCTACTAAGAGTCATTTGAAAGATTCGAAAAATCCAGGAACATAGCAATTCACGCATTTAAGAGAGCATGAGTGGACAAAAATTATTCCAAACAGTTTTCAAAGTTGTCATAGATTTTCCCTAAAACAATTGCCGCATGTGCCTCCGTCCAACACAGGGGTGGCCAATCTTATCCAGAAAGGGCCACTGTATGTGTGGGTTTTCGCTGCAACTGCCTAATTAGATTACTAATTAGAGAACTGATTGGCTGAAGAGTCCTCACACCTGGGTTTGAACAGCTGACCTAAAGGTCAAAAACCAGCACACACACCGGCCCTTTGCGGATAAGATTGGCCACCCCTGGCCTAACACAACACTTACGTAATTGACACAGTCCCATTTATTCTACTTCATTTTTGCTGACTTTCATTGTAACTTATCTTTCTCATAGAAGTCTTCTCAGACATTGTGGATCTGAATTTAAAAGGTATACAACATTTCATAATATGCCACAAGTAAATGCTATATATAGAGTAAAAAAGATACTACAAGACAGTATAAGGATGTATAAATGAAATCAATTCGCACAACAGTAACACTGAAGGATATCACATTTTAGGAAAAGCAGACTTTGAGGAGACATCTCATAAAAACACCTGTGTAGAAACTTCAGGAAGTGAGATTCAATGACAAATGTTAACTTCTGTTTTACATTTATGTCTGTGACATATATTTGTGAGAAGGCTGACAATGTAGAGATGGCTTTTCCCTATCACATTCCCCTGACTGCATTAACCTATATAGCACTAGGATTGTCTTATTGCGATTCCCTTTAGGAAAAGCTAATGAGGAAAGGCTAGGTGGTAGACTTTAAAAGGCCGAACAGAACAAGTCTTACCTTGAGATCTCTATGAACAACCCCCATCTGATGACAGTGCAGCACAGCTTCCAGGATCTGCTGAATACAATGGCTAATATAAAAGGAAAGATGTTTATACATTAAATTGGTGTGTGCAGCTAATGCTAACTGATCAGTGGAGGACAGACATGCTAGTAAGAGATTTGTATTCCTCAAAGATAACAAGTAACTTGAAACATCCATCTTATTACAAGCCTGAAGGTCATTCTGTCAGCTGTGGGGATGTTTGTTCCCCTTCAGCTACTTTTATTATCGGTTTTCACACTGTTCTGCACACGCTACATATTGATAGTAACTAATCGATATCCAGATAATCGTCACTAGTTTCTGATGGAATGTATATACCTCACAGAGAGGGTGAGTGTGCTTGTCTTTAAGTGTCTCACGTATGTCGTGAATGATGCTGTTGACAGCGAAAACTTACATGTGCTGAATTCTGGGATTGATTGAAACACTTAGTGGTGTAATATCATGGCTGAAAAGGTTAATGTTCCCTCAAATTCTTAGCCGAGATGCGGGTTTTGTTTGAAACACACTGAGAAGACTCATTGAAAAGGTCAAGAAGGAATCACAAAGAAAAGGACCCAACACAGAGTGAATCCATCACCTGGCATCCGCTTCGCTGTAATACTCCCTGGCTACGATATCTTCAAAGAGTTCCCCTCCCGTCACCCTGGTTTAAGCAGAACAAACACGGGGGGGTAATGAGTTTGTGATGGCAGTGAAAAGACAAAAGAGAGCCAATATGTAAATAATGTTCTCTTCAAAATAAGTTTGCTTTCAAGTGCGAATTATCTTGTGGGACTCCAAAGAAGGGAACAAAGAAGTGAACAAACACTTGTCAGTAATGTTTCATGACCTCTGGCTGCGAAAGTGCCTACACGTCACTTTATTGTCCTGTTTGCTAGTGTGCCGTGTCTAGGTTTGCTCTGTCAAGCATGCCTGGCACTATTCAACAGCTGTCTATCTCATGGACAATGGGGGAGGACAGGTTAACTTTTTAACCCCCCCCCGCCCCATACACCACCCCCACACACAGCATGATATTAGGAGGAATGCCATTTCCAGCAGCCTTGGTCAGCTTACGAGGTAACATGGGTTTGAAATGACGGATGGATGCACATTTCCTGTTCACTCATCCCTCACACCCACACACACATGCGTGTGCACATTTTCATTACTTGTCCATGGCCCATGACACATGTGGACAGTCTCCTTGGACAGATGCGTGGGGGAGTCACCCTCCGTCACATCAACTCCTCCCTGTCCCTGTCTGACATCTGAACAGTTCACGTGTGGATCACAGAGAACAGAGGATTCGAGAGCCCTGACCAAGTCACCCCCCTCAAAGCTATAGAAAAATCCTTCTCTACTCACAATTTACTCTTTGTTGTTTCCCAAAATATGTGTGGATTTTATTGTGCAAAGTCATATATTTGTTAGGTTTTAATTATTTTAGATTCTGCCTAAGGAAAGAGTAGATACATTTTTTATGGTCTGTTATGGTTAGGAATGAATTTCATTCTTCATTCAACACACAGGAAAGTTAACAGACTGCCTTTTCAGACTGTTTCACAATGCAAGTTTTCCTGGCACCGTAACCCATATTTTCAAAGCGCCAGTTCTCAGATTATCCTCTCAGGGCTGCGTCCAACTGCAAAAGTTAAACTTTGTCTCAATGTTATTTCAAAGACGGAGAATATTGAAGAGTGCCATGTAACTCTGATTCCCAATGCATTCAAAGAACAATATTTTTGTTCTTTGTAAAATGTTATGTAGCCCTGGTGTACACCAGGTCTCCCCGCGACTCTAGCCAAAATAAGTGGTTCGTCTATTGAGAATTCAGCACAGTACACGGTTTCACCCATAAATGACCCCAGGAAATCCCCAGGTTCTATCACAAACATGTGCTTGTGTTTTTCTAAGGGCTGCTCTCTTCAGCTCCCCGATCGAGGGAAAGTCCTAAGCTGACACCCAGTGCTCACAAACACAAACACAGCTCTCCTACTGCAGTCCTGGTGCAAAGTGTAAACAGCAGACAAGCAGAGCGTAATTCTTCTAACTATGTATCCTAGTCAGGGTCATGGGGAACCTGTAGCCTGGTCTAGTGAACACAGGTACAGCTTGGACTGGATGCCAGTCCATCAACGGACACACACACAACCCGTCAGGTGACACAGGAGGGCGCCTAGGACCCCACCTTCCACTTAGCCCAGCCAATTTGCCTTAGATGGAGGGGGCGCTGGGGATGTAGCTTGCCTAAAGCTCCATGTGGGCTGCAACCAGTAATGCACACAGAAATGCATTATGGGAAGTTTAGAGACATCAATTAGCCTACGTGCATTCTGCCTGTGTTTGACCAGAGTGGATATATTTTGATGTCAGAAATATTTGGTATGCATAACGCTAAGAAAGTCGTCATTTCTATCATACTGTCGCTTATTATGCTTTAGAGCAGGGATGGGCAAAAAGGGCTGTTGTGTGTGTGGGATTTTGCTGCAACCCCCTAATTAGATTACTAATTGGAGGACTGATTGGCTGAAGAGTTTTCGCACCTGGGTTTGAACAGCTGACCTAAAGGTTATCCCAAAAACCTGCATTTACATTGGCCCCTTGCAGGTAAGACTGCCTACTCCTGCTTTAGAGAAATGCTAGACACATGGACATGATTCATTATGAAGTCGCCTACATCAACCAAATGAATTCACTAGCGATTCAAAACTCTGTCAGGTCATGCTTATCAGATCAGGGGTCATTAGCACAAACGCGATCGTTCTCCTCCCTTGTGTGTTTGTAATCGCGCACGACTGATGTTTACCATACACTGCAGCAAGGTGATTTTGCGCAGCATGTATGCAGCTCTCAAAAACTGCACTCAGTTCTGTACAAGGACCAAGAGTGAGTTCTTTTTGTTGGAAATGAAAATAGTAATGGCTAACTGATCGCTGACGTCAAGCTCACTGTTAAGGGAGCTGTAGTCTCTGAATACAGGCCTGTTCTGTCTAACAGGACCATACAGAGCAGGTTTTAATTATGGTCCTATCCCTGCAGTGTGTATATTGGCTCTTAATGAATCAGCCTTTGTTAGGGTATTTGAATAAACAGTGGAATTCAAATCATGTTAAGCTGAAAAGGTATTTGAATACTTGATTTTTCAGTCCTCAAAGCAATCAGGTAAGAGCTTAATTAATTTATCCTACATTCAGTGCTAATTTAGTATTTATTTGTTTTTCGGCTAGAATATCATTTAAAGTACAAACAGACCTGTAACGTTTTCTAAGGTAAATCTGAATAATTAAGTCTGCAGGCACATTTTAAAATATTTTAAGTTTTTGTTGCTTTCTTAATATCATTCATAATTATAATACTACCTGACTAACAATTGCTTTTATCCAGCAGGACCTCCAAGTGAAAGCCAACCTAAAAGGAATCTTGGGTATGTAGAATGACTCAGTAAATTACATGGCCATTCCCACTCTCATGCGCAATATAATATTTAGAAAATATGTTGAGCAAATACACTATGCAGGCTAATTTTTATAGGCTCCATATAAGGATGTTGGGCTAAACTGTAATCCTGAATGTCTCAGGCTTGTTGCATAATCATCCTCAAGTTTCCTGCACCAAAGCAGTCGGAGCTGTCTTCTCAGCGCATCTGAAGCCAGCGCGGATGTGTTAACTGCCGTTAGCCCCAGCTTTGCACTTCATGCATTTCATGTCAATGATCGGTAAGTTTAGTGGCCGTATTCCTGCAACGTGCTCTGTAATCTCCCCAGTGGGCTTAACACAAACACAGTGCATTATTAAGCCATATACCATAATGCCTGCATAATACCTGAAATACGGGCAAAGCTAATTCTATAAACCAGAGAGCAGAACAGCATTAATGTGCACATCAAGCCAACTACTGGTTGCCAACGATGTCTTTTCGCATTTTTGTTTTGAGTAACCTGCGTCCAAGGGGGTGGCAGAATCGCAGTGTACTCTCAGTCAGGGAAGCTGCCAGATGCCAGTGACACCGATGCTTTAATGCGGCACCGAAACGGCGGCCAGCTGCCTCTGTCTTCCTCGTTCAGTTTCCGCATTTTCTGTATTTAATTGCATTACCGAAAAGTCGTAACATCTCGCATTGATACTGCGTTGCGTCAGCTATGCTGAAGGGATCAGCGTTTTCCTGTGATGGACTTTCAAACCATTTCAAAGTGACAGATGAAAGACACGGGGAAATCCGCGTTACGCCCCGGAGCGGTTCAGCGCAGGTGCTAATGAACGTTGTGTTTAGGGGATGCCACCTTGAGATTGGAGAACCTGCAAATAAATCAGCGTAAATGACTGAAAAATAGCCCGTATTTCCCCCCATGAATGGGACATGATCCTGTTAAACCCGGCATATTTAAAAGGTTAACATATTCATGGCTGCCTAGTTAAGATACCACTCACTCACTGAAATAAAACAAATTCCGTAGAGAAGGCTGTCAGTGTGACCTTGCTCAAACTTTGTATTGTTAAAATGAGTGACATTATTTATTTACTGTTCTATCCTCAAAAATGTCATAACCGTCACGCTAACTTACATTTGCTGCCGCCATCACGTCAAAGAACGATGTCATTATTATACTCTCATAATTAACGAATCATTAGTCATTACCATCTAAATATATACAGCAATTCCTGGTTTATATGAACTAACTGAAAGTGTATATTTGTGTGACAGAAACGCAGAGGCTCCCACTCAGCACAACAAAGAGCCTAAAGACGGAAGTGACAGATCTCGGAGATGAAGGTGCATTTGCAACGCTGTGATGTGTACTGTGAAGGAATCTGTAAGTGATATTGAGGTCAAGGCAACCCGGCAGGCGGAAGAGGAGATACTCACAGATCAAAGATGAGGTAATGATGTCCCTCCTCAGAGATGCTGTCATGAAGACGGACTGCAAATGGAAGAGAGGCAACATTGTGAAAGACAGGGGCAGGGGGAAGACGAAGAATTTCCCAATATCATGGCAGTCTGGCAGTCATTCTGCTATGAAAGTCTTTTCCTGATAAACTGCTTTCCTCTCGCCTTGAAGAATAAACGTCAAACTGAAGGATGTTGAGTGTTCTTACGTTATGGTGTGTTTTTGACTGATTTTATTTCTGTTTTAGAAAAAAGATCCAAGAATGAATACATAATAGAATCTTTCTCCACCCCTTTTTGCAGACACATTCGTCTGCAGTCACACAAGCGGGAAATATTAGACTCAAGGAGTGCGTGGGAGAGTGGAGGCATGGGTGTGTTTGTGTGGGTGATCAGCGAGGAGAGACATCCTCCTTCGCTCCGTCACCATTATCTGCTCAGAATGACTGCAGTCGCATACACAGTATGTGTCGCCTATTACCTGCACTGAGCAGACGGCCGCATCAGAGTGTTCATCCCTAGCTCTCCCTGTGGATCCTAGCCATTTTATTACTGTGCCATATACTACATCTCCTGCATCGTGTACGCCTGGAGTTTTCTCACTGGAAACCAGAGGGAGAGACTTAATCGCCGTTTTGCTGCTGCTCATGCTGACTCTACAGTCAACTTCACCTTGCTGAAAAAGCCTTCAGCTTTGTGTTTTGTTAGGATTTTGTTGGATTATAAATGATCCAAGTCTATTACAGTACATGTAACGCTCATATAATCATTGATGGTCAGAGGAGAGAACTGAAATGGGAACCTGGGTTGACAATAGCGTTAGTTCTAGAACCCGAATAAACAATTACTTGGTGTTTGACAGGTGAAAAAATGCTCAGTTTACAGATTTAGTGATAAGAAGTTTCCTTGGTGTTTGCAACAATCTATAGGCTTGAGTGTAGACCTGTCCTCTCAGCGTGGGCAGCGACAGGGGTTGGCTTACAGGGTTTAAGCCCCAAATATTTCTAGTGATGCCCTGGTTGCTTTTTACAGTCACTTTCACAATCACTGTCACAGTGTTATGATGCATGACAATTTCTGTGCTCAGCCCCGGACATCCCCCGGAACCCGGCTCGCTCCCCCTGAGCCCGGCTCGCTCCCCCTGGAGCCCGGCACGCTCCCCCGGAGCCCGGCTCGCTCCCCCTGAGCACGGCTCGCTCCCCCTGAGCCCGGCACGCTCCCCCGGAGCCCGGCTCGCTCCCCCTGAGCCCGGCTCGCTCCCCTGGAGCCCTCCTCACTCCCTGCCCCTCACCCCTTTGGGGTTGATTATGTAGCCAGCCCAGCATTTATCCCACAATCCAATCTGTTGACTATGTGACTCTAAATTGCCTTTCATTTGTGAACTTCCTGATTTGTGTCCAATGTCTCCTATTACAGCTCGAGTTGCCTGTCACCTCAAAACAACGGTCACACGTGGGTGTCGATTTCACCCTCATCGTATTAACTTCTGTGTGTCATTTTTTACTGTCACTCAAAAGTTTGTGTGCTTTGCGTTGCCTGTCAGATCCAGACAGCTGTAGCTCCCTGGTCAGGGAACTGAGGGTAGTGAGACAACACAGTGATGCCCACTTTTTACATCCCTTTATTTTAATTAAACATGTCAGTCACCAATAAGCCAATTAGAGTGATTTCACAGCTTATCATCAGGTATCTCTAGCCAACAGGCTGCATGGGTTCCCCCGTGGAGAATGCCACATGGATTCCCAGTGGAACATGTCGCATGGGTTCCCCGGTGGCAGAGGTGGCAATATCAGGTCCAGAAAGTAAAAATCCAGACCAGGATTTTGTTTCAACCAACCAGCTGAGTGTAAAGAGTCACAGTCAAATAGTACTGAAGTGGTTGGTTGAAACAAAATCCTGGTCTGGATCTTTACTTTCTGGACCTGAAATTGCCACCTCTTCCTGTGGAACATGCCGCATGGGTTCCCCCATGGAGCATGCCACAGGGGTTCCCCTCTGGAGCATGCCTCATGGGTTTCCCGGTGAAGCATGCCGCAGGGGTTCCCCAGAGGAGCATGCATGTAGTGTTGCACATTAAGGTGTGTGAGCTTTGTATAGAAATCCTTCAGGCCAGTGCTGGTTCCCAATGCAGCCTTAAGTCCTCTAGTGAAAAAAACAACCACACAAACGGGAAGTTTTCTCAGGCCAGTCAGGGTCACATTACAGTGACACCAGTGATGTCTAGCTCTCCCTTCTGGCACATATGTCTAAAATTTAGTGGACTTTCAGAGGATTTTTTTTAGTTTATCCATGTAGCATACCAGAAACTGTTCTCTGCGATAAACAACACCAATATAACAAAAAACTCAACAACGTGGTGCATCTTACATGAGTGAAACCATCTTAGAAACCCCAGGATGCGTACTATTTTAACATACCATACTCCTACTCACCAGTATTTTCCAAACATGTAGGTTATTACAATTGCTACTCCTTAACTCAACCTGGATGAAATGCGAAGTCAGGGCAATTAGACGAGCTCCTGCAATACATTTTGTTGTGAATGGATCTGCTTCCTATGAATAACGATGATTTGATGTCATTCGACATGGAGACTGTGTCATACTGACAGGCTTACTATCAAACACCTCCTGTTACGCCATGCTGTCACTCAAGCATCTCTTGAAATCTCAACCAAAGTGTGTTTGGACAACTATCATAGAAATGCAGAGTGTTTTATCTATAATGAGGCACCCAGCAGCATAAGCCATGCGAAAAGAGGCGGATGAAGGCATAGGAGGAGAGCGCAATATTTAAAATGCAAGCAAATTTTTTTATGAAGCTCAGCAATATGAAAAAAAATAGAGCCACTCATTTTAAGAGCAAAGATTTTTCATATAATTATTTTAATGAATCAGGGCTGCAATTAGGGCAGCAGGATGGCTCAGTGGGTGGTGCATTTGCCTTCCAGAGCCGGGGCTTTTGAATCCTGCTCCGGTCTGCGTGCAGTTTGCACAGGTTGCTTCCTGCTGCCTAATGACATGCAGGTGAATTTGGTAACACTTTATATGAATGTCCTGTCTGTAAGAATCTATGAACACATTCATAAAACATTGTACTGCATTCAAAAAGCATTACAAATATGGCCATAAATATTTATAAAGAAACATCACATTATAGCCATGTTTATTATGCATTATGAATGCTTTATGAAGCTCTCATCTATAATGCAATATAGATATCTTCATAATGCAGTACACAGCATCCTTAATTCTTATACCGACCACTATAATACATTACTGTATGAAGGTATCTACAGTGTATTTTAAATGAGAGCTTCATTGGTGCTTATGAAGTATTATAATCAACACTTATGACTGTCCATAGACAACGCTGTGATGCTTTATTAATTCTTATACTGATCATTATAATTCATTATAGATTGTAGCTTTAAGTACAGCGTTACTGTGAATTTTTATCTCTATATGGTTTGTGTGGCATAGGACAGACTAGCATCTATCCCAGGATGCACCCCTGCCTTGCGCCCGCTGCTGACTAGGATAGGCTCCCGGACTCACCTCCCAATTCACACTGTACTGGATAAGAAGATAGATCACATTTCATAGTCATTTCCATCCATCTTCTAACCACTAATTCAGTATCGTTTTGCAGATTGCCTGGAAGCTATTCCAGCTCGCACAGCAGGGGAATTTCCTGGAGGGGATGCCCCACCGCCACAGGGCACATGTAACTAATAGCTTAATTGATTAATTGTCCTAATGCATTAAATGCTAACAATCTGTCGGCGAATATACGTGTCTCTAAATGGCTCAGCTAAATCACACCAGGTAAGTGGTATAAAATTTTCAGGCTCGCAGGTAAAATATGTGACATGAGGATAGCCACCTTCTTTTCCAGTGTCTCCATGAACGGTGCAGTGCCAGGCACTATGACGAAATTTAATATTTCTTCCATTTAGGCTCATTATCTCAGCGCCCTTGGTTTTCACAAAGCCGCACTGATCTGATGACCTTCTCAGGCTGCTCCATTCAGTCCACTTCCCTGAAGCTACTGGGTGGACAATTAAGCTGAGAAAAATAATTCCATAAGAAAAAAAACAGATTCTGTTTGTGTTCTAAAATAGGCGTGCATGAGGTCAACATCACATCACGATATTAACTCCTGAAGAGCTGGAATATGGATTTTTACCATACTCCAGTACTCTTTAATTTCCTGTGATATCATCGTACTTAGAAATGATAGGCCCCCCCGACAAAATGTTACGTTGTCCCCCATCTAATTTTACATATAATGTTCATATTCAAGGGCCCCTGTCAAGTGCTGGGCCCCCTGAATGTGCTGGGGTATCTGTGCCATTCTGACATCCGTACTATTCTTACTTATGTATTAATTAACCACAAACTAAGTATTAGTTACATACCGGTCTGATGTTCGTTCATCAATGAATCGTGATGCATCTTTTCTCTCAAACAGTTCCTATATTTAGTACTGTATCTGTCAATTTTGTAACCCTTTGTGAACTACTGAAGTACCAAGCAATGTGTAACACAAGTGAAATACTGTACTGATCTCAAGTTTGTTCATCATGGTCGAGTTTTCCTTGAGGGGACATGAATAATGTAGCTGTACACTCTTACTTAATGCATTAATTAACCAGTAACTAAGTGTTTGTTATGTACTGATCCCATGCTTGTTCATCATTAATCAATCATGAGTACATAACAAACCTAGTTATTGGTTAATTAATGCATTAATAAGTAAGTGTGTGCTGGTACATTATTCATGTCCTCTCAAGTAAAGTGTTAGTGATCATCATTAATGAATCGTGATGCATTTTTTATCTCAAGTCCCTACTATATACATGGTTTGTAATTCAGAAGAAGAGTTATTACTAAGTGTTTGTGCCCTGGCAAGTAAAGTGTTACCTTACTGGTGCTTTAAATAATTTTCACTATTGATTTGGGTGTTTATCTTGGGTACATGAAGCACAGAAGGCAGTTACAGCGGCATGTCATCTGGTTAAAGTTTTAAGTGCTTGCGCAATATTGGGTCCTGTTTTCAATCGCGGCAGTGGGTCAATCTTCGGCTGCTAATCGGTGTCATACCGCATGGCCTACATTAAAATGAAAAGTTAAGCCCATGAAACTCTAAAGCACAGCGTGGCACTGACAGCCAGTACAGCTTTCGCTGCGCAGTGACTCAGCTGGATCCAATAAGCAGAATGCTTCCCAGATCCAGGAGAGGAAAGCTTCTGGGAATGTTCGGATACTGATTCGTTCTCCATAAACAGCTGCGGGAATGGGGGCTGGGGGGGGGTGACCATTTTACAACGCAGAGACCACAATTATTAGTATTAATTCATTATACCAAATCCTCGTTCCCATTGCCTTTTACATATTGTTGTGTTTTGCCTGGTTTACCGAACACCGCAGTAGATGCTACATGCAGCCACAGTTTAGCTTGTTTGATCTTCCCCGTTTTTATGTCTGTTTATTCAGGGCTTTTGTTGTCCTGTTCCCTTCCTACTCCAATTCACACCTAAAATGGAAATACAAAATGGAACTCCGGTTTCATGTGAAGGCCCCTGTCCTTCCCACAAAGGCACTGTGTAATTATATAAAAGAAATTAAGGATGAATGTCCCAAGTGAAGAGACTGCCCGTTATGCTATTATCTTCATCTTCGTTATGTCAGATGTTAATGTGAAACCATAGCTGGCTCCCAGTGATCCGCCGTGCCGCAGATGTACTCAGTTGCACCTATGCTGCTGGAGTCCCGCCCCACGCTTTGCGTGAGTCCCCATGCCGTCTGCCTGCTGCAGCTCCCGCGCAGCTCCCGCGCAGCTCCCGCGCAGCCTGGATCTCGGCTGGCCGCTGCTCTTGGTGGCATTTACTGCTGTTGTAGTTTTTGTGGATGTGTGCGTTTGTGTGTGGATTAGGACCAAATGCCCACCACAATGTAACACAAACCTGTTTTTTGACGTTGTGGGGACCATTTTTCAGGTCCCCACAAAGATCCGTGAATGCAATCGAAAAATTAGAAATTGCCAAAAGTATTTTGAGTGTTTACTTATAGTTAAGGTCAGGGCTGGGTAGGGGTTATAAGGTCGTCACGGTTAGAGTTTTCCTCATAGAAATGAATGGAAAGTTCTCACAAAGATATAATTACAAACTTGTGTGTGTGTGTGTGTGTGCGTGTGTGTGTACTGCAAACCTGCATGCACTGGTTGGTTTGTCATCACAGGGGAAGGGGGGGGACTTTTCATCAAGTCACGTTTATGAGATGGAGTCTCACAAAACAGGATGTCCAGCGAGGCAACTTACAATGCATCCGCAGATGATTATAAACCACTCATATCAGACTCCGAGTGTAAGACACGCATAACAATGTCTATAGGAGCTGATGTTTAAAAAGCTGAGATTAGTCAGATACTTTAATAATCGGTATAATGTCACATCAAAGGAGCTTCCACTGATGCTCCGAGTGTACAGCTTCAAAAATGTATATAGAATAATCTTTGAAGTTTGAATATTTTTGCACCTCACCGCCCACGATAAAATGGTGCAGGAGGCACATTACGATTGGAACAGCATCCTTGAATGACTGTAGTGTCAAAGCACTAAAAAAGGTTTCATAATGTCCACAATTTAGATTTGTTAGAACAGCTTAAAGTGACACTCTACAGAAATTCCACAGCTTCCGTAATGTGAGAACAATAAAAACTCTAGAATATCACTTCAGACCGATATTCCTGCATGATGTTCTTCATTGTTTCCAACATCCTCTGACTAATTCATCTACAGGAACTAGTCTACAGGAACAGACAAGCAGAGACGTGATGGATGCAAGACTACAGGCCGCTAACAGAGACCAGTTTTCAGCTGACGAAGGGGAGCATAAAGCTATAACGGACCCCCCAGTGACACTACTGACGGAGTGCTCCGCTCGCTATCAGCTGTCGACGCCTACGCCGAAACTCCACCCATGAGGGAAGGCACCTAGGCTTGTCTTTCTCACTCGGCGATGCCGCTGTCGCCCACTAGGGAATCTCCTTACAATTCGACATGAAAACAGCCCGTGGATGAATAAGACAGTGCTCCCTGCATGCGGTGAGTACTCTGAATGATTTACCAGCAGAAAATCCCATGAAATGCCCTTTAACAGCCTCTTAATCAAAAAGCAACGTGCTCCATCTCCAAGTGGGCCCTGTAGCTCCACCTAACAGGGACTGTTTTCAGCCCATGTCTCCACTAAACAAGGCAGGAAGGATGGGGGACTGAAAAGTGAAAGCCAGCTGAACTTAATGTGGACCTCATGATACAAATATTCATGTTTTGTATTAATAATTTCTTTGTTCACCCTCCAGATCAAACAGTGCTATTCTGTCAGTGTAAATGCATATCAGTTTGTGATGGCTGTCGGTGACTCACCGATATTGTGGTGTTTTAGCAATCTGCAGATCCGAGCTTCTCTCTCCAATTTCTGGTGATCTGAAGAAAAGAGAAAGGAATCGGTGCGTGACCTTTGGGATGCAAGAGGAAACGATTCCAACACATTTCATCTCAGGGCCCAAACTAATTAAAAGTTAACCAAGCATTATGTTCAAGGCCCAGTCAGGAAACTCCCGTGCTGAGAGGCTGCAGGTTTCTTTAAAACATTTTAATGAGTGCCTGCTCTCTACCTGATTATGGAGACAGTGGATAATCAGCCTGAGTGAGGCTACAGTGTTACTGAGGCCCAGAAATCCGCGTTCTCTCAGGTGAGAGAACAGCTCCACCCATCCCACGTGACCCTGAACTGTGCTATCTGAGTAAGTGCCGATGTTTCTGCCGTCCGCTTTAGGAAAGGTGCTAAAGAAACTGAAGCTTATTTCCCCTTCATTGGTCAATATTAGCGGGCAACTCACATAGTGGAGAAGCCGATTGGTGTTTTATGGCAGGTGTTTCTCAACCTGCTTCTGGAGGACCTGCAGATGTTTTCGCTCCCTTCACGATTTTGCTCCCTCCCAGCTTGCTGCCAGATACACCACACCGTGGACTGTCTGTGCAGGGTCCACATGGCCCGGATTGGGAAACATTGGTCTATAGCTTTTCTGTGCTGGCGCTTTGTGTTGAGACATATGATTGTTTTAATTGTTCGTTAAAAGAAAAACGGGGAAAGTGTCATGAAGCTCCACAGCTGCTGTGTCACCGTTTTCATCTTGCTAACTGCTTCACCTTCTCAGCCATGTTCTTCTCTTCGCGGCCTTCAGCCTATTACCGAACATCCGAGGCAGGCGGAGTTAATAAAGCACAGACGTGACAATAAGGTCCTGATGGTATTTGAATGTGCTGCTGTTTATCTCTGTTTCTTTCATCAATTGTGGCCTGTTGACGGGATCATAGCTGAGAGAATACTTTTCATTCCATGAGGCCTCGAATAGCATTTTGATTGACTAGAAAAGCTGCGGCTGAATGTTTGTCATTTCCAACAACATTTAAAAATCAGGGAACGTAGTTCACAACGTTTTAATACAACTTACAATACAAAGTATTCCCCATTCTGTAGTTCTGGCGTTGTCTATCTGATAGTGTTACCGATGTGACTGAATACCGCTCTCTTAGCTGTTGTTTAATACAGGCAGTCTATGGGTTAACAAACGAGCTCCGTTCCATAAGTCTGTCTTTAAGTTCAGTTTGTAGGTAAATAATAATACTAATAATTGTATAGCAATAATAAAAGTAAAGACATATGGTACTACACTGTTCCTCAAGCCAACGAAGCGCTAAAGCCGCACAATGTTTTCATGAGCGTCATAAAGTAGCGCGTGCGTTCGTTACTACGAACCATTGTGTCTAACCTGAATTTTTAATATATAAATGGCAGTCCACTTGTTAGTACGAGTTGTTTGTCGGACATTCTTAGCCCGGGGACTGCCTCTACTGGAAGGTCTAGAGGCGTAATCACAAATGCACAATCTGACTCTGCTTCAACTTTATATCACCAGTTCAGTGTCACCAGTTTTAAATGAAACATCTAAGTCCTGGCAGGTTATCAGAATCCAAATCAAACTGCACGTTATACGAGACCCGTGGAAACTTAATAATAAACAATTTCAGTAACATTAAAAAATGAGTGAAACTGAATGCTAGCAGCAGCTTGGGGGGGACAGTAAAGCAGCAGGATGGGGGGGGGGCAAATGATGGCGGAAGACATTGTGATGCTGTAATAAGGAAGAGACTTATGGGCCCAGCCTGGGGGGGTCACAGCTCTGTAGGTGTCGCCTTCATTCGGGAGCGTGCAGCGAAGTGAAAGTGATAGCGAGCCTGAGCTAACTGTATGTTAGCGATAGAGGCTAGCGCAGCCAAACGTCTGGCAGAATTCTGTGCAGTAATCATGATTAGTCAAAATATGAACGTCTCTGGAAGTGACATCATTACTGCTCTTGTTTCCCCTCTCGCCATGCCTACATCCATCACTGTTCCACCACTTCCCAACCAGCTCTGGGCGGCTGGCTGGGTCCAGGCTGCTTCACTACGGTTTCCATGTGGAGGGAGATTAACTCCGTCATGCGGGTTGCCAAGACAGGCAGGTGCCTAGGGGACTTACGGGGAGTGAGCAGGCACATGTAAGCCTTCGTAACGTGGGAGCGCAGCGTTGTGATTGGCAGTCAGCAATTACATTCTCGTAAATTTAGGTGTCTTTTATTTAGCCTGGAAACAGCAAGTGCGAACATGAGGTGTATCATTTCGTATGCATACAATTTATTTTACATATATCTAACAGGCTTTTATCTGACTCTGACTGCTGCATTGTTAGTGTAATACAATACTGTAAGCAAAGCTGTGTGTTGGACTGGCGTTGCTAGGCAACCCGGTGGAATGTACCAGCAGTATATCAGAATTATGAGGTACATTTAAATAAAAAAGAAATACCCAAGACGAGGAACGTCAGGTGGAACCTGGAATGCTGAAGGAGCATCAGCAGATAACTTTCAGGGGCAAAGAGGAGCCAGTGAAGGGAATAACACCTGGGGGGGGGGGTGTCTGGAAATTCTCTGGCGCTCCAACTCTATTGTTCACAAGCAGTGCTGTCATAATGCAGCATTTATGAGTAACTGAGTGAGGCAGTAAGTGGGAGACTGGGTGGGTGTTTCTCAGTTTGGGCAAAGTGCAGGTTTTTGTTGTGTTAGAAACAGAGGCACAAATTGGTAGCATTGGGGCCTTACAGGGTGGATGTTCGTAGGTTCAAATCCCCATCAAATTAAAATGGGTCCTGTAAGGACTTTTGCCCATACAGCTCCATCAGACATGCATTCTTATGATAAAATGTACCTACCAAGGGGGTGCTCCCATGATGAATTTTTACGGCTCACAAACCCAATGGCAGATTCCGTGATGTGTCAAATGCCCAGTGCAGCCCTGGTCTCTATTATTAATGCACTTTTCTGCTTTTCTGCTACTTCACAAATCCCTGACCTTTGAACCGAGCAGGCTGTCATGTGACCTTCAACAGGATGTTCGGTTTCAGTGTTCCGGTTTGGAATTTTGTTTGTGTGATTTATGCTTCATTTTTATGCTTCATGTTCCACATGCCAGCTGCCATTAGTTTTTTTTTTTTTTTTTACATCTGATTATTAACGTTATTACGACGAGGACAATGCGTCTCATTTAACACGTTCATTTTGTTTCGCAAGAAAAATTGTCCCACTTATTCCTTACACTCTGCGCAGTCCAGACAGGCATTTCACACTCCGTTCTTCTTCAGCAAGGCAGTAGGGAGAGTGAGGCTGGCTGTATGAACTCTGACACTCATCAGAAGTGAAGGGATGGATTCTCCTGGAGTTTTTTCCATCAGGCGAGTCTCTCGGGATCACAGCTTCTGATATAAAACGTCCTGCAGATCCGTACCAGGAGCCCTGGTGATCAGTGCTTTCTGTGCATTGGCTAAGAATGGCCGACACACTTTGGAACTTTCAGTAGATGGCACAGTGGTTAGAATGCTAAGCATTTTGGAGTTTGAGAAAAGGCCTTTACCTGAATTACATTCATGATACCATGTTGTTTTGGTATGGCCCTTAAAAGTCATGGGAAACAGCCATTTAGCAGACTTTTTTTTTACCCCCCCCCCCAATTTGGTGTGTGAATGCACCTTGTGATGGGCTGGCGCCCTGTACTGGGTCACACCCTGTCTTGTGCCCATAGCTTCCAGAATAGGCTGCAGAGCCCTGTGACCCTAAATAGGACAAGCGGGTCCAGGAAATGGATGGATGGAATATTGAACATTTCTCCCTGTACAGGCCATTAGAGCTGCGTCTTTATAATAAGGAAGCAAAATATGAAGCAATTCTGAGTGTCTCAAATGTAAAAAAAAATGTGCCAAAGAATAGAGAAGGAATGACAATTCGTTTTGTTGTTATTTTTACTACTATATTTCTGTTTAAAATGCGATGCAGGATCGTCTTGCTCTGAGAAGCTACATAAACACGAAAACGTCTCCGCATTACATTTGCCTTCTGAAGTGACAAGAGAGTCGGCACTCTTGGATTCTGATGTGTTCTTTTCAGCCTACATTTTGACACGCATCACCGTTAGATAATCATGCTAATAAGAAGCCATAGATTCTGCTAATTAACATATTAATCTAAAACAACATCGAGGTATAAAATGGGCTGGTGATGGTGGCTGGGCCTTCCACTCCGCAGTAGCATCGGAACACGCAGCCTTTTCTTAGTAAAAGCAGCAGGAAACAAGTTTTTTTTCCCATAAAATCCCTCTTTCACCTTCTGTCCATGATCTTAATTGGCAAGATGTACAAAACCAGGGGAGGTCTTGTCCTCACCACTAGGTGGTTGCATCATGACTTACAGCACAGCAGGTAAACTATGCATGGGGGTAGGCTGTGATTTCCTCCCCTAGTCATCAAAGCTGTTATTTATCCTGAGAGATCTATTTGCGTGTCTATTAAATCCCACAGGCTCCCCAATCATATTCGCACACAAACACAAACAAACATATTCATTTCCTACCAAAAGGCTACAGCAGGTGATGTCCTCCACCTGTATTGGAAAGTCTTAGCTACGTTTCTTTCCTCCATCAGACTCTCAGACTCAATGACATGATTTTGTTGCTTATACAAAGGTTTCTTTGAATTTGATCCATTTATATATTTTACAGGAGCTCAGTAAAGAGCCCATGCTCAACTCACAGGAACGCCTAGGACTTCATCTGACACATCTTTGCCTTTATCTGCCACCTTTCGGACACTGAAGTACAAACATATGTCCCTTGCACACCGCAGTCATGGAAACAATATGTATCAGTGTGCCTGGATTGGGAATTATGTAATATCAGAACACATTACATCCTATTTTTACTTGATGATATACTGTATAAACCATGCACACCTGTTCTGACTCACTGTTATGCTAAATGTAATCTGTGGGCTCATCTCCTTACTCATATATACGCCAAAGAAGTCAAAAGCCCCAAAGACCCTCAGGGAATATACTGTCGGTTATGAATTATGACTTCCCGTTACCAGAGAGTGGTGCAGTCTAAAATCAAACCCACCTTGACAAAACCCAGCCTATAACAGTGTACTGTTGGTTGGTCTACGTGAGATGAAGTTGGATGCCTAAGTCAGATAGCTTACTATTTCAAGCCAGCACCGGCGGAAAAACATGAAGATGGTCTGAATCAAAGGATTGTTCAAGCCTTCCCTATTCTTTAAACAACAGATCTAACACTCAACTACCTAGTGGTTACAGGTTTAGCAACAGACAAACAAGTGAGTAAAAAAAGGTACTTCTGACCTGCTTCTAAAGCTCACTGGCTTTATGAGAATTTCTGCAGCTAAACAAACTCTGTCAATGACGGCTTTAAATGGAAGCACAGTGAAAGGTTCAAGCTGTCTCCCTCCCTACTGCACTGCAGGCCTGTCCACAGCCTGAGGGGACAGCCAAGGATTCCTATACTCTTCATTTCAAGTTTTTCACAGTTAAATCTGACAAGGCGAAAAAAAATCTTGGGGGAGAGCAACTGCTCAGACGGTTACACAATCGATGGTGTGGTGCAGATGCAAAAGTTGTCAGGCAGTTGCACGTGATGTTCTTCGGAGAGGGCGCACATTCAGGATGAGCCACGCTAGTTTGGCTCGTGGGGAAAAAAACGGTGCCTGTCAGTGTCTCCTTATCGTATGTCGTACTCTAAATCTGTAATTCCAAATTCCAAATTCAATGAACAAAAAAATAAGCGGTGTATGACATTATGTAAGTAGTTATTAAGTAGAAAATGCGCACAAGTAACATTAGCCATGAAGGAGCTCTCACATGCTGCAGGAGCACAGATAGTATTTTGACAAAATAGGTCTCCCACCAAAAGGCAGGATTAAAAGTATTTAATGTCCCTGGGCAGCAGCACTTAAGGCTGTACTCACACTTGGCCCGGTTGCCTTGTTCCGTGTCCGAGCACGATTGTCCCCCCTCCCCACTGGTCAGTACTCACGTTGTGCTTAACTTTCCAGGCCCAAGCACGGCTTCATCATCACCACGCGACTTTTTGTGTCGAAGAAGTCATTTTCGGCTCGATGACACACGGCCCTTTTATAGATTTATGTACTCTGCGAGGCGGCAGTTTTCATGTAATGATGCTGTACGTTTTAAGAAGTCCCGTATTTTACCAGATATCTCAGTTTTTGTGTGTTACATCCAGTTGTTCCTGAATACTTTCATCGGTACCAGCAAACACTGCACCTCTGCTGTAGACCATTGATGTCATGCCTGAACTCTGTGCTCAGGCGCGGTTAGCGAGCACACCAGATGCGTCCCGTGCTCGAGTCCAACTGAACACTCCCACCTCTTCATGCAGGCCTTGGCACAGTGCGGACCGATCATACTGGTCAAACGAACTGGACATTGGGGGTCAAAAGTACTCGGTCATGGTACAGATAACCTAGTGTGAGTACACCCTAAAAGCACCCCCCCCACTTAAGAGCTCACAAAATCCAGAAAAGAATCTAACACAGGAAAAATGTTACATAGGCCTTTCTATATTGTATACCCTTGCCAATGCGGTTGCAAAGTTGCCTTCTCGAGGAATTGAATGATTGATGTAACAACTGTTGTTTTCAGCTGTTTTGTCCTTGCATATTGGAATGACTGTTCTCCCTATCTTGCAGATTTGCTCTGTGTAACCTCAGGAATATCAGGCCTGATTTGTCTGAGTATGCAGCTGATTTTCCAATCCAGATACTTATCTCATAACTAGACTGCAACACTACTGACAGGACAGCTTCTGCTGTCAGACTGCTGCAGGTGAATCCAAATGCGGCAGCACATCTGGTATTCAGTCAAACTGCTTGCGCGTTACACTCCTCTAGGACTCTCTTCATTGGCATCCTCTAGATGTTTGCATCAAGTTCAAGTGCTTATTGCTGCCTTTCAGAGCTGTTAATGGAAGGACATCCATTTCCATCAAGATGCTCCTCAAGACTGGATAAATGATAAATCCTTTATTGGCCACTGGGATGCTTCTCGTTGCCAACCCCATCTTGCTCTCCATAGCTTGGGAGTCACAACACAGGGTCGGCTTACATGCAGCGCCCCTGGAAATGGGGGTTAAGGGCCTTGCTCAGGGGCCCACAGACATGTGACTGTTCCGCCAAGGCCAGGCCTCAAACCAGTGATCTTTTGATCATGGGCACAGAGACTTAACCTGCTGCGTCGCTCACCACCCTACTGCCCAGCCTGTCCTCTTCAGTCAGCAGACCAATGCCTCTCAGCGATCCCTCCATCACTCTAGATGTTCCTCACATCTGCTTCTCCTAGAGTGGAATGAGCTGCCAGATTCCTTCTCAACTTTCACAAAGCATCTCAAGACCCATGTGCTCCAGCAGCCCTGCACTAGACTGCCCCACTCTGGGTTCCTGTCCTGCTCACTTATCGTCCCTAAACACGCTTAGTTCTGCACTTTGTTTTCAACACACTTCATAGTCCCGTCAGGTTCTTGCAATGTTTGAAAAAAAAGAAAAAAAGAGAAAAAAAGGAAGAGAAAAAAAAGAAAAGAAAAAGAAGAAAAAAAAACAATGTTTGAAATGCATTATTTAGCTCTTGCTCTGCACCTCTTACCTTTCTTACAGTACATTCCCTGGCAGCTCAGCCTAGCTGCACTTATGCCTCCATATGCTTGTAATGTTCTATCCGGCTCACTTTTACCTCGCTTTGGACAAAGTATCTGCTAAATAAATAAATGTGAAGACATTTCCTATATATTTTTTCTTCTAATAAAAGTGTTCATATCATTAGTCACTAGTCTTACTAGTTTTATAGAAGGAGCTTTATTAGAAAATATTATTTATTTATCATTGGCCTGATTAATGGTGCACAAGTTATGCATATAAACCCTTGACATGTGACGTAGTATTAAACATGCTGGATGTTCTCCTGGGTTGGTCTTTAATATGTCTCAGGGTAAATTATGTCAGTTGCTATATTAAACAAAGGTTGCTTCTTCTCTTGCCGGCTGTGGATAGTGCCCTGGGGCAGGTGGCTGTGGATAGTGCCCTGGGGCAGGTGGCTGTGGGTAGTGCCCTGGGGCAGGTGGCTGTGGATAGTGACCCGGATAGTGCCCTGGGGCAGGTGGCTGTGGATAGTGCCATGGGGCAGGTGGCTGTGGATAGTGCCCTGGGGCAGGTGGCTGTGGGTAGTGCCCTGTGGCAGGTGGCTGTGGATAGCAACCTGGATAGTGCCCTGGGGCAGGTGGCTGTGGATAGCAACCTGGATAGTGCCCTGGGGCAGGTGGCTGTGGATAGCAACCTGGATAGTGCCTTGGGGCAGGTGGCTGTGGGTAGTGCTCTGGGGCAGGTGGCTGTGGGTTGTAACCTGGGGAGGTGCTAGGTGTCCCACCTGGGGATTTGCTCTGGTCAAACGTTCCGTTATTCCATGTTAGACATCTCCCACTGACAGATTCCGTCCCTTGAAGGCTCTCAGAGTTCCTGAGCCCAAGTCAGCATGTTGGTAAACACTGGCTATCAATAGCTGAACATCATCCAAATGGGAGGATGGCTCGGCCAGCCAGATATTGGCCACCCTGGCCTCAGTCTCGTCTCCATACCCATGTGCAGTTCTAGGTGATATTCTCAAGGGTGCTAGAGTAACCCTAAACCAAAATATACATATGCAGTGTTGGGGAAGTTGCTCACAAAAGTAAATCCATTACAGACAGAGGTAGAAAGTTCAAGTCCAGAAAATACAAATCCAGACCAAGTTATTGTTCCAACCAAGCAGTTGAGTTCTCCATGACTGTGACTCTTTATACGCAACTGGTTGGCTGAAACAAAACCTTGGTCTGTATTTCTACTTTCTGGACCTGAACTTTCCACTTCTGTACTTCAAATCTGTTGCGATGTGTGTGTCCCCTGAGCCCTAACAAGAAAATAAGAAAAATTAAGAAATGTTAATAAAATCCTAAACTTGTGTTCAAAACAGTATACAGTAGATACCTAAAGGTATTAGATGGTTTTAATGGAAATTTTGTACTGATTTACTTGACATTCATAATTAATCTTAAAACTGCAATTACTAAAATTGGGACCAGTTTACAATAAGGGTACCCTTATGATGGGTTTATGAATGACTTATAATCAGGTTATTAATGAAGTTGTAACACTACTGAAATCATTAATAGGCCAATTAAAAGAAGCGAGCCTTATTGTATAGTGGTACTCTAAAATTAAATACAGATACAGCTTCACACCAAGGTGTTGAAGTATTTCTTTGTAGTTGTTTTTATTATAATCATTAGCATTATAATTTATATTCATGGAAGCAGCACTAGTAAATAGTGTTCTCTTAAAAACAGAGTTAATAATTCGACACTTCCAGTATGTAATATTAATTTTGCATTGGGTCTTTGTCTACCAAGTGGAACTATGCAGGAATTATACACCACTGTTAGAGTTACAGTATTAATCTCCGGTTTTTAATATTTACTTCAGTCTTACTGTCTGCATTTTGTCAATTACCCTCAAAATTTCCTGTAAGGTCAGCACAGTTGAGGATGCACGGGCCAGTCAATCGGCAGATGGGTTAATGGTTCTAATCTCTTTATCCTCATCCTGTTTTCAGAGTAAATGCTTCAGAGGCAGTGGGAGTGCCGCGCCTGCTGAAGTGAAACCCATTTGCTTTGCCGTCACTCACTTACTGTTTTCCACACTACTCTAAATGTTCCTTTCTTCGTTTATTCCCATTTACACCAAATTCCAGGTTCCCTGAATTCCCTGAAACTTCTTTCAAAAGAAATAAACCGACAATTTAGTGCATCTTTATACTCATTTCTATTATGTAGTTTTACATGTATTTTTCCACACGGTGGAAATTCATTTATGGGTCATATGAAACACTTCCGATGCACTTCACACCTTGGACTGTATTATGGAAGACACAACCTGCCCAAGCAGAAATAAAAAAAAAACAAGCTTCATTGTAAAAAGGCAGATATAACTGAAAAACCAGTCAGGACACCAGTAGAGAAATGACAGAATGACCACTTCCTCCATTCCTTAAAAATGAAAGAGCACGCAGGCTTTTGGGAGCACAGTGGCACATCCTGCTCCCCAGAGGGAAGCATTAACAAAGACCACACTGTCATTTCAGTCTCCCTCTCCCAGAGGTAAGCATTAACAAAGACCACACTGTCATTTCAGTCTCCGTCTCCCAGAGCGATGGCTTTTTGGCCACATGCGCCCACACATACTCTGTGAACGGCGTGGATATAAAATCTCCGGTGCCTTGTCGGTGACCTCGCCAGCTCTGCGGCCTGAGTCCTTTGGTCCATCTTGCCATTCAGGGGTGGAGGTGCTGTGCTCTGTGAGGTAAAATGTATCAATCCCCCCTCCTCAGATCATTATCTCTGTATGTCTATGTTTGTGTACCCTGACTCTTCACGGAAAATCAAAATGGAGAACTCGCTTCTCACACTCTGGAGAGTTATCCACCTTCAAGAAACACCTCAAGACCCATCTGTACCATAAATCCCTCTACTAGCCTGATGCCTCTTTACGTTTCCTGAACATTCTCATGCTGAACGTCTGGTCCACGAATAGTCTTATTAGGTTCTTACTGTGTTAATAGTTATTGTGTAGCTGTTGTGTAGTTCTTGTGTAGCTCCTGCTCCAGCTCTGCTTACACTTTCACCCTGACATTCACTGGAAGCTCAGCCAAGCTGCACTTAAGCCAAGTCGGCTCCTTGACAACATAAATGTTTGCAATGTGCAACTCGCTTTGCTTGTACGTTACTCTGCACAAAAGCATCGGCTAATTTTTTTCTGTGGTTAATGGCTTCGTTAGCAAGGACCCAATATACATTCTCAAGATTGCATTTACTTGAACATGTGAAACAGCAATGAGCAAAATGGCTTCTTCAGATGCTTGTCAGAAGTCCAGTTTCCAGACTCCTGCACCCACACCAGAGCATTGTAAGCTTGTTTTTTCCTTCTATCTGAAGTTTCTAAATTTTACCCTGGATTTCGGCTCACTATCCCTGATACCTTCCCGTCTCTCTGTCTGTACATACACCCCCCCCCCCCCTCACACACACAGTCCAATACTTCCTTCATTTCACCCTCACACTGACACTGATGTCTACAAGGTTTGCCACAGCAGCAAAGCCTCCTCTCCCCTAGATCCTCTCCCCTCTCATCTTCTTGAACCTCTTCTACACTCACCCCTGTATTTATTAGACTGGTAATTCCCCACTCCATTTAAGCAATCCTAAGTAAATCTATTTGCTACTATTCAGCATCCAGTTCTGTCTGACCTTCCCCCCAGAAGACACTACAGTCTTGGCTCAGCTTTCCAAGTGCTTTGCTGAAATCGCAGCTTGGATGATGGATCACCTCCTCCAACTGGATCTTTCAAGGACTAAGCTTCTTGTCTTGTTTCTGCCAACCCTACCTTTCCATACAACATGACTATCCTGCTTGGATGACCAACATCGCCACCATCAAGGTTTCCTGGGAACCTAGTGATAGTGATATATCAGCAGTTATCCTTTGCTGACCACACGCCAGCTATCATCCGGTCTTGTAGATTTATTTTGTATAACATCAGGAAGATGAGACTTTTCCTTATGAGAATGAGCAGCTTCATTCCTTATCTAGCCATTTGTCATTTAATGACTAAATTAATGTCACTCTGTAATGACAGAGCTGCCAGAATGAGTTGTGAAGCCACTGTAGATGATTCAAGATACAGCAGCACATCTGGTATTCGATTCACTGAAATGTTGCACCTCTTCTTCTCTCCCATCTCCGGCTTCCTTTAGGTACTCGCACAAAGTTAATGTCTTTGGTGCTGACTTTCAGTGCTTTTGTTGGAATAGCACCTAATTATATCAGGACCTACATTTCATCTCAGCATCTGTGGCCACCTGGTGGCTTCTCCACCACATGAAATCATGTCTAGTACTATCTGCTTTCATGCATGGTTCCTCGATGGTGGAATTTAGCTCCTACAAGGGTCTCTTGGTGTTATTTATTCAAATCGATTTTCTGATGGTCTGATGTAATGATGTTTTTGTATGGCTCTTGTCCCTATGCTGTCTAGCACTTCTTACTAGTCACTCATTGGAAGCTTAGCATAGCTTAGCATTTGGTACGTTAGTCGGCTCCTTGGCAGCTTGTGATGTATTATCTGCCCCACTTATACATCACTTTGGAGAAAAGTGTCCGTTAAATAAATAAATGTAAATAAAAGTAAATGCAGTACTGCAAAAAAGGAGGGTCAGATCCTCCGAAGTATTCTCAGATAGGGTCCAATCGACAGGTCACTTGACTGAGCAGAACCTTGGCAAATGCGTTGCTGCTGGCCACTGGCCACTTTAAGGCTATATATAAAAAAAACACAATTTATTGAATATATTAGAATATAGTAAAAATCGTAATACAATAAAACAGTAGCAAGGATCTTCAAAAGTTCTCCAAAAAAATTACTGCCAGCTTTGGTTCCCAAACCTCTCCTTTGGGGCACCCTAGCCGTTTAATTTTACCACCAGCTCCATTTAACTTAATCAGCTAATTACCTTCATATTTATTAACCAAACAAGGCATGTTAGGGGTTAAGTTAACAAATACATGTGTACATTGGTTAGTAACTGCAAATAATGGGTGACTTGTTTTGAAACTGATAAGCTGACACACTCTTAGAATCATAAAATTAAGTACTGTAGAATATTATAAACAGCTGATAACATTTCAAACATCTAATTCATCCAACCATTTATAAATGGATTGGGGGGGGGATGTATATCCTCAATGGGATGCAGTCCATTGTTAACATTTATTGTCATTAATTTATCTCCAGCCACGAAATAAGCACCGCTTATTCATCAACATAGTAGTTAATTAGATCACGTCTCTTTCAAAACACTTGCGCTGCTAATGGGCCTCTGTGATATGATCTCTTGGATGAGGAATGAGCGGTGAAAAAAGCAGGTAGGTTGTCACATGGCGTCAGATTAAACAATAAATGTCCCCGATGTAATGACAGGATGGGCAGAGGGTCAAAGTTCAGGAGCAACAGATATAATTCCCGACTCATCGTCAGCAAACAGGTAAAGGGTCAGATAGCAGCAAACAGATCCAATTCCGTAGCCCAAACACAGCCAATAGTCAATACGGGAGTACAGGGGTAAACAACTCCAAATCACTAGTAAAAGTGCAAGAAAATCAAGAAAGGAAGTAGAAGTTATACACAGAAAGCAGACCCTGAACCAAGCACAGCAGGTGCAGCAGGACGCTATACGTCAGAAGGAGTTAATTGAAAAACAAGACGCTTGCAATCCTTGTCAATTAACCAGGCTGATGAGCTTCAGGTGCGCTTGGTATCCAGGAGAGACAGAGCGGGAATCGCCTGGGTGTGGCCGCATGGGTGAAACAGATTGATGTTATTCTATGGACGTCTTACGTCTCATTCACGCCATCGGTGTTTATCATCCGGATGATTTATAAAAGGAACGTAAACAGATTTTACCTTCTAAAATAAAGCACTACAGATGTGCTTTGATTTCGTAAGATGCAGGATGCCAGCTGTCCCGCGGTCTCGCTGAGCCCCGCTCACGATCGCAGCACCACGCGAGACTTCCCAAAAGATGCTTGTTGCATGTTTGTGGGTTGCCCCTGGGGTATCTAACTCCTAATTAGACTTGACATTTCTCTGTCAATGGCTATTTTATCTCAATCAATTCCACTAACATCAACCGAATTTATTATTTTTTTCGGATGGTCACAATTTATCTCCAGCGACTGGGCCGAAGCTGGCCAGCCTCCGTTTGGGCTTTTCGCTGAAAAATGTAACAGCAGTTGTGTATTATATAATGCCCTTTTTTTCATTCTCTTTCCTGTCCCTGTGCTTGCATTTCTGAATCATCCGTGCCTCCTGGTCTCCCTCAGTCCCCCCCCATGCTGCAGCACATAATATACCACAAAAGCGACACCGAGCCGTCATTAACCCCCTGCTCCATGGCCCCCATCATACCTCCCCAGTGTCCATCCTACAGTAATCTGAAGGCTGCATAAGCCAGTCATTAGCCCACAGGATTGAGCTTTTTTTTGTCCTTCCCTTGTGAGACTGCATGCCCCCCTGCACAAGGGGTCCCCCCATCACTCAAGATAAGGGTTGTTATCTCCAGCATGAGTCACCATCTTTCACAGCTCGTGGAGCACGGCAAAGTGCCGGAATTGAATGTGTTTAAAATAAAAAAAAAATAAAATAAATGAAACCAAAGATGAAAACAATACCAGGAAGGAATAGAAAAGACGTATAGTATAAAAGTTGATTTTTGTTTTCTTACATTTACTTGTAAGTCATAACTTTCAATGTGCAAGATATCAGCGCGCAAAGTCTATTCTTGATGTCTCTGTGCAGCACTGTGTTGAAAGTAAATGAAACAGGTTGACTTTTCCCCAAATAAATCAATACCATTTGGGAAACATTCTCCTCTATAAACACACACACACACACTCACACACACACAATCACACAAACTTTGTGCCTAGCAACCAAACACAGGAGCTGTGTGCTGCTGATAACACTAAAGTCTTTTGTGGAAGCCAGAACCCCCCCAGTGGATTTTAACACAAATCAGCTAAAACATCTTAATTCTATTTCTTAATTCTGTAAAAAGTTTTCTCTTCCTTTATTCCTTTAATACAAGCATCGCTTCTTCAAAATGCTTCCTGGAGAAACACACAGACTAGTCAGAAAGTCCATCCAAGCATGAGGAGCACTCAGCGGACCAGAGAAGCGGTGGAATAACCAGCCGTGTCACGTGCATGTGTGTGTGATGGACATGCAAAAGAATCTCGGCCGATCAGCCGCGTCTTTTAAATAAGCAGAAGAGCCATCAGCCCCTGGAAGCTGCGTTTACACTTTTAACCAGTTTGACAAATCGTTACGCTCATTTTGTTAGCGTGTCCAGTGTCAGAGGTTCGTAATTTTGTAAAGCCAAATGACCTTGAGATGCTATTGATCTTGTATATTCGTTTTGACTTCAGGGCTATTTACAAATAAAAATCATTAGGAATTTGGCTGAAGCTTCAGGTACAGTCATAATGTTCCTGTCTCGCCTGCAAGCCTTGATGTCAGTACAGTGCAGGCTAAGACAAAGAATGAATGGAAAACAGACAGGTTACAGATAACAAAGGGCCAAGGACCATACAAGGAGAGCTTGGGCTTTAACAGTGCTGTTCACCAACTTTACCAGCAGAGAACACGCCTAGCATCCTCAGCCTGAGGACCACTATCTCCTAAAGTGATGACCTCATAGCAAGTCACATCTCTGGTGCCTGTGTTGTGGCTGGGTGGCTGACGGCACGCGCCTAGCAAAGTGGGCCAATCGCTCGCATTACACGTATCGAAATCCAAGTCTGGAGACAAAGGGGAAACATCTTCATGACGTGCCAGACCGATTGCTCTACAGATGAGATCTTTCTGTTGCAAGCCAGACCCGCAACTGTCGCTTAAATGAGCTTCACATGGACGCCCTGTAATTATCTGCACCGATGTGTCCTTTGCCATCCTGCTCCGCTGCCCCACGGAGTGTCCCTCAGGCGGCACAGGCAGCAGAAACAGACCCTCCATCTGCTCTTGATGATAGACCTCTGAGAAACCTTTCCTGCTCATCGCAATCAGAGAGCAAACAAGACTCTGAGGGAGGGTGCGGTATACAAACACTTCTGTGGGCACAAAGACAGGGGCTTTGTAATTAGCCAAGCAGTTTACAAAATGGCCAATTGCAGGGTGGTGAACGCGAGACAATTATTTTCTTGTTTTCTAACGTCCCATTTGTCTATTTCAGGTTATTATCAAAGATGCCACACTTATAAAATTCAGTTATTACTATAATGACTGAGGGTTGAACTGGCACTTTGGATTTTAATTTGCAGCCCGTTTCTCAAATGCTCAGTCACAGCAAAATGATGATGGACAATCAGGAACACAGAGCATCTGTGTTGCACCAGGCAGGATTATACACTGAGAAGTATTTACCCCTGGTGGAGAGCTTCTTGGTGTTGATGATCTTGGCCGCGTACTCCTGCCCTGACAGCACTTTCACACACCTTCGCACGACTGAGAAGGCTCCCCTGTGAAGATAAAACAAAGGACCACGTTGCACATTGGGAATGTGAACCTGTCAGTAAAAGGAAAAGAGAGGAAGGTGAGCTATGTAAAGCTGTCTCCATGCCACAGCTTCGGGTAACTTTTAATGAGCCTCTGTTGATATCAGGCTTTTCCTTCAGTACTAACCATCATTTCACCATACCTGAGAGTTAAATGTAACTCTCAGTATTTAAAGAATGAGAAAGACAGGTGATCATTTGAGTTCAAGAGAAGAAGCAGGGAGATTCTCCAAGATTCTGCAGGCACTTCTTTTTGAGATCCAGTAGACCCTTCTGTGGGATTTTCAATCATCATTTTTTTCTTCTTTGATCTTGAATCGTAGTTTTAGAAAACAGATCTCACTATAATTAGCTCTTTCCATTTGGACTGCAACATTTCTGCTGACATGAGGAATTTGAACGTGGGGCAAAGTTATGTCTGAGGAAAGCCTGACAAGACACAGGACACACAGGATCTGTTAGAGGTTGCATGAGAGATAATTGTTAAGGAAAATGCAGGTTCAGGACCCTGGGACAATACTTTTATCTGCTTTGACAAAGTATGTGACACTGGATACTTTGACGTAAAAGTGTTCCTGGGTAAGATGCATAAAATTTATATGCTTTATACACAAAGAGATCATGGGGAATTAACATGCAGGCTACCAACTCTCACAGGATGGAGTAGTGGCTCTGAGGATAGGGCTCTGTGCCAGTAACTGGAAGGTTGCTGGTTCATATCCCATAAATGCCCAGAGTGATTTTACTCCGTTGGGCCCTTGAGCAAGGCCCTTAACCTACAATTGCTTCACCCTGGGTATGATGTTAATCTACACCCAGCCCCATGAGGAGGTTCTCCAGCTTACAGGGAATAACTTGGGGGCTGGTGGCAGCATTGGCTCTCCAGCCACTGGAAAAAACTCTCACTGGTCTATTCAGACTAGTATGGTGCTGAGGTATCATCCGCCACAGGGCTACACTCAGGTTCTCATCCCTGAGGTGGTTTGTTGTGTGGTGGGTGTGGCAATGCACTGTAATAAGTGCATGCTCCTTACCTCTGACTGTATCAGTGCATGCTCCTTACCTCTCATTGTAATCAGTGCATGCTCCTTACCTCTCACTGTATCAGTGCATGCTCCCTACCTCTCACTGTAATCAGTGCATGCTCCTTACCTCTCACTGTAATCAGTGCATGCTCCTTACCTCTCACTGTATCA
>JAODLD010000002.1:9398449-9417645 GCA_026781065.1 Mormyrops boulengeri
AAAAATTAAAAATGCTGCCCCCCCCCCCCCCCATTCAGACCCCCGGAGCACTTTGCTGTGCTGCTCTCCCCTCAGCATCTTTGGAAAGCCAACCATCCACAGACCCTTTTATTTACACCCTTTCATAGGTCTGGTTTCCAACACTTCTTTTTTCTCCTGGACTGAGAGATTTCATCGTTGCTCTAAGTATTACAATCTAATCACATGTTACAAAGACACATTTTTTCCCTTTTGGCCACAGCTGTTTTCAGAGCTTAAATAACAGTTAGATAAATTGCACTGACAGTGCTGGAAACCACAGATTCCATCTTCCTGCCCTCCTGCAATCCCTGTTCATCCAGCGCTTTCCGTCATCTGGGACTGGAGGTGGGTAGTTCAGGTTCAGAGTGAAAGTCCAGACCAGGATTTTGTTTTAACCAACCAGTTCAGTAGTCTGTGACTCTTTATGTGGTCTGGACTTTTACTCTCTGGAGCTGAATTGCCCGCCTCCATCTGGGACTCGTGCCACCTGTCCATGCCATTCAGGTAGCTGTGATTCATTCTTGTATGCTGATGTCGCAGAGATCAGATCCAACAACCATCAAGGAACGGTTCCAAACAGTTCAGTTTCATACTGAACTGGCATTTAGGCTGCATGAAACACAAGTAAAATGATTTGAGCCTTAAAAGAGTGTCAGTGGTACCAGGGTTACACAGACTGCTCTACATTCCACCTCTTTTACATTCTCTTCTACATACGCTGTGCACCACGGTGACCTGATACTCTTTAGGAGTTCAGCATGTCCTCCAGCTAAATGTTCTTGAGGTGAATCAAACTATGTCTTAGGATGGCACACATAGCCATGCTGGCAACTCCAAGATGAAAGGACTTCATGTGGGGAGAAATGACAGCTCTGGGGCAGAGTAAGCATTCGTCCAGGAGATATAAACTGATGGATGGACACATGAGGAGAAATAACTGGAAGCTCATCACTGCTGCCTGGTGTCAGGCGTTGGAATTGCAGCTCAGCAAGACTCGTTGTAACAATTTTTCAGCTACTCCCAAGTTAAATCCCTTTCAAAATTTAGGAACTTTCTTTAAAAGCTGACAAAGTCATAAGAATAATTGTAAACAAATTGTAGAACAGCCATGTTTTCATGCTTTGGTGGTATGTAGGAGAGTCTCAGTTTCCCATGTGCTAATTTTATTTTATTTTTGTATGATTTATTTTTATATATTACACTTCGTAGACTCACACATAGTACACAGAGCATATTGGTGAGTGTTTGTATTGTGTGTGTGTGTGTGTGTGTGTGTGCAGTATGGAACGCTGGTTGACTTAAATACATGCTCATTTCTGCTTCACGTGAAAGGACTTATTCATGAACATTCAGGCAGTTCGGCTGCACGGTCATATGTGCAGAACTGAGGTGCTTTTCCTAAATGCCCAAAGCTTCAAAGTTCTCTCAGCCTCTGTGGGACCCTTTTGGCAGAAAGGGCAAGCTTGTAAAAACATCATGCTAGTCCCTGTATAAAGACTTTGCAATGTTCAGAAAGACCAACCATCAAGCAAAGGCTTTAACAAGCCCTACAACTGGTCAGAGGAGAAGAGGGAGAAAAAGTGAGAGCTGTGGATTAGACCTAGGCCCAGAGAGACGGTGAACTGGGAGATAAACTCGTTCTGAATTTCAATGTGTTAATCAAACTCTCTCTCATATATTCATATTCTCATATATATATATACATACTGTGTGTATATATATATATATATATATATATCTGCAGCAATACTTCTTATTACAAAGAATAAGGACAATCAAACATTAAGTAGGCCTATTTTAAAACTGAAATATCAGTTTCACTATAGGATACCAAAGGATTCTACTGAGCTCCATGCAAATCATTGTTAACCCTCTATTGCCACCCCATTTCATAGTCACACACAGAAAAACCTAGTTTGGTTTATTTCTCATAATGCCTCTTCCCTCTCCCATTCCTGAGCTCAAGCAGGGAACTGGAACTTCAGTGTCAACAGTGATTAGAGATTCCAGAAGGCTGGTCATTCCCGAGATCGAATGCAGCACACACACACACACACACACACACACACACACAGGGTGCTGCCCCTGTCAATGTTTACAAGAGAGAGATGTAGTCAGCATTTATGGGCGCCACGTCAGCAGCACTGACCCCCTGATGTAAACCAGGAGAATAAGACAATTACCAGGAACTCCACTGGGCAAATGCATCAATACCCATGGCTCATTTTTAAAAGAAAACGAATAGCAAACAAATATAAACTTCTGTTCATGAACACCTGCATATAAGCCTTATTCCTGAGACTGCTGCGGAGGTGGACATTTGCTTGTTCCCAACAGAAGCTGTCAGGATAGACGAGGGGGAAACATGGTGTACTTCCACTGCGGGTGCCCAGAGACTGCGACCCAAACTCAAAGCAACATGAAAAACAAAATGGCAGGATGCAAGTCTAGAAAGCATATTAAATATGGCCGCCATGTCAGTGCCTATACTGCACATTAAGATAGCATGGTGACAGTCGGTGGCGAGACCGACTCTGCTTAGATCTTTCCAGGGACACTCAGATCTAAACATCGCTTCCGTTTCAGGTTCTTATCTTTATGGAATCAGGACAGTGCCCCCTCTTGGCCAGCACCCACGTAACGCCCACTGTTACCATCACACAATCGGCAGGGAGTATCAGCTTTCTTCATGCTGCCAGTTGGAGGGAAAAAAAGTCAACAAAGAGCATGTGTGCTTTGGTCAAGTTTGCCATAATAAACGGTCTGTCAGCTGGCCGGCGGGAGATCCGGATTATTGGACCCTATGTGGTCTTTGCTGCAAAATTATGTGCTTTCAGATCTACTTTTTCCTCAGTGGGCTCTTATAAATCGCCCCAGTTCTGTTGGTTACATAACCAATAATTCCGTGTAAGGCAATCAGGCGAGAGGCCTGCGGGGGGGGGGGGGGGTCGGAATCGAATTAGCCATGTTTTAAGCCGGAAAGAGATGTACTTCGCAACAAACACATTTTGCATTCCGGTCCAAATGCTGCAGGGAGCAAATTTCTGACCAAATCACAGTAAACACAAGTTTTTGTTTTGAGCTCCATTGTCTGAGAGCCATTGTGTGGCCAGCAGGAGGCCTTGTGGTCCTTGCATTATTTAAGGGCAGAAGGGAAGCCAGACGGAACACAGGTTTTCCAGATTTTTTATTGCAGGAGAAGCATCCGTCTGTTAATACTTACAAAACACAATCGTTTTGGATGTTCTCCGAAAGACAAAATGCTGTGAATCTGATCAATCATCTCCAGCGGCATTTCCGGTCCACCAAGTCGTCACTGAAATGATACTGTAAGTAGAATTTGAGCTCAAATGCAACCAAACGTGAATCAGTAAAGAAAACAAATGTTAGCTAAGTAAGCAGTGACAGTTTAGTACCTAAACAAACACTCTACTACCTAACTCATTCGGTGTGCACAACCAAACACCACCCTCTTCCTATTTTCACGTAAAATGTTGTAATGCTTTAGGTTAAAGTAACATTTTTACTAATCACAAAATCTGCATGAGTTTATTGATCCACACTGATGAAAAATACATCTGAACTGGTTTAAGCGAAAGTGCTGGGCAACCTCCAGCTTTCCAACTCGTAAAGAAAATTTAAAAAAAAAAAAAGATCATAAAACGAGGGACAGCCCTGTTGTTTATGGTCCCCCAGAGGAACCTCCCGGTATTGCGGGGTGACCATTTGATAGCCTAACAACCAATGAATGAGGGTGCTGCATAGCAAGGAAATTTAGGGGCTTTTCCTCTTGTAAGCAAAGCAGGAAGTTCAAAATACAATACAGCAAACATTTGTTTATCTGAAATACATAAAAACAAATGGAAATTTAATGAGGCCAAGAGGAATAAATGCCCAATGATAATCAAATCAGGAATGCTGAAAATCAGTGAACAGAGCAGAGAACGAATTTGCCTTCGATATGGGTCACGTGATACAGTGACTGTAAGTGTTTCCCAACTTGTCATCTGTTTCCTCTCACTTTTGGCACAGTTGGTGGCTCCAAGTGATTTAGAATCATGCAGGGGGAATAGGGTTACCTTAAAGATATCAGGAATATTCCTCCGCTGTTCCTATGGTGTGGGGTGCAGCATACCTTCTTACAGAGAAAATGGAAATTTGCTTGGAAGGAGCAGTGAGCGTGATTTGGCGTCCTAATTCACTTTGCTCCGATTGTATTTAGCGTTTCCTGCTTTCTTCCAGCTTGTATTTTTTCGCCCGTCTCTCTGCACATTTCTGCCCTCCCTCTGCCAGCCGGGCTGCCAGTTTTCACCCCTGTTAGTTTCTCTTGGCCCAAACATGCTGTGTTGTCAGGGCTTGGATGGTGATATTGGCACAATTTCATCGCTTGGCCGGCTTCCCGTATCTCTACTAGCCAATCAAAGTTCTCTCCAACCGTTCATCACAGTCCATCTGACGGAGGGTAAGCTGAAGTCCATATTTCATAAAATCATGACTGTTTGCAATTTACGTCTTAATTGTTATACTGACTTCCCAGAGACGTCATGGTATAAAAGTGTCTTCGGCTGGCAAGTGTCAACTTGATTTTATTTACAAGGTGGCTTCCCTAAATGATACTTTCTCCAGTTACATAAAGATCACTTTCAAATTGTATGTTTCAATTAGTAACAGGTCAGTAAATATTAATTTTTTCATGAGTTTACAGGACTTTTGTATTCTATTCCAAATAAGACATTAGTACGATACTCAGCTAGTAAGCATATTATAAGCATGCATGTACACTAATGATTCCTACATCTAACAGGTCAGTGTTAGACGAGATAAATGGGTTTGTATCACTCACAGATCATTTGTGGTCATGAAAACAATCATATTGTCTTAAAAGGACTGCAAGGTTATGGCGAGACACCTGGTTCATGGAAGTATATTACTGTGACCTCTCTGGTATGATAAGAAATGTCATCAAAGGAGTTTTCTAGAGAAATGCAAAGCTGATGTCCTTAGGAGTTTTTTTATGGCATAAATTCTTTCATTATCATTTGGTTGATATCCAGGCCTCTCATCCAAAGTGCCCCCTGCCTTGCACCCTGGTTCTGGGCAAGTGATTAGAAGATGGATGGATGGATGGATGGATGGATGGAGCTAACATGTTCTGTGCTTTGCCTCTGAGTTTCAATGCATGGATTAACACCGAACTTGCAGTCAATACTATACTATAGTCTGTAAAGAACATCCTACTACGCTCCCAGACCTTCAGGAAGCCTATCCAGATGCCCTCAAAGAGGTGCTCATGCATTAATGCAGTTTCTCATGTGCTTTTCAGAGGCTTGAACTGACAGACCTAAGAACTGAGGATCCAGGGAGGAGTCAAGAGAGATTCCCTCGCTGGAGCCTATGACTTGATCCCAGGATAAAGGAAGTGTTAGGAAAATCACACTGCCAGGTTTCCACTGGCAGAGCAGGCCACCTAACTGAAGCCAGCTGCAGTGCCAGTGTCTATACAGCAGTGTGCCAGCCTCTGGTGCCACCTCACAGTGATTTCTGTGGGGATTCACAGCAAACTGCCTCCCTCAGCACTGTTTGGTTAATATGTCCAGCACCGGGTCACCGGTCTTGCTTAGGATGACAGATTTGTTTTTCGATGATGGAAAGCAGGTGCTTTTACAGAAGCTGCCCCCCCTCTGTGATGAGTTTTCCTTTCCATTCGTTGTCTCATATATATCTCATCATTCCTTTTGTTATTAAAAAAAATTCGGGTATGTTCCAAAGGCAATCTGGCGAAATTATTAACACAGCTCATTTCAACAGCGGCCGCCGCCTCCAGGCGTTTCTCTTTCAGGGCTTGATGAGATTCAGCAAACGAACACCGTTTGCCCCTCGCTGATCTTCGGGAAGAAACGAACAGAACAACCACCCCTGAGAATTACCCTTTGCGATGAGACCATTTACATGGGAAATGACGACTCAGGCAGCCCAACAAAGGTTTACTTAGAGATTCACAAAATGGAAATCATTGAATTTTTGTATTAGGAAATAAAGCTGCAAGAATCTCTGATGGAGTACTTGAATAAAAACAGTTTGAACACATTTGTCTCTAATATGAAAAGTAGCTGCAGGCGGATCAGACGAGCTTAGCGTGCTTATCTAACAGATTTCATAACCTTCAAGCGATGCAGCGCATTACAGAGCCAGTGATGAAATCCCACATAACTGGGGTTTTCATGCAGAGTGGACTGGACTGGAAAAATGAAGGTTCTCACATTCAGGTCATTTTTCTGAAATCCATTGTACACAAAACCAGTGACTGATGGTTCCTAACTTGCTGACTTTGCTGTTCTATCGTAAGTAGGATTTATATAGAATATATTTTAAAATATGCCAAATCCCTGTATGTTCAAGTTCATGTTACATTTAAAAGATGTATAATCGCATGATTTGTCCAGCGCATGGTGATCATTTTAAAACCAGACAAAATGAGGCATTAGACCAAGTTGTGCAACTGGCCACATAAAATATTTAATCATGGATGACTGCATTTCCTGCAGATTTGCTTTGTGAGATTGCTTCTATCTGGATGTTTTGTGAAAACGGATTAAATTGTTATGCTGACATTTAAGTCCATCTGCAGCAGTAGTGGAATCCTTCAACAGCTCCAGGCAATTAAGATTAGCTCCCAACAAACTGTTGATTGTGATGCTTGGAGACTCACAAAGGAACCGACGTGAGGTTCTGTGTTAAAACTCAGATACACCAAGACCAGATTCCCTAAGATTTCTGCTCTCTGAACCTCACCTAGACTGACAGATTTTATTTGGTTGAGTGTTTGTACCCTACTTCTGCTTCCTTTGTACTTAAATATATGCCATTTCCTATGTTTTCCAGAATCTAATAAATCAAAATGACACTTTAAAATTGAGCACACAAACAGAGAAAACAAACACAATCAATCACTTCAGTGTAAACACTAGTATAAATAAGACTATTACAAAGTCCTACACAACAAGAAGCCGGCTCAGAAAATGCCAATTGTCGGGATCAGTCTTTGGATGAACTTGGTTTGAAGCAGCTAAGACGTGATACTAAAACACAGTCAATGGGAGAGAATCTTGTTAAAAAAATGTCCGTCTAATCTAATCTGTTGGATATGATCCTGGTGTTTAGTTTCTTGAAAAATGACCTTAGTTTGCAAATCTTACACTTCTTGGCTTTCATCCTCTTGCGATAGATCTCGTCCCAGCCGTCCTCTTCCTCATCGCCCGCCCATGGTATCCACGCTCCTCCATGGAGCTCTGGGTTGGCCCTGGGATCCTCTGCCGGATAGCGTACAGGGATGGCGGTGCGGTTGTAGTAAGCCAGGCGAGCGAGCAGCTGCTTGACCACATCGGGCCGCTGACTTGAGAGATCGTAGCGTTCATAAGGGTCTCCGGTGATGTTGAAGAGCCACACCGACTTCTGGATGCCTGTGTGGCGCTCCAGGTTCCACCAGCTGCCCGGGAAGGTGGCTAGCATCTGTGGTGGGATCCAGTCGCCGTAGCCAGGGTCTCCGGTCAGCAGCTTCCAATCCCCGACACGGATGGAGGCCTGCACAGCTGTGTTCCAGATGCGGTGCCCTTCCTGCCAAGAGCCATGCTTGGCGTGATTGTAGAGGGGATCGATGTTATGCAGAATCTCAAGACGAGGAGATTGCTTCCCCTCGCTGATCGCCGGCCATACATTGTAGCCATCGAGTCTCTCACTCGTCGAGATGTTGCCTCCTGCCAGAGCCACTAACGTGGGATACCAGTCGGTGATGTGCACCAAGGCCTTGCTCACACGACGCCGGCGGCGTAGCAGCGGACTGTGCACAAACCCAAGCCCGCGAATGCCACCCTCCCAGTAGGTGCCCTTACGGCCACGCAGCGGCCAGTTACTCCCTCCGAAAAACGGCTGTCCACCGTTGTCTGTGGAGAAGATGAGGATGCTGTTCTGGTAGAAGCCGTACTTGCGGAGAGCATAGGTCACATTTCGCACGGCCTCATCTACTACAGATACCATGGCTGCATATTTCCTGCGGGCTACATTACTCATTCCCCGATACTGGTAGATGTATTCCTTGGGGGACTGTAGGGGTGTGTGCACAGCCTGAAAGGACAGGAAGATGAAGATGGGCTGCCGGGGGTCATGGCTGGCCAGGATCTTGCGCACCCTCTGAGTGTAGAGATGGGTGGAGTACTTACCCCCCTGGCCCCAGGCTACGGTCTCCCCCTCGTGCAAATCAAAGCCGCACATGCCGGGCCCATCGCAGGACTCGTACGTGTAGTAGTCCACGCTGCCCGTCAGCGAGCCGAAGTAGGTGTGGAAACCTCGACGTGTCGGCAGGCACTCTTTCTTGTAGAAGCCCAGGTGCCACTTGCCCACCATGTGAGTGGCATAGCCTGACTCCTGTAGCTTCTGGGGCAGGGTCACCTGGTCCAGGGGCAAGCAGTTGGGCTGGCGAGGGCGGATGATGGAGTGCTGCAAGCCGGTGTGGATCTGGTACCTAGGCCAAATATCACACTCATTAGTACGACAGTCCATCCATCCATAAAATGAATTTCACACAATCAGCACAAAAATACAGTACCAGTCAAAAGTTTGGACACACCTACCCATACAAAGGTTTATTCTTTACACTTTAGAATAATTGTAAAGGCATCAAAGCTAGAAAACAACATATATGCAATCATGCACTGACCAAAAAAGTATTAAACAAAAAAAAACTGTTTGGGGGGGGCAGCTCTGTGAGTTGGGACTCAGAAGGTTGTTGGTTCAAATTTCTGAGATGCTTCTGATGCTTCTTCAGCATATATGTGGGCCCTGAAAGGGGTCCCACATACATGCTGAGCTCTCATTGGCTGCTTTTCCTTCACTCTCTGGTCAAACTCCTCCCAACCATGTCTAGTGGAGTTCAGGTCAGGTGGCTAGGTCAAGTGATGCGGCACAAATCGCTCTGCTTTGTATGTGGCTTGGCGTGTCCAAACTTTTGACTGGTAATCGGAAACAACCATGACTGAACCTTGGATTGAACCATGGTTACATTACATGATATTAATTACAATGATAGATAAAGGCCATTTACACAAAAAATACATATATCCAGGCCAACCCAATCTTTATTTAAACCAGACTGGTCCAGAAACATACACTCCCTATCAAGAGTGCTTAAAAGATTTTCACAGCCTTTAGTTACCAGAGTAACAGAGATGAATCTCAGATTTCCAGTGGTGCAAAATCAACTTCCCTTGAATGAGTTTATACTAAGACTGCTAACGATTGCACATTCACAGGCTTGTGCAGCCCTTTGCCCAGAACAGCCCACAGCTGGTTTCTCTTCAGCTGTGACTCTCACAGCTCAATGTTTTGTTTGACAAGACACACATCTCAAATCCACAGCCAAAACTGCAAACCAGAGCTAAACCCAAGAGCCATGCATACCCTCAGCTCCCAGCAGATGCTAAGCCATGCTGATTAAATCAGGACATGCTATACCATCACGCAAATTAACTGAATATACACTTTTCACAACCAAAGGCAAATACATAACACACATTATACACATTAACGACATTCAAGGTAAGGGAATCGCTAAATATTATCCCAAACTTCTTCCCAGCCTATAAATGTACATTTCTCTTTCAACATGACAGTATTTACTTTATTCACTGACAGAAACAGCTGGTATCAAAATTAATTTGTACAGAACAGCTTTGTCTCTCTGCACTCGGCCTGTTTTAAAGCGTTCCTCTTCAGTGACTCACTCCTGGCTCTCTATTTCACTTTCAGCTGGATGGTTTCGTCTGGAGCCTTCAAACAGACGAATGTGAGGCGCAAACCGTGTCCCCACAGTCCTCCACTGTACTGAAATTCCCTTTCAATTGTTCGGCAATTCGTAACAGAAGAGTCCGCCTCTTCACTCGACGTAACAAAAACGCCAGCCCCACACACACAGCCTTCCAGTTAATAATAATGTCAGACACAAGGAGGTTATGATGTCAGACTCAACTCTAACTGGCAGGTTATCCCACAAGACCTGCCCCAGCTACAGGTACTGCTGATTAAAGTCACATAAAGGCATTTTTCACTGGAAAGACACAGGCTGTCCCTGAGACTGTGGTGAACTTGATCTTCTGGGTAGCTAACAAATCCATGGGACACAGAAACTGGAGAATGGAAACAGACATTTTATCATCACCCTTAGGATACAAGGAACAGTAAACGAAACATACAATGAACAAAAGAGAAGTCTCTCTCATAAATTCACGAAGAACTTACTTAGACAATTACCAGCTAATTATAGGAGACTAGAGGGGGGCACAATCCTCTAATCTCACCCCACCCCAAGGACACCCACACCTGCCCTGTATCTCACAAACAGCCTCTTTCTCAAACACACAAATTTAGCCAAACACACCCAAATGCTACTCTAGGCAGTAACAGGTGCTGTAACACACCTGCTTACAAACCCTGAACATCCCACATAGCACAGAGTACTCACTTGGCAGCAGCAAAATCCAGTGTACCAGTTTTGTACCATGTAATGCATCCATATCACATTCTGAGGGAAAAAAAATCTTGTTCTGGTCAAAAGAAGGGTATTGTGTCCAATGAGTGCATCTTATTTTACTTGACTTACAGTAGTGGGGGCTTGACATTTATGGAAAGTTGTATAAATGTGTGCTCTATGTGTGCCAGTGAAAGTTAGGCTACTTACTGGCATATTACACAAAAAGACACTTTTGTAAGTTTTTTGGCTTTGAAAAGTCCCCTTTCTGACCTACCTCGGCTAGATACTGCGCACTCAGGGAAAGAAGGGAGGAATCACAGTGCGACAGTGACAGGGAGCACGGCTCATACGGCATACTGCTTCCAAATATGATGGATTACTGGGCTTAATTTGAATACATGGCAGAATATGTGCTGTCTGCATTTTCTCCCCGTGCTGAACTGCAGATCGAAGGCAATTTCCGGTGATTCAATGGCATCCCATTCAGGCGCATCTACCCCATCCCATCCAAGGTTAGGGTTAAGGTTCACTTTATTGTCATCATCAACTGTGTACAAGTACAAACAGCATTCCTCTGTGATGGCAGTTCACTTATAACAGTAACAATACACAATAACTATACCTATCTAAAGTGCAGACAGCAGGCATTAGACATAAGACACAAGACAATAACAATTTCACATGCAGTTACTATGCCCACATGACGTAATAAATCCTGTTATTCATCAAGCCATTTAAAATAGTAAACTACTCCAGTAACCCCAAAGCTAACAAACAATGTTAACTTATTAATTGTAAACAAGTTTTCATTCTACTGTCAAGCATTCTGTCACAAATGTACTGTTGTAAGATTTTCCATGACATTTTTATGGAAGTTACAGCACCAACAGGAAATGATCTTTAGTCAGTCACTCAGAGGATTCCGTTGCTTCGTTATACATTCCTCCATCATGTCATCCGTCTCCTAAACACTTATTCAATACAGGATTACATGAGACAGACCCCAGGCAGTGGGCGCGAGGCAGGAGCACACCCTGGGTGGGATGCCAGTCCATCACAGGGCACGAAATCACACACACAGTGGGCAACTTACAGAATCCAGTCTGTCTTGCTGCGGGATGAGACATGGACATGGGGATAACATGCAAACTCCACACGCACACAGAACGGGGATATGGGGTGGCAGTGTGACTCACCGCGCCACCCCATAATACAAGCTCTGGCTCTTAGTCACCGGAGAGGCTATGCCATGATACTTAGGTCGTCATCCTGAATGGCCTTTTACAGTAATGTGGTGACATCACGCTCCACTGACTGTGAGGAGCAGCTACTGACAAAACAGCCCAGGAATGTCTGCCAAGCGGCTGAGGAGAACCACCGTGTTCGGGCCAGCGGTTTTCAGTCAACCCAGCAAACACACGCCATTCGAACACTTTCAAAACCGAAAACAAGACCTTTCAATGCAACACTTTTTGTTACCAGGTGATATTTCATTTGGCTGAATTCCAAGACGGAGTTTTATTCTACAACAGCATGATTAGTTTTTGTAATTGCTTGGCTATACAGTACTGTACTTTCAAAAGAAAATGAATGTTTCAGTTTCAGAATGTTCCTCTACTCAAAGACATGACTGCACTCATATTTGAAAACAAATTTAAATTTTTTTTTAAATGAGCTTGTGAAATCATAGCCGAAGCTGCTATTCCAATGACCATGAAACACAGTATCAGCACCCCCACAGTTATTAATATTGCAAGGGAACCACTTATTAATAATTTCTGCAAAATAAATACAGTTAATGGTTACAGTTTAAACAAGCTCTCTTTCCACAACTGAAGAGTGACTCTTCATTCAATAGACCATACCAGCCTCTTGCCCCCTGTTTCTTCAAACGTAGCACTCAAGATTTATTTAGATTGGCACCTAAACCATGTGAGAAACTAACATTTACGTTGTTAGACTAAGTTATAGCTTACTTGTCCTCTTGAAAGAAGTTATGAGTTCACTAATGACGCTGCAAAAACTGTTTATCCAAAGACATTTGTCCACGAACCCAGTGCGTTGACAGAAGAGTAAAGTCATCAAAATTAATCCAAAAGGATTCGTTCTCCATTGTTGCCACAATGGTTGTGACGGCATGTTTTTTAAAACATATGAAACCCAGTTTTTTTAGGGTTGATCCACTTGTTCTGTTTCTCCGCTATTTGGAGTTACTGAATTCTGATAAATTTAAGAAGTTGGTCATGATACTTACCACAAATCTTGACCTGCTTGACCTAACAGCTCATAAATTAACTCAGGAGAAGGCTTTACATCAACAGCATGAAAGATACTTTAAGAAGGTAAAGTGCTTTTTTGAGTTGAAGGGATTTGCACAGGTCAACAATATCACACGAGTGATGATGACATTTAGTGTTACCAGAGAAACTATAAACTTTAAATGTTCCTTGGATACCATAGTGGATTAATGTATAGCAATAAATATGTCCTGAAACCCATTAGTTTGTGGGGGACATACTTACAACATCTTTATTTAATTTCACACACAACTTAAATTCAACACACTGCAAGAATAAACATAGTGGTGGTTTTGTTTCTATTTGCCCAGAAATTCTACATCAAAGCAAAAGCCAGACTGGAAATTTGGACTAGTCCCTGGGTATAATAAAATATATATATATATACACTGAAAATTACCTGTTACAAACAGTCTTATATGACAGATGCCTGAGCTCCTGGATGCATGGAAGGATGGATGGATTTCTCATTTAAATGTCAAAATTTCAACATTCCAAGAAACCCTATCTAAAATAAGGTTAATTATCTCAGGCACCTTTGAATTACTACCAAAAAGAATGCAGTCAGTGTGTAACCTTCGAGAAATTGTGGAGGGAAAAGGAATTATCTAAATAAATAAATATTTTTACATAAATTAAAAAGAAAACGGGTTCACACACCTCCACTATATCTTAACAGAATACATCATTGTTTTCATTTGCACAAGGCAAAACTTATGCATATTATTTGAATATTCATTGGGATACATTAATTTTGCTTTATTAAATTCCTCCGGGAGGATTGTTACTCTGTTAAAGTTTGCCTCATGCATAAAACTTGGTTACAAAAATACTTGTAGTAATAAAGATAATAAATGTTTACCATTTCCTATTAGGAACCCATTACTAAGGCATAATTAGATACATTTTACCGAATTACACCTGGTTAGAGCTCAGACGGCGTCAGACTTGCCTTCCCGTGATCAGCTGACTGCGGGACGGCGTGCATATCGGCTGGATGTAATAATTCTCCAGCTTCACTCCTTCCGCTGCCAGCTTATCCAGGGTTGGCGTTCGGATGTCGGAGTCGTGGTAACCAATATCGTGGAATCCCTGGTCGTCCGTGAGTATGAAGATTATATGGGGCGGCTGTCTGGATTTGAACGTAGAGCCCTTGTGAGTGAAATCCGAAATAGGCTCATTCTCCACCTGATTGGGCTTCATCCAGTCCCAGGAGAAGTAGCCAAAACTTAGTAAACTGACTAATGAAAACCCAGTGAGAGCATAAACTGCCATGGGTTTGGTTTCAGTTCAGATATGATGTATCTAAATATGAACTATGGAAAACTCAGGCAGAATGTTGTAACTGCAATACAGGTCCCTTTCTCAATCAATTACTGGGCAAAAATAGACATCGTCTTTTCTCTATTCTTTTATTTAACAAACGAGAAACCCGTTGCTGTCGGTGAGTTTCGTCTTTAATCAAAATCATTCCTAAGAGTGACAAAGTATAAGAGTATGCTGACAAAGAATAACGGCGCTTATATGGATCTGGTGGAAAACGCGTGTCTCATTAGATATCCAACACAGCTTCCCTCCTGTTTGAAGATCCCCTTCAAACTTTTCCCCCCTTTTCCCCACCCATTGGCTGTCTTAGTTCCGCCCACTGGGACACGGGTCAGCCAATAGAAATGCAGCGTTATGGATCGCCCCGCCCCCGCCCCGTCATGATGTGATAGCCGCGCACATATTTTACGGTGGATAAAAGCGGCGTGACTTCAGGGTCTCGCCCCGCCGCAGCAGCTGTTACACATGCGAGTCGTTACACAACGCGATCTCCATCCACCCGCGGGCGAGTGTTGCGTGATGTCCCTGGCGTTTGGTTTCCCTTATCATTATCCCTCGCTTTTGAAGTATGCAAGACGGAGTGTACCGCAAAACATTCTTGAATGGCAGTATTAAATAGCTGATAAAAAGATACCGCAGATGTTACGAAAACCTTAATGCGCAGCAGTGATTTCCTGTTTAGTAACACTTGCACGTTTTGTATTGTTTACTTAATATTCAGAGTTAAAACTGTGTATTCTTTCGTGGCTGAATGTAAATATTTTTGTCTTAATAGGTCTACATAATTATAGATTATACCTTCCAGTAAACTTTTTTTTCCCCACAGTAAAAAAAAAAAAAAATATTTTTGTGCTATACATCCATAATCATTAGTGTGTGTGTATATATATATATATATACTGATGGCCAAATATAATCATTTAAATGATAGATGGGGACAATGGATTTTGCAAAGCAAAATATTTTCTGTCATAAATAGGAGTATTAATAGCAGTATTAGTTTAAAAAATAGTAACCGCAAAGTGAATCAGGCAAACAACACAGGATAGTTTTGGATGTTTATGCAACAAAAAATAGAAAACGATGATTTTATATAGTTTGCAGTTGTGTTTGTGACACCTGGGGGTTGCGGTCGGCACGGAGCACGGTGAAGGCAGCATATGGGAATCCGGGACATTAACTGGAGAGCGACGTGAGAACGAGTGTTTTTCAAAAAACGTCGCTCTTTACTAATATTAGGTTTAACGGTTTGAGTTTTATATTTGTCTTTTTCACTTACAAAGATTTTTCGTACTAATAAGATCTAAACTTACAATTATTGTACTTTATTCGAATCCAGCTAATGGTTTTTATTGAAAAACCTGAACAAAAGGTGTCCTGTGCCTCCCGTGTTTCCGTTTGTCCTGCTGCTGTTGATGAGACCAGAACTGCACTGTAAACCTAAAGAAACCGCGCAGTCTCTATTAGTCATTACTAGCTGCATGTTTATAAACTGACTTTACCTTCAAATCCTTCAGAAGTAGCGAATGGCACCACTATCCGGGAACATGAAAAAGCTTCCCGTGTTTTCTTATGTATTGCTATAAAAGGTGCCTGGGGCTTACTTGTGGCTGTACAAGAAAGTATTCAAATATATACGTGGCCCTGTTAATTAAGAAACTGCCCTCAGATCGACAAAGACTCGGGAATATAAAGAGGCTCCTTCAGAGAGAGTCACCTGATGATATGAGCAGAACTGCCCACTCCTTCTCTTTTCTGTTATCAGTATCTGGAAAAAGCAATTTAAGCAAATGCTTGGGACTGGCCAAATCTTGGCTGTGGAGCAGAGAACAGATGTATTTTTTTTTTGTCTGTGTGAATAGACATACTGTGTTTACATGTTTAAGTTTGATGTTAACGACTGGAAGTGGAGCTTAGTGGGGTAATGGGGTGAGATGTTGAGAAGGCTGTAAGTTCTCTTTCACTCTGTCTCTGCCCCCCTGTGCAGATCCTACCATCCACCAAAGCTCATGGCAGACTTGTTCAACATGCTTCAGTACTGTGCTAGTCTCTTCTCTGAGTGCCGCCTCACGCCTCGAACATGAACCTGGAACAAAACAATCTTCACCTTTCCAAAAACTCTCTTAAGGTTTCCTTGAAAGGTGTGTTTTTTTTTTTTGCTAACCGTACACATTGGCCACTTTTGTTATTTTACTCTATTTTTTTCTCTCTTTCTTTTGGCAATGCAGCACAATTTATACTGGACTCTGTATAGGTACTGTTGGAAATCCTTCAGCGCTTTCTTTCTAAAGAAAAGAAAAACATTAACACATATTGTTGCTCCTAAAATGACTCGCATTCTATGCCTTCTGAACCCACATTTCATGAATGACATTTTCACCCGTTTATCGGAACATTACCTTTAGCGCTAACAGGTGCTAACATGGCTAGTCACAGTGAAGCTAGCTTTTTTATTGGCCTTTTTTGGAATTAACTTACATGTCCCGTGCCCATCTATTTTGACAGGATCACGCGATGATTTTCTCTGAAGTGGATCTCCTTGTCTTAATCCGCGTTCAGGTGACTGTGCAGAGGGGGCCGTGTGTGCATGCTGCTCCCAGTCTCGCTGGTATAAGGCAGGACTATGCAGCTGACGGTCCTCAAAGTCCGAGCACTGCTGATTTTCCAGGCTTCCTTCGACGGTGAGCCAGGTGTGAAGCCTCTGGCCAATCAAAATCTGTAATTATTGAACTAGCTACCTGGGAGAACTGAAAACACGGTACGGCTTGGATTTGGAATCAAGGTCCAGAGTTGAATAGCCCTGGTATCAGGCTTTAATACGATTCCTGCTGCCTGTTTTATTCAGTCAGCTTGTTACAGGTTATTCTGTAATGGCGCTGGGCTACAGATTTGCTGATCATTGACAGCAATGTTTATTACCATCTACGTGCTGCTCGTCAAGTTTGTGTCCGTTCAGTCCAAAGCACATCAGCCTAAATGAGACTGGCGCAATTACTGTCGATAATCTGAATCTATCAATAAAAAATCTATTGATAAAATCAACTAAAAAACAATAAAACCAGTATAGGCCCTCCCCAGCTGGACTCCCCATAACATGTGGATGATGTTATGTAGACCAGAATATGACAAGGCTTATAAACAGACACAAACTCTGGTCTCTCTAAAATATAACGGTCTCTTAGTCAGGAAATCTGTTTCAGGAATAAGCTTTTGGTTTTGAGGAACATTTTCCTGTTTCTTTTTATGTGTTTTACTTTTGCCTGCTATTTTATGCTCCTTCTCTGTGTTGCTGGAATGACGCCCATTTGAATGTGAATAGGGCAGGGAGTTCATCGCGCTGTTTGGTGCTCGCAGGACATGAAAAGATCCAAAACTGACTTTATCCTCCACCGCTGGGGCCCCAAAGGTGTGGCTTATTGAGGTTACAAAAAAGCTCACATTGAACACACGTTCATGGTAAGACTTAATTTTCTCTCTTTAGGGGAAATTAGAGCTAATTTTGTCCAGACTGCTTCGAGCTGATAGTTGCGCACAGGTGTGTGTTTCTAAACTGTTTTCTGAGAAGGCTGCTGTATCCAGCCCTGTCGGAATGGTGTGTCTTTGCCGCCCTATCTTCGCTGATCTTGCAGTTTTTTTTCTTTTTTAAATTTATTTCCTGATTCTCCCCTTTTACGCAAGTCCAAAATATGCACAGACCACAAGGCATCTCAGGTGGGCCTCCCACCGTCCACAAATGGGCCTCTGTTCAGGGAGGAGAGCACTAGCGAAAAGAGCAGTTAGCTCATTCGAAAAAATAAAACGCCGTATTCCAAGCAGTCTGGGGGGGTTGCATGTGTGGGCCAGACAGGAGAAACAGCCGTGAAAATGAAGTCTTTAGTAACACGTCACTTTCTGAGCATCATGCATAATCATATTGCTAGGAATGGTTTAAATCAAAACAGCCCCACAGAAGTCATTATGACTAAATGAGAAGGGTGAGTCATAATTAGTTCTATAAATTATTCAGATGGTGCCAGAATTGGTTTTGTTCTTCCCCACACACTTGGTACCAGATTTGAATATTTTTTTCCCTTTCTGGGAAAGTGAAGACGACGAAAGGTAATAATTAAATGAAAACTTGAGTTGTGCTTCGGATTGGGTGCGTCCATGGCAGATCTCGTGCTTGGCTGCAGGATGGTGGGGGGGTTACTTCTGTGGGAGGGGGAGACTGCCGCCTTTCTCATCAGCACTAGTCGGGAGCTCGATGCCCCCAGCGAAGTCCCACTCCAGCTCGGTATCCGCCGTCCCGCTCTGTCCCCTCCTCCTACGTGAAAGGCTGAGCCGGGGGCAGCTGATGTCACTTGCTGTAGATGGATGCCAGCCTCAGTCAGCCGTGTTTATTACTGGGGAAACGCATGAACTCATGAGCCAGGGAAAGGAGGAGAGACAGACAAAGACAGGAAGGCAGTGTTGCTCTAAGCCCGTATGGGGCCTTAGGTGGGCTTCACTGCCCCCCCGGCCCTAATATCACTTTGGACAGAGGGACAGAAGCGCTGTATTAATTCTATGTGGATTGCTGAATGAACGAGTATGAGCTGATCTGTCTACTAAATGTAATTTATTTGTACGTGTGTGTGTGTGGGGTCATGTGTATATATTACATTGTGGGGACCAAATTGATGACACAATTTGGTCCCCACAATGTGATAAGACCTGTTATTTTGTCCTTGTGGCGATATTCTTTGGTTTTTAAAAATCTGTGAATGCAGTCAAAAAAAACTGAAAATATCAAAAGTCTTGAATTTTGTTTGGTTACTTATGGTTAAGGTTAGGGCTGGGTGGGGGGTAAGGTTGTCATGATTGGGATTAGGGTTTTACCCATAGAAATGAATGAAGAGTCCCCACGACGATTTAGATACAGTGTGTGTGTGTGTGTGTGTGTGTGTGAGAGAGAGAGAGAGAGAGAGAGAGAGAGAGAAAAAATATCTGTTGTAAAATAGAAAACTCTAGACTGGTAAAAAATGGGACAGCTCTTCTACTCTGTGTTATAT
>JAODLD010000002.1:9419697-9433039 GCA_026781065.1 Mormyrops boulengeri
TGTGTGTGTGTGTGTGAGAGAGAGAGAGAGAGAGAGAGAGAGAGAGAGAGAGAGAGAGAGAGAGAGAGAGAGAGAGACATTATCTTTGGTCAAGTAGAATACTCTAGTCAGGTACCAAATGGGACAGGTCTGGTCCTCTTTGTTAAAGATTGGGTCCACCACCCTAGTCTTCCAATCCAAAGGCACTGTCACCGACGTCCACACAATGCTGAAGAGGCGGGTCAACCAAGACAACCCAACAGCATCAAGAGATTTTAAGAACTCAGGGCGAATCTCATCTACCCCTGGAGCCTTACCACCGAAGAGTTTTTTTGACTACTTCAATGACCTTGGCCCTAGTGATGGGCAAGTCTTCCTTTCAGTCTTCCAGCAATACTTCCTCCATGGAAGGCATATCAGAGGGATTCAGAAGGTCCTCAGAATACTTCTTTTACCACTTGACTATATCCCAATTTAAGGTCGTCAGTTCTCCATCTCTGCTGTAAGCAGCATGGGTAAAGCCTTGGTTCCCCCTCTTGCTGACTCTTTGCCCGAATCTTTTCAAGGCCAACTGAAAGTCCTCTTCCATGGCCTCACCAAACTCCTCCCACACCCAAGATTTTGCTTCAGTAACTGCCAAAGCCACATTCCGCCTGGCCTGCCGGTAAGAAAGAAACGATTACTAAAAAGAAAAAGAATCTCACAGCATGTCTGGAGTTTGCCTGATGCCCGTGAGCGTGTCTGGTGAGCTGTGGCAGGAGCTCTTGTGTTCAGATAAGCTCCTGAAGAAAGGCCGTCCTTACAGGGAAGCATGCAGGTGGCTGCATTGCGCCCTGGGGAGCATCTTGTAAGAGCGGAAGGGGGAAGAATAAAGCAATGTGCATGAAAGTATTGCTAGCGAGCTTGTTTGTCTCATCTTAATGACCGAAACATGGAGGGAAACTCACCTGTAAGGCGCTTCTCCCACGCACCGAGTCAAAGTAACGTAGTCGAGTCTGAGTCCCAGCCTCGAACACACTGAGAATTATTGACACTATTTTTAAAAAAGGCTCACAAGCACCATTAAGTCGAATGAGCCTTAGTCTATCTGCCAGTAGGAATAGGCCAAACCGCTGCGAAGCACAGCGTACCCACCCCAAAAGACACAAAGGGGGTGCTCCAGCAAATGGGGGCTCTTCCAAAGATTAATGTGTCAGGACCGAATGCTTGTATCAATATGTTCCTGTTGTTGATTTTGATTTCTCTGTTTTTGATTTTGCCTGCTTACAAGCAGCAGTTGGATCTTTGAGAACATTCAGAAAGAAAGAAAGATCCAGCTACATGTCAATGTTCTCTGCTCCCATTACTAAGGAGCCTCATTTGTGGCTGCGCCGGCCAAAGTCTTCAACACCATGCCTGTGAGCTATTTACGGTACACCTGGGGCCAGACACTGCAGGTGCCCAGCTCAGGCGAATGCCAGGCCATTAACTCTTAATGTGGTCAGTCTGAGTGTCGGATGCGCCGTGATGTTTGTTTGGTGCATTTCGTCAGACGCGGCGGCTCCCCCGGCGTCCCCTGCAAGCTGGAGCTCCCCCTTTCAGGTGAGGCAGATTCTGCTCTGCAAAAAAAAACAAACAGTTTTGTTTTTTTCACCAAAAAAATCCAAAAGTTAAATAGAATCCAGTGTGAGAAGTAGGTTTGGCAAGCTGAGCTGTTTATTTGCAGAGAATTTCAAGAAACAAACGAGTGTCAATCATGCTGACGAAAGGCAATGAGAGAAGTCAGTCTGGATAACTTGAGAGAGAGTGAAAGGGGATGTTATGCGGCCGCAGCAGAGAGCCAGGGCCGTAGAGCCAATTATTTGTTGCTGCATTTGGACTGAGATCTTTGTGAAGGGAAAAAGGAAATGGGGAAATAATTAGGAGTCTAATATAAAGTGAATGGATGTTAATCAGCTGGGTGGGAGCTGATGTGAGGCCCTCGAGAGGCTGGGTTTGAGCAGACCAGCTATGTGTTGCTTTCCTGTCTCACACGCTAAGCCACTAATCACAGGAGGGAGTGTTCCGTTGAATTCCTCTGTGTGTGTGTGTGTGTGTGTGTGTGTGTGCGTGTGCGCGTGCGCGTGCGTGTGCGCCTCAAGCAACAGTGTAGGAGAGAGTCTGTTATTGGTTGGGGCACAACTTAATATTTTTTATTTATTGGGGGATGAATGAAGTAAAATTAAACACTGGGGAGTACATCCATGACCCTCCCCTGCCTCAGTGTTTATGCACCTGCCCTCAAGGTTCCAATCACATACTATCAAATACAGAAGTGATTTTTATATGATTAAATCTTTTATTGATCCATAAATAAAAATCAAGGCACTTCCATCTTAAGACACTCAGTATCAAACTATATTAGCGTACTTGGTAAACACAGGAGTCCCGGCAGATAAAGCCATCCAACTGGACAGTAAGACAAGTAAAAGAGACCAGCACTTATCACACTGCCCTCTTAGCCTGAACACAAGGTCACATATTGCACAAAACAGCCCCAGATAGCCTTTATCTTCCAATGCCTCCCATCCATCCTGGCCAACATTTTTTCATAGGATACACTTCTATCATTAACATTTTCCGTACTTTCAAGGATGGCAACATCTTTGGTATCTCTCTGGCTGCCGTAATAATCCCGACAGCGCTGTAAATTCAATATTATTCATTTTTGATAGTCCAGTCATGTCTCCTAATCGACGCAAATGAGAGGATATTGACAATGGCATCTCTAACCATTTATCTTTGGCTCGTAATACTTCACCCCAGAATGGATAGACCTTTGGCCATTCCCACATAAGAAGGAAAAATGCGCCCACCACATTCTAGCACAAATAAAGATATGTTATAGGGTACAGAAATCATTTGGTTTAATATTTAGTAAAGGTTTGCAAACTGTGGGATGTTTATTGTAAAATAATAAATCATAAACATTGATACACCCTCTGTTGTATATAGTGGGCCTTGAAAGCTGCTTTTTCAGTTGGCTTGAGAGCCAGCAGCCTCTTACATGAACTGATTTGTCGCTCCATTCTTCCATACTGCCTTTGTTCCAGCATTCGCCGCTGCAGCAGCGCACGGAGCTGAGCAGCCGCCGTGTAACATTCTGCACCGACTCTGGTGTCTGCTCCTCCAGCGAGCCCGTTTTCTGCAGAGCGTCAGGCGAACTGAGACTCGGAACCGTTCACGGGTGAGAGGCTTCTATGCCCCTCCTAACGGCGACCCCCCCATCCCACACGCACACAGACATACAGCGCTCGCCCACGCAGACACTCGCACCTCTCTCCGTGAGACGTGTGTGAGCGTATGGCTGCTGCCTGCTGCTCCGCGTTTGACACCACACATGTGTCTTAAGGCAGGTAGGGTTTATTTTAACGCCAGCGGCGGCCATTAATGTCAATTTCCTACACATGTTTACGCCGGACACTGTTATTACTATTAAGCCAAGTAACTTGTTTCCAGCGTGAAAATGTGTCTTCAACCCAAATGACATTATGATGATTGTACTTCTAAAGGCAGAAGAGGTTCAAAGCTCTTTCTCCCCCCCGCAAATGTGTTTGCGCCCCTCTGCTATTCTCCTTTAACATGACAGCTGTGCTTTGTGTCGGTTGTGTGGCTTCTTCCTGGGTTTGGGTTTGTAAGTGAGCTGTTAGTTTACTTTGTTGTCATACTCCACCCTCACTGTGTCTTATTCCATAACACTCTGGCACCTATGTATGACCCTTGTGTTTCCTCTCTCATTTTGACATCTGATGACTGTTCTATGTCTTAGAACAGTGTTTCCTGTCAGGGTCCCCGGGGACCCCCCCAGTTTGTCCATCTTTGTGTTCCCTCCCAGCTCCCTGCCAGACAGTCGGCATTTTATGTCGGGGGGGGTCCCCGAGGACTGGGTTAGAAAACACTGTCTTAGAAGATACTACTGTGTCCTTTCATTGTAAAAGCTGTGGACAATCCGATCTGCTTAAACATTTCCCCATTTTGGTATGAAGCCTCACTGCAAATAATTTGCTAGTCTTCCCGTGTGCTGTAAAAAAATCAGTGAGGTGTACCTCACGAGCGAGCTGGGTCGAATCGGACTCGATTAGACAAGTGTGAGGGCTGTCGCTGGTTTTGGAATGAGTCCTGTTTTTCTTTCTTGTTTTCGCACGCGTGAATGGAGCTCTTTGACAGGCCTGTTCCTGCTGGCCCCTAGTCGTCCAGTGCCCTCTTTGCAGCTCGCCCAAGGGAGCGGCTCCTCGCCTCACACTGGCTTTCAGGCAGCATACCGCCAGCTGGCTCGCGCACCAGCCCCACACTTCTCAGCACTGCGCCATCGCCCACCCTGTGACCGCATCCCTGCCTCCGAGGCTCCAGTCCAAACACACCTGCTCCGGTCAAAACCCTCCACTTTCCTGTTCTTGAAAAAATTACTAAACACGACTTCAGCAAATTTTCAGGCGACAAGGTTGTAGGTGCGCTGTAGCATGTCTTTTCCAGGTGCTACATCTCCTGTACAGTTCACTGCTGTGTGCATCTACTATACAGCTGTTTTCAGCAAGCAGCACAAGCGAATGATAAAAGCCGGAATGAGTGAGCAGAATTATGGGAAAAATCAGGTTCTGTGAAAGGCAGGGGAGTCTAGCAAGGATATTCCAGTTCTACCCACCGAACAACCATTAACATGCAGCACTGTGACTCTGAAGTGATATGAGAAACCTGGATGATTCTGCTTGAGTGAATTTGAACTGAAATATGCTGCTGTCTATGGAATATGTGAAGGTAAATAACATGCTTGTATGCGCCTGAACGAGCTTCCTGATGCCTTGTTCAACTGTAAACATCATTGTGATGTCATTATGATGTCATTATGACATCATAATGACATCATAATGTTTCTTACCACAATAATTTGCTCACACTGTAAGATGTTCAACTGTGTAGTATTTTATTGTGCAATGGGGAAGATACCCAAGCCAGCGAATTCTAATTAAGATGAAAATGATTTTATGAGTATCTATTGAGCACATGTAAGCATGTTGACTCAAATCTGGGAGTGAAATAAGGCAACATTATATAAAAGAAACTTGGTATCTGGAGAGATTTTTATGATCTGATCATTTTTGCTTGTATGATTTGGCATATTTGGCATATGAGTTGAAGTGCAGATACTATTATAAATAGTATTATTAGCATTGCACTTATGAGTCAAATTTATAAAGCTGAGACGCTATTAAATTCAGTGAACGAATTCCTTTGCATGTCAGGGAACTCAGTTCTGCTTTCTGTCACTCGAGCTATACTCCAGTTTCCTGAGCTGGGAATTAATTGCCGGCAGCTCCAATGTGATTTAACCCTGACGCCGGCACACATCATAAATGGAACCTGTTAGCCGTTTTGAATGGAGGAGGTTAAGGTTCCTGCTATATTTGGAATTTGAATAGATCCCAGCAGCAGCAAGTCATGCGGTAGCTGGTGGCAAATCGGCCTCATTGTGAGCTGGAGGCTCTATTGAGCCGTCGGTCCTTGTTTCGCACCTCATTAGTCCTGAGGGCAGGCGAGGGGGTCTGGGCTGGGGCAGCTGGTAGGATGTGCTTATGACCGCTGCCTCATCGTAGCCCATGTGTTTAATGTACGTTAAGCCATTCAGCGCGTCAAATGCGATGTCAGAAATACCGGTTGTGTATATGCTGAATGCAGCATGTCAGGCCCCTGAGAGACATGCCCCGATGGCACTTTCCGGTGGTCTTATGGGAGCTATTGCAAGTGCAGGGCAGCAGAAAGTCACATCTAGTTATTGCATGATGTGTGATAGTGCTGGAGAGGCTGTACTGACCAGATAGTAGCTCATCTCTGTGGTGTCTAGTCCCCTCATACACCCGCCACAGTGCCCAAGCCTCCTCCTCTCGTGGTTTTTCATCCATCCATCCATCCATCCATCCATTTTCTGTAACCGCTTATCCTATTTAGGACCGTGGGAGGGTCCGGAGCCTATCCAAGAGGTTGTGGGCACAGGGCAGGGCACAACCCAGGATGGGGCGGCGACCAATCGCAGGGCACATTCACACAACATTCACTCACACAGGCACACCTACGGGGAATTTGGTAACACCAATTAACCTCAGCGTGTTTTTGGACTGGGGGGTGAGGCGACAGTGCTAATCACTGAGCTTTCATTTACATTAACTTTCCAATTATCTTTATTTAGCAGACATTTTTGTCCAAAACAACATACAGGTGAGGCAAATAGCATGATCCTAACATACAGCTGTCAAGGAGTCGAATAGGTACAAGTGCAGCATGGCTGAGCTTCCAGCGAATATCCAGTTACAAATGTAAGCAGTATTGGAGCAAGAGCAACACACACTTCTCCAAACAAAGCAAGAACCTGATAATATTACTATTCAATGAGCGAAAAAATGCAACATCAAGAACATTCAGGAACATCAGGTGTCTCACACTTTGCCTTGCATATGTGTTACTATCATCGGTGCGTAATTAGTGATTTTTTTGTGGTTTGCACACCATAAAAGTACTGGGCACCTCGACTACTTGTACACATGAAGTATAAACAATTGCTTCCCTGTTATTTAAAGAAAATCTTTCATTCATGTTTCTATTTTCTTTCTATTTCTTTTTAATTATTAGCACTGTATACAATCTGCTATTCAAACACAGGTCCAGTGAAATGTAGCTCAGGACGAAAACACAGTTATATTCAATGATGGCACCACTAACTGAATAACAGATTCCAGATGTTAATATATCCAGTGAACATGAGCCAGTCACAAGTACCATCACCGACAAATGGTTTAGGCCTTCTCCGCATAACATAAAACTTCAAACCATCGTAAATTTCATTAATATGTTTTGTGCTTGATTGATTTACATGAAATTGCTTAAAATAGGGTTTACTATTTAATAAATGGAGAACACACACACACACACTTTGGGGTGGGTTTGGTAATTTTCTGTTAAAATTTAATGAAAGAAAATACTTCTCACTGTTTTCAGGATTATTTTTATTTTGAATTGTTTCTTATTTCAACTTGGGTGAGTTCGGCTTTTATGCAATAAGGTGAGCCAAAAAAGGTACCGTATTCTTTTGAGAATAGTGGCTGACAAATATTTCAGTTCCATTCTCCAGACATATTAAGATTGACTGGTGTGGACACAACCAATATATGGACCCCATGTCACCAGAGGAAACCTGCAAATCTGTATGCTCAGACAGTTCAAATATTAGTCATTTGAAAGACTATAAGCTTTTTTTGTGCAGATGTCACAGCTGGTATGGATTTATTGCAAATTCTCACAGAAAATGACCTTTGGAACCTTTCCAGATTCCAGCATATCTATTTAGGATTCAGAACAGGCACATATGTTTTGGTATAACTAGGCTCTCACATTTCTTTTAGTTTTCTAGATATCTTTAGTACTGTTTGAGAGAATTATGCCTGACGTAAAACATGGATGAAATACATTGCAACAATATATACTGTAATTGCTCGAAATGATTCAATTGCGCCCCCTTGCGTGAGTAAACCGCAGCTTATACATATCCAGACCGACAGTTCACAACTACATACTACTTTTGAAAGAACGCTAGTTTTGTATTTATTAAATTCAAAAAAGAATTCTGAACTCTTTAAAATTTTTATATGGGACGTATTTTCTGCAAAAAATATATAATGATAATAAAATGAAAATGATAAAAAGAAAATAGTCTCCACTTTGCTATTTAGTTCAAAGTCCATGCGCAAAAATTCTGCCAAAATTAAAATGAAGTAGCATTAAAATTTTCCACCTATGTATGAGTCAGATGTGAAAAATTAAAAAGTAAAATGACATAACCCTTTTGTCTTTTCGTTTTACAATTTGATTTTTCATTTCCTACTTTGCCTTTTCATTTTCAAGTTCGCAATATGCAAATATATGTTAATTAGAGCTCACAGTGGGCGGAGCTGTGGATCACTGCTGGGCTCAGTGCGTTTGCTGATTCCGTTGTCATTGTGTTCCTTGCACATGGTCACCTGCATAAATATGTGTGCTACAGCTTAAAACCTCTATTCATATTTTATTTAGTATTTTCAGAATGTCTTAACTATAATCTGTACAGCATGTGCCGCTGAACACTCCCCTCTAAGGAAGCTGGAATAACTAAGCCGCGAAATAAGATGCTGTGAATAAAAAGCTAAGTGAATTGGAAGCTGCAAATAAGTAGCTAACTTAAGCAGCGTGTGACTTTACCATTAGTTCGGGCGACTCGGGTGACCTTAAACAAGAAACACAACGACAACGGAATCCGTAAACGCACTGAGAAAGCGAAGCGGTGAACCGTAGCTCCGCCCACTGTCCCGCTCCAATTAATGTATATTTGCATGTTGCGAACTTGAAAATGAAAAAGTAAGGTAGGAAATGAAAAGTCAAACTGGAAAATGAAAAGAGAAAAAGGCTTTTAAATTTTATTTCTTAATTTGGCTCATACATGAGTGGAAAATTGAAATGTAAATAGTACTATTTCATTTTAATTTTCACTTTGGCGGGATTTTCGCGCATTGACTTTGAAAACTAAATGGCAAAGTGAAGACTATTTTCATTTAATCATTTTCATTTTATTTTTTTGCAGAAAATACCTCCCATAGTAACGTATTAAACGGTACTTTTTAAATTAACGTGGGCTACACGTAGTATACCGGTTTTGCGGTCTACCAAGAAGTGGCGCATAAATAATTTTATCTTGTTTACAGAACTCGGAGCACTTTATTGCCAGTATGTGAACATACCGGAATTGGTTGTGGCGTGTGTGTGTGTGTGTAATACACATTGTATATTATACATATTATATATATGTTATATATTATATAATTTATCTGTCTATTTTAGCTTGGGGTTCTTATTCATTTATTTAGGAGACGGATGACTTCAGGGAAGAAGCTGTGCAGGAGGCGAGTGGTTCGGGAGGTGATGGACCGCTAACATCTCCCTGATGGCACTTTGATGAACAGATGGTTGCTTGGGTGTGTGGAGTCTGCTGCAGTCCTCACTGCTCTTCATTTTGCTCTGGAAGTGAACAGTTCTTTTAAGGCTGGAAGCTGTCAGCCAATGGGCTTCTCAGCTGAGCAGATGACCTTCTGCAGCCTGGACTTGGAGAGGCTGGCGGAGGCAGGAAACCAGATGGCGATGGAGTTTGTCACAACTCTCTCTATGATGGCTGGATAAAAGTTCACCATGATGCATTGTGACATGTTGAGTTTCCTGAGCTGGTGCAGGAAGAACAGTCTCTGCTGAGTGTTTTTTGTGATGGATGTCATACGCTTGTCCCACTTAAGTGTGTTGGAGATGGTGGTCCCTAGAAATTTAAATGACCAATGAAGATCGTTACACAGGGAGAATAACACTGGAAAGAACTCTGGGCACACCATGATGATCTCACACAGAGCAGCAAGCCGGGTTACCAGAAATAGGCTTCAAATCAAGAGAGAACATGAGACAGCTGGGAGAGGTGTGGTCCTCAATTGGAGAAACCGGTGAAATCAGAGAGCCGTGGCGATACGTATTCCCCAAGGAGGTGAGCCCTATCAGCCGGAATGCCAAGGGGGGGCGTGGTTGGGATGATGATGAGGTTAACCCAGAGTGATCCATGACAGCTTCACAGTGAATGCAGGGTGGAGGGGAGGCTGGAGGAGGTGTGAAGTTACTGGTTCAAGGGGATATGGTGACAATGATACCATCCTCAGAAGTGGGTGGGGGGCAGGGAGGATCAAAATGTGAGCTGAGTGGCAGACTCTGGAGAGGTGGGAATGGGAAGATGTTGATTGTCCAAGCTGATTGGTCAGGCTGTGGGATGGAGAGACTGAGGGGCTCTTTGAACTTTGTAAGTCTTTGCAGGGAGCTCCAGATGGCTGTAGAAGTTTTTCTCCAGCCACTCCTTGTAGGTGGCTTTCACAACTTACATTTTCAATGATTTTTTTTATGTTACACACACACACACACGGACACACACACACATGTTGGTGTACCTATCTAAATGGGGACCGTCCATTCGTTTCTATGGGAAAAACCTTAATCCCAATTACGACAACCCAGTGTGAGAAATACCCGTCAATATTCGGTGGGTCCCCATCTCCCTATTCTTGCACAATACCGATCTAAATTTTGTCTTTTGAGGCTTTCAGGGGGTCTCATGGTTTAATCGGGGGTGTCGGACCCCCTCATATTTCGCACACTGTCTCTCTCTATCCCCAACCTTAACCATAAGTAACCAACCCAAATACTTTTGGAATTTTTACTTTTTTGATTGCATTCACAGATTTTTATAAAACTGAGGTTATCCAAATGGGTACCTCAAAAGATGTCCTCTAAAGCAGGGAAATTTCAGGTTTTACTACATTTTGTGGACAATTTGGTCCTCAAATGTGATCTATGCAAACCCACACACACACATACACACACATAAGGGAGATACTGAGAATAAACCCAGAGGATAGGTTGAAGTTATATTGTTATTATGTGGGCTGAGACGGTAGAACACACGTTGAAACATGAACTAAGCCGGTAGAGCACACGCGCACTAACTACATATCCCATGATGCAAAGCAGACCAGATACGGAAAATGTAACAAAGTTCAGAGGTCGGAAGTTGGCACTGCATGGATGTTTGGGAGCAGTGATGAGAGTGTCGTGTTTTTAACGTTTTTAAAGATCGACTTTTATTATAGGAAAAATGACCTCAACCGATGGTAATTCCACAAAACGCGATTTATTATTTTTGATTTATCATCATTTGATGGCTAATGGCTATCCGAAAGCTGCAGGCGTGCTGAGAAGACATGTTGCACAGGTAGCCGCTTACTGTACCTAAAGCGTAGCAGTTGTAGTTCGTTTGCATTATAAATGTTCAGATTTTAGGCAGCTAATGATGTGTCGTTGTGATTTTGAGTCGCACAATACCAGTGTTCGTTTTATCAAAAACCTTAAATGGCTGTCAGAAGTATATTTACAAATATATTTACATAGTCTATCAAATATGTACACTAATTTATAATGGCATGCCTGTTACATAAAATATTGTTGAAATGGTTGTGGATTTATTGTAACCGCCTGAACGGAATGTGTTTAGTAAATTTCATTGCCCAGTGGTTCATGCACTATTAATATTTGATGTACAGAAGGGATCGACAGCAGCCTCCGGAACGTCGCTTGATGAGATCTACAGCAGATGGCTTAGGTGCGTATAGGCAAGGGCGACATCTGATCATTATAATCATTATACACAATAGTGTGTTGTATGAATGACGGTATTCACATGGAAAAATATATTGCTCATCAGCGATGCAAAGGAAACCAGTGCGAGTCCTGTGAGGAAGCCTGGCCAGTTGGAAAGCTCTGGGGAAGGTGAGAAGATGCCCCCTCCGTCAGGTACCTGGGCTTAGGGAGTAATTCAGCTGTGTTGGGCTAAGCCTGTGTGCTTGTAATCACAAGGTCACCGGTTCAAACCCAGCCTCAGCACGTCTGCAGGTCCTTGAGCAAGACCCTTAACCCCCAGCTCCCTGGGCGCCGCTACAGGTGGCAGCCCTTCGTGGACAACTTACTCTGCAAAGAGCAAGTTGAGGGAGGCAATTTCCCTACGGGGATTAATAAAGTATCAATTATTATTTATTTATTTTTTTTCCTCTCAATACTTAACTCCTCTGGATGTTTCGCCAGCTTCCCAGACATCCTTGAATCTCAGCACTGTGAATTCCCGAGGAACCCAACCTGTCTTGAAGTCCCCCATGGCAAAGAAACCGGGAGCTTCAGACACAGAAAGCACAGATGACTCTGACATCATAGAAAACACTCCTCAACCACCGGTCAGTATCGCAAATTGGATCTTACTCTTGGGCGTAGGTAGAATCCATGTTTCAAGCTTGGGATGTGTTTGTCCAGTGAGGTCACAGATACCCTCACTACACAGTAGATGTAAAGTGTCTTGTATCTATCTATGAGCCAGCATTTGTCCAGATTACCGAGCTTATATATTGTAAGCACAACCGGTGTCAATCTATTGTATTATCGGTTATTTTCATAGTTGTACACAAGTTGCAGAAGGACTCATACCATCTTGTCATTTTGTTCGATTGTTTGATGCAAAGTGCATCAGATCGATTTATGTTTTGTATGTCTTGTATTGTCTGCGTGTAGGCAATTTTTTTGTAATTTCAACTATGGAAAAATCCATGAATTAAAGTCAACATCAACTGTTTATATTGTTAGCATTGAAATGAAACCATGCTAAAGATAGTTAACCTTGATTTTCCCTCTACTTCCAAACGCAAATAAAGCAGCCTCCTAATTAAGTAAACAAATACACTTGTTCTGTACAATGTGTACAGTTCTGTTCTATTCGTTTAAAAAATTAGGTTTACAAGTTCTCATTTACAGTGCGGTGTTTGCTGTAAAGGTAGACTTGGGGGAGGGCAGGTGTTAACTGAAGTGCTGTTATATTTCACTGTACACAGAAAATTTTATCAACGCCTAAAGTCAACTCTGTGTCAGCTACTGGCAAAGCAAGTAAAATGGTTTGTTCAGAACAACCAAAAAAGAAAACAGCCGATGATGGTGACTCAGACAGTGAATGTGACATCCAGCCCTCACAGGTAGGAGTGTAATAATATTGTTACTTAATCTACAAACGTGAGCTGATATACTGTGTTCCTGGTGATCGTGGCATCATATTCAGTGTTTGCCACTCCTCGATAGGTACCGTTCTTCACCCCAACACGTACCGCCGGAAAGAGTCCTGTAGCTACCGACAAAGATGCTGTCAGTACAGATTCCTCAGATAGCGAGGAAACGGGTTTGTCAAAGCAAGTTCAAGCCAAGCAGTCACGAGGAATGAGCATCCTAGCCAAAGGAACCACCAGTAAATCTAATCAAGCTCTGCACAGCAAGACCGCAGACACTAATCAGGTCACAGCTCCAGAGAAAACAGGCTCTAGCACTGACAGCGACAGCACCAGTGACTCAGGCAGCAGCAAAAAAGCTCCAGCAAAGGGGAGACCAGTAAAGACTAGTATGTCTGTGTCTGCAAAGACCACGCCTGCACCTAAGACTCCTGCTACAGGAAGGAAGGCTGAGAGCTCAGACACCGAGAGCTCCGATGATTCGGACAGTGAAGAGGAAGCGGCGGCAAAGACTGTATTATCAAAGGGAGCCCCTGTCAACCCTACCAAGTCAAGCCTCGTGACCCCTACCAAAGCCACACCTACACTGCAAAACCCCGCTGTAGGGAAGAAACATGTAATCTCAGACAGTGGAAGCTCCGAGGACAGTGAAGAAGAGGCTCCAGTGAAGGCTGTTTTGGCAAAGGGAGCTCCATCTAAACCAA
>JAODLD010000002.1:9439880-9453611 GCA_026781065.1 Mormyrops boulengeri
GCCATATCAGCTAGATTGGGGCTGTCCAGGACAGATACTGAACCCTGAAAGCTTGAGCTGGCGTGATGATGATGATGATGATGATGATGATGATCTTGATCTCTTTTTCCAAGGTGGTTCTCGTCACCACACACGAAGATACACAACTGGCAGCATATATGAAGATAGCCTCATTCACATGGCCAGATTTTTTTTTAACTGATTTTTTTTTTTTTTTTTTTTACTTTGTACATCTTACAGATTTTGTCTAAACTTATGTTTAATCATAAGTGATGTGGATACTTGGGCGAAAACCCATCTTCAGTGTTCCATGTGTCTGTACTTTTTGTCCTGGGAAATGGGAGGTGGAAAAGATGTGAACTTGAAATGACCTCCAAGTGTGTTCATACGCTGCTTCTGCAGACTGTCTAAAAACGGTACATTTCATTCTTTATTTACTGTAGTGTTATTTTTTTACATTTCCTCCTGTACCTGCCTGCATATCTTTGTTTAAGCAAGAGTTTCTCTGCATCACGTATGAAAAGTGTTAAAAGACTAGTGAGGTTAAATTGATCGTACTAATAAATAACTTATGCTTCCGAATTTTTAAGGTTTCTGGCTCACAAACTGATTTTAACAAGAACTTATGTCAGACTTAAATATATTATTCGGCATATAACTGCTGTTCTCTTCTTGTCTGGAATATCGATTTTAATAAATATTTTTTCACATTTAAAACTGACGTCTGTTAAGTGCTATCGACTTCCTTTATTTCATACTTTCTTCAGGGTGAGATATCTGAATTCGTGTCCGGTAACGAGCTGAAGCGTAAAGCGCCGTGTGATACTGACATGATGCATTGGCGTCGTTGCTCCCGTGGGGGCGCTGTCTATAATTGTGTTTGGTTCGCATACGTCATCAGGCTGCGACACCCACAGGATGCCGCGACGCCGCGCTGAATCTGTATGCGAATAGCCGAGAATCCTCTGATTCATGGGGAAACTTCCAGTAAATCTATAAGTTGAGTCAATGTGTTTGTGATAGTCTTTTTTTCTAAAGTACCTGATAAATGTTTACAACGAAAGAATAAAACTGAAAATGAGTTATCGCTAGTGATGTTTTTCTTTCCGCCTTGTTGTACCTTATTGAATGAGTATTATAAATGATTTAAATAACAGTGAGCACGATGGCACCTTGATCGATTACGAGTGGCAGCATGTGGAGGCTGAACGCAGTCCGCCACAAGGCGCGTCGTCGGGACGCTGCCGGGGAAGACTTCAGGTTAAAGAGGCGAGAGCAAGAAAGAGGTGAATATCAAGCATGAATATCAAGTAATTATAGGACTGGAATCTCCGGCAGTAGTTGTCCATTTTTTCCAGTTTTCCCTGTTAGTCATGTGTTTTCCCCTGAAATCTATAACATAAATACAATTTTAACTAAGTCAATGTGATTGCATATTATTCTAACATTTATAATGACAATACACCGAAAGTGGTTGTGGAAGATGGATTTAATGAAACGGTCGGCTGTTTTCCGGCTTTGTTGCCTTCCTTCACTCTGTCGTGCTGCTTCCTCTGCCTTCAGAGTTCAGGCAGGCACGGAAGGACCAGCAGTTAGTGAGTAAAAGACTCATTGAAGAAGATGAGGAGGAAGATGAAGGAGCCATGGATACAGCAGACAGTAAGCTGTGGAAAGACCAGGTACAGTTACATCTCGATAAGACACGCGATCATTCTACGTTCAGTACAGTGTTAGTCTGCATGGATTTTATATCAAGAAATAAATATTAACGCTGGCAAGAGTTTTATATCAAAGTTGGCAGTTATGGAGCGGATGTGTGGTCTGAGGGGCTGCATCCTGAATGATGTAATCTCCAGGGATTTATGGTCTGCTGTAACTCCTTTGCTAGGATTTGGCGGAATTATTAAAAGGAGTCCAGCATGGTGGAGAAAAACGGGCCAGTCACCTCCGAAAGCTGAGGAAAGTCCTGAGAATCCCTGAGGCTCAACTCATCTTCATCAGGTATAGCGAAGTGCGGCACTCGCCAATAACCCATATGAAAGAGTAACCCCCAACTGAGTCACATGACCAAGCCTTCCTGGTCTCATTTTATACTTGCCTGTAGCAAACTGGTTAGAATGACTGCTGCATAAATATGACTTCGATTGAACTGTATTGATCTTAAAACTAAATGATATAAGTTATAAAAGCAGGACATGCCTGCATGTGGAGTCTGACAGATTTTATTTTGTTAGGTTTTGTAACAATAACATTGTAATCCCATTCTGTGCTGGATGACAGTAAGGGACAATAATTCAATATTTCAAGTGAATAAAGAGTAAAGCAGGGAGTAAATCCTAGCGCCTGTGTTTCAGGCTGGAGAACAGCATGCAGGTTTTGGTGGGGCTCCTTAGTGGCTCCAGTGCGCAGTGCCAACAAGAGGCCGCTCACTGCGTGCACCAGCTGTCCAGCTCGACCTGTGCCCGTGTGGGGGCTGCCTGCCTGCCTGCCACGCCCTACCTGATCACGTACCTGTCAGGACAGAATGCCAAGTTTGCGGTGAGCACTTTGAGCCCTTCCTACTGATGGTCTCGCCATCACTGTAAGCGTGTTGGTATTGAGTCCACCTTCGTAACCATTAAAGCACACATGGTCCCGTTCTGATTGGTTGTGCTGCTGCTTGGCTGTTTCGTCAGCTATCCTACCATGTCTCAGTCACTGATGGGCTGTCGTCGATCACTTCTGTCCCTGTGGCTAATTGCTGTGGTATGTGCTTTGTGTAGGAGCTATGCTTGTACACCTTGGGTAACATGTGTGCGGGAAACATGGCAGTGAGGGACAAAGTCCTGGCTCAGGGGATTATCCCGGCACTAGCCGTCTGTATCCAGGTGAGCTCACTTGCATTCCAGCCCTTTTGTCTGGCCGTCTCCTTTTCCTGGGGCTGGCACTGTGTTTGCAGGTCAGATTTGTCTGGCTTTCACAGGTGTGCAATCATAGTCTTCTGTGTGCTCATATTACACAATGCGCAGACCTCTCCCTCTCTCTCTTTTTCTCACTTTATCTCCACACCTTCGCACCCAGCGACCGAACCTAGCGGTTGTAGAAGCTGTGGGATTCGTTGTAGCTCAGCTGCTCCAGGCTAAAGATGCTTCAGAGAAGATCATTCCGTGAGTCTGGATGTCTGCTTTAAGTATCTTTGACTTAACAGCCCTTAAGCTAGCGTTTATGGCGTATTCACCAGTTTTTTTTTTCTTTTGCATTTTGCTTCATGTAGTGTTGGACAAAATGACACTTCATGAACCATTTGCTATTTTTTTTGACCCCACTAGATGGTGCTCTTGGTTGCTTTGGGGCATGCTTTGTCCCCTTTTTTAACAGAGAGCACCATCTAGTGGGGTCAAAAAATATGGCAAATGTTTAGTGAAGTGTCATTTTGTCTATCACTTGGTCCATTTATTATAAATTTCTCTTCAATGAGTTAATATTTATAGTACACACATCATCAATATAGTAAATATTTAACATTTCTGTAAACACTTTCATCAGGGATCAGTGTGGATTTATGATTGTGGCTTTGCTCCATAGACTGGTAATGAGTTCTGGGCTGACTCTTCACCTCCTGGCCGCCTTGCAGCCTCATCCCGAGTACGGAATGGGAGCGGCCATTGAATGTGCCTGGTGTCTGCATTACCTGGCTTGCTGGTGAGTGTGTCTCTTGAGTCACCAGATTAATCAGAAGAGGCCAGTTTTCACTCTATACTACCACTCTCTCACACACAGCGACAAGGGCTTTGAAGCGCTTATAAGCCAAGGAGCTATATCGCAGTGCAGTTCCCTGCTGATAACACTAGGTGGTGCTGTGGCCACAGGTAACACCGAGGAAGGCATAGAGCTGGTAAGAGCTGTGTAAACATTAAATACATCACGTCAGTTTCAAAACCATTTCCTAATAAAACTACCAATAAAATCTGTATAGATTAACTGCTGCAGTAAAAGGTAAAGTAAGGAATAAATGCATTCTTGTATAAAGGTACCGCCCCCCCCCCCCAGCTAATCTGGCCATTGCTGCGCTGTGTCGGCAACCTGCTGGCAGGCGGTGCCCTGGAATGCTGCGGCTCGCAGCTGACGGACAGCCGACTGCTGGCTGCTCTCTGCGTACTTGCGCTGGCCTTTCTGCAGCCATACCCTGGCCTGGCTAGAGAGAGCCTCTGGGTCCTAAACAACTTAACAGGTAGAGAATAAAGGGCAGTTCATACTTTGTTTTCCCACGTGCGCTTTGAGGCTGCGGACGGTCATCCGCCCGGCAGCTTGTGTTCATACTACATTTGACTGCAAATGTGGAGGTTGCGGTTGGTGTGTGCATGCAACAGCGATATTCCACCAGACCAGCAGAGGGGAGATGTGTTGCAACAAGCACAAATACAAGCAGTGTAGGAAAAATGGATACATTCAACAGTTTTAAAGTCATTAGTCTAGGATTGGGTGGCATACCAATAATATGGCATACCTCGCTATACTGAATTCCTTACGACAGGTCAGGTCAGGTCAGGTCAGGTCAGGTTGGGGAGCATGCGCTGATGCAGCGCGTTGCCACACCCGCCACACAGCGAAACTCCTCGGGATCCCGGCCGGCGATCCCCCAGGCAGATACACGGTCCAGTCCTACCCTCCGGAAATGGCCGCATCCAGGTGTTACGTGGGCGTCCCCTTGACCTGGTCCAGCCGCTTGGGTCCTCAGCACCCCTTTCACACACCCCTTTCCAGCGACCTCATGACCCCCCATGCTCTTCCAATCTCTCTGCTGACTTCATAGGGAGAATCACCAGAGACATGAATGTCGCTGCCTCTCGACAAGGTCGACATTCTCCCCACAGACAGACACACTACTGATGGCTGTGCCCAAGAAGTCATTAAATGCTTGGATCTTGGTTTTTATCCAGGATACCCGCAATCCCAGACACTCAGACTCCTTACTCAGTCTCTCAAGAGCCCCGATCAGAGCCTCCATTGACTCCGCTAAGATCACAGCATTGTCGGCAAAGTCAAGATCAGTAAATCTTTCTTCACCAACGGATACCCCACAGCTGCTGGACCCCACGACCCTGCCCAACACCCAGTCCATACAAGCATTGAACAGAGTAGGAGCAAGAACACACCCCTGGTGAACCCCAGAATCAACTGGGAAGAACACGGAGGTTCTCCCTCCACTCTGCACAGCACTCACAGTACCAGTATACAGACCAGCCATGACGTCCAGCAACTTCGGGGGGATCCTGCGAAGTCTCAGGGGAACTCGATCAACTGAGTTGAACGCTTTACTAAAATCGACAAAGGTTGCAAAGAACCTCTGCCGATATTTGCGCTTGCGCTTGATGGGAACCCTCAGCACAAAGATACGGTCAATGGTAGACTTCTTTGGCGTAAAACCAGACTATATTTTAATGTGTACGGCCAATTCTATCTCTAACATTTCAAAGTTCCAGAATAGTGCTACTAATAGTGCTATACTATATACCTTGGTATAATATCTGGACAGTATGAAAATTTAGATATGCAGCTACCGCCGACCTTCCTCATACACCTACTACAACAACAACTTTTCTGTACTCTTTCGTGGGTGACCACTGATCTCTGAAAGTCCATGCTGCCACCTACTGGCAATGCCTAATCAATTATGTTGTACATGCATAGTACAATTTCCGGATAGACATAAAAATCTGGGCTAGTTGCGCACCGTCAGCAGCCAACCCCTGATGACGAAATTTCCATCATGTCCCGTCGTCTGCAACCGAAAGCGCACACGAAGAAGTCAAGCATGAATTGGCCTTGATAGTCAGTGAGTTTTGATTGCTGGGACCAAGATAAATAAAAACTCTTTGTGTCCATCAAGCACATTCTTTAAGTATAAAATATTTCAGTAATAAAACTTCAAAACAGCATGTATTTGAATGATTTTTATAACATTGTAGTCGTTTTCCAGCAGGGGTTAAGCAGTGTAATTAGCCTGACTGATTCTGGTTTCCTTTTGCGTGCTGGATGAATCCTGTTCTCTCTTCAGCGGATTCCAGTGTTTTCAGCTCTGCTGTGCTCTACCTACCTTTGGTCCCAAGTTTGATCCAGCTCCTGCCGTTTTCCAAGGGGATCAATACCATGGTTAGCAGCCTCTGAGGAGATGACTGAATTGTTTTTCTATTTTTTTTTTTTTTTTTTAAAGTAATTCCATCAAAAAATACTTGCAGTTCTAGCCATTTCAACTTTGCTAGAGCATGTTGGCTTATGGGAACAGCATCAGGTGTGTCCTGAATCTTGAACCAGGTCAATAATATATTCCTAACGTTTAGGCTATCTGCTTTTTTTGGTGTATTGCATTTGGTACCTTTTTTGCAGAGGTGGAGATTTCAGGTCCAGAGAGTACAAATCCAAGATTTTGTTTCAACCAACCAGTTGACTACTCTGTGACTGTGACTCTTTATACTCAACTGGCTGGTTGAAACAAAATCTTGGATTGGATTTGTATTGTCTGGACCTGAAATCTCCACCTCTGCTGATTTGTGAGACTAGTTTTTATATTTATTACACAGCTAGTTTTTATATTTATTACACAGAGACTGGTTACATCTAGCAAATGTCGCCTGTGTATAGGTGCTGCAGGTCCTGGCTAATGTTGCCTATCAGGGGACAGAGTACTGTGTCCAGCTTACCCACAGTGGGCTGCTGCCTGCTTTGTGTGCCACTCTCAAGATGGCCGACCCAGCTGTGGTGACACTTAGTCTGGAAGTGCTCTGCATGCTGCTGGCCAGCAGCTCTCAGGTACAGTCTTGTAATCTCCCAGCTGTCTTGCAGTTAAAGCTAAACAACAACAATAAAAGGTTTCCCCTCCTGTAGCGATGGCCAAATGAAGCTTCGTGAACCATTTGCTGTATTTTCTGGCTCCTCTAGATGGTGCTCTCTATAAAAAATGGCTCAATTCATGCCCCAAAGCAGACCAGAGCACCATCTAGTGGGGTAAAAATGGTACAGCAAATGGTTCATAAAGCATTATTTTGTCCATCACTAATCCTAGCACTATGTCAGGCTTCTGTTGGATCTTCTTCTGCAGGCCACAGACGAGTTTGTGAAGCTGGGAGGCTCTGCGGCTCTGGAAGCCATGCGATATAACGGCCAAGACGAGCTGCGCCTCCGAGCCTCTTACCTTCTGGAGCATCACCTACCTGCCTATAGCCAGGTGAGCAATATCTGCCTGTGCTTTGGGGAACCAGCACAAAGCATGCTGTTGTGTCCACTCAGATTTCAAAACATTATTTTGTGTACTTACTGCATACCGTGCTAAAGTGTACTTGCTACGATCAGCAGTTAACCATGCTGTTTTCTTTTTCCTTTCAGTCATAGAGGTAAAAACCCCAACATTGTGGCAGCTCAGCATCGGGACGGTCTCTGGTATCATGGGTGGATGAAAGATAACCATTATGCTGTCAGATGTGTGATTTTCAGAAAAGTTTTAAATACTGCTTTTGATAGATTGTTCCTGCATCTTGCAGTGTGACTAAATAAAATATATATGCATTTCTAATAAATGTGTTTTTATTCAGTTGGTCCTTCATATCCCTGGGTTCCACATCCAGATCAAGAATAAAAAAAAAAACATTCCAAAAGAGTAAAACTTAAATCTATATTGTACTGTGCCTACTTTGGCCCCTCCTATCTAAGACATTTAGGATGTTTATTACAAGAAGAGGTCTCCTGTTAATCTTAACTAGAGCCAATATTAAGAATATAGATTAATACATAAAGTTAACTACACCGGAAACTGATAAAATTGAGCATGGGTTCAATCAAGGCTTACCTACTAGATCCATTTGCTATCTTGTGGCTTTTTGATAAGAAACCAGGTGAATTTATTGCACTTCGATATTTTGTTTTATATAAATCGTTTAATTCGAGGGGGGCCTTAGTGAAGGACTCAGGATCTTGATCACTGCAGTTTTGTGGATACTAAGGTGGTCTGTAGTGGTAGAGAGACCCTAAACCTAAACACTCTTATGGTTATTAGCTGTGGGTAATGACCAAAAACACAAGGGTGTGAATACAGGGGCTAAAGTGAGAATTTTTTTGGCAACATTGCTGGACCCACCCTCTCAGGCGGGGTGAGGAATTCAGAGATTGGCCATGGAAAAAAAGACATATAGCTGGTCTGACCTATGGATTATGTCGGTGTGACCTTAGTCATGACAACCTGTTGGATAATAATAAAGATTTTTGATTCAGCGTGAAGACATGTACGACTGTATCAGACAGGCTGTTCTGTAAACCAGTTGGTGACGCAATAATTCCTAAGGGACCGAGTAACTCTTTTCGTACAGGGCCGTTCAGACGCGAGGCTGCAGCAACACAAGGGAAATCCCGATTCCCAAGCCCTTCATAGACCGTGAACTGGCATTTTCTAATCGCAAGTGTTATTGTTATTTTTACTTCGCTGGGCAGCATTGTTTAAGCTTTCGCACAAAACACAAAAGGTTGCGAAAACAACCGTATTTTATATTGTAGAAAACCCATCTTTTAATCTTTTAGGAAGAGCACAAATTACCGACTTAAATTATTTGTTTATATATGTCCTAAATTACCTACTCCCGTGAATTTTGAGTTGACCTCCACCATAATATCCTCCATGTCATAATAATTGTGGCACTTTAGCTATAAGCATGAAAACATTCGCTTTTAAAATATTTTTCCCCATCCTTTTCTTTGATCGTATCTAGTGCTGCTAATTTCATAAATAGGCCTAAATTTGTTTTTGCAAATATTTATTGCATTTCACGTGGGTTTTTTTTTTTACCATTGCCATAACATTATTTTGAATAAAGCAGTTTTACTTAACGGCAATGAAAAACACGATGTATCATTCACCTTTCACGTGTACGTCATACGTAACGAGATAGATGCCTCGTGGGAGCAGCCCCCAGCTATGAGTCGAGGTAATTCCTGGTAACCACAACCAATCACATTTCCTCCTCCTCCGAAGATTCGAGGTATGTCGCCCAATCAGTGCTAAAAATCCCCATCTTTCCGGCAAAAAAATCACAAAGAGTGAGTTCCGCCGTTGTCCAAAATTGCCCATCTTTCATCTGGCAATCGGTGCTGAGAATCTCCAGGGTTTTGTCAAATATCTTAACAGCTTAGGATAAAAGTCGGTCACCCCTTGTCCAAGTCAGATCAGTTTGCAGTATTTCAGTCTGTATTTCGACACAATCCGCTAAAAAGGCTTAAAGGTATGCAAATTGTACGCGTTGTCGTGCACTTTTTAAAATACTTTGCGCTCAAGTAATGCATCTTTATATACAGAAGCCTATAATAACATGCTATATATTTGTCTTTATTTAATTTTTATTTTCTCTCATTTAATTAGTTTTGCATTTAGTCATTTATTCCATAGTTTTCGTCTTTTGACTTCTTAAAGTCTAATTTAGTCTTTAACCATAGTTTACTAATTAATCTTTTGTTCTCATTTATTACAGAGTTTCAGGATTGGGTCAGGCTTACACGTCACTGCATACTGAAGTTGCATAACTACATAATTAAAATCTAGCAGAATCTTAGATACAGGAAAAAAAGATGTCTTCTAATTTTCGACTGAGCAATAGCCTACTTTTCTTTTGCTTATTTCATTTTTAAACATCAATTTTAATTTGTGCTTTAAATTGTGCTTTTATTTGTTACTTACATATTTTCTTTTAATTTATGCTTTCCTTTTAACCATTTTGTAAAGCACTTTGAATGACCTTGTGTATGAAAATGTGCTTTATAAATAAACTTGCCTTGCCTAATAGATATTTACTTAATTTATTTTTTTATCTGTGTCTTCCTCACATTTAATAATGACAGAACAAAGGTAGCCTTGGCCTTCTTGTACATGGCAGCCTTCGTGGAAATATTATGTTACTTTTTTCCAAAGATAAATGTTTATTTCATGTCTACTATCTCGTTTGACTTATTTTACCCAGAGCTATAAACATTTAACATGTAAAACTTTGCTCTTGATTATTATTTTTACATACAGCACTTTAAATGACTGTTTTGGAAATGCAAGAATAATCGGGGTAAACTACCTCGTGTGGAATCCCTGTGTTCCCAGCTGTGTCTAGTTGTTGTTAATTAGTCTCGTGTATTTAAGTCCACATTAGAGTATGTTTCCCCATTGTCTTAACAGACAAACAACAAATTTATTTTTGTATAATGCATTTTCACAACATTACATTGTCCCAAAGCGCTTTACAGCATCCCAACCCAAAGCCCCCAGTGAGTAAGCCAGAGGCGACAGTGGCATGGAAAAACTCACTAGAAGGAAGAAACCTTGGGAGGGACCAGACTCAAAGGGGGAGCCCATTCTCCTGGGGCTGGCAAGGAAAGTCAAATGGGAGAGATGGCTAAGTGGCAAGTCACACAGTCTAAGTCATAAAATATGAGTCACAACCGGGGAGCAGGGAGGTGATGACAAGCCGGTGTTCAGATCGCCGGGCACCTAGTAGTAAGGCAGCCGGGCATACATGGAGGACAACACAGGCAGAAGAGCAAGTTGGACAGAAGGACGTCATGCGTAGTGGAGACGTCGCATGTAGCAGGGTGTGCAGGATATCTTGATGAATTTGGGGTCTCCAGGTGCCATACCCCAGGAGGGGTAGGGGGAAAAAGAAAAATGCAATTAGTCAAAGTAGGGGAGACTATAGGCAGCGCTAACAGTTAGACGAGTGCAATATGCAAGTGCAATGTCTGGCAGATATGGCTATGGGAGGATAAGTAGGAGCGAGAGGCAAGTGGGAGTACAGGCAAGAGGAGTCCCTGAAATGTCAGCGCTCCAATTCCACAAGGGATTGTGAAGCTAGAGTGACAGCACTGACAGTTCAGTTCATCCAAAGCCAGTGGCACCGATCCTCTTCCAGCTCTATACCTCACACTACAGATCAAACTGGGGGTGAACAATTAGCTAAAGCTAGAACTAGAGTCCCTATAGGCGAGACTGAATAAGTGTGTTTTTAGTCTAGACTTGAATATTGAGAGTGAGCCTGAATCCCACACATCCGGTAGAAGACCAGTGAAGGGAGGATAAGACAGGGCTAATGTGATCAAATTTTTTAGTGTTTGTGAGAACTCTGGCTGCTGCATTCTGTACTAGCTGAAGTTTATATAAGGATCTAGATGGGCAACCAGAAAGGAGGGCAGTAATTGTGTGCCGAACGTGTTTTCCTCATTAAATCCCGTGTTCGCCCGACTCCCTGACTCCTGCTCTGTGCCCCGGTGCACAAGACACCGTGCGACACTTATTTACTAGTCAGTTTAGACTTATTTGTAGTCGGTTAGTTTAGAAAAGTGTGGTCATTTCGACTCCGTGGAACAGGTAAGAGCTGTTCGACACGTACATTATGATGTAATCATTAATTTATAAATTATTAAGCCAGACCTCACACATGTTTAAAGAATGACTGGCACACTAGCGAAACATAAACAACGGATCCTGTCGCAGCGTCGTTACGTTTTCAGGAATGAAGTATTGGAACTTGCGCTCTCAGGACCCTCTGGCGTGCTTTGAGGCCCCTCCTGCAGCCAGGTGCTCCTGGAGAGATGGGGATTTTCAGCACCGATTGGCAGGTGAAAGACGGGCAATTTGGGATAACAGCTGAGCTGTTGACTGTGAATGCTGGAAAGCGGTGGAGGCAGTTGGCTGAAGATGCACAGAGGATCGATCACAGTTGATAACAGTTTTATTAATCTAGACTTTACTATAAAGTATATCTGTTATTGCTTAAAATACATTTTTTTAAATTCTGCTCGTCTGTCTGCCTGTCTAGTAATTACATTTGTAAAAAAAAAATTATCGTAGAACCCAAAAAGCAGTGTCTTTAATGTTGAAATTTAGCAAAGATATCAGCCGTTACCCAGTTTGGAGACGCTTTCAGCGGTTTGAACTAACAGTGCTTTTCCTAAATTTGTTCGCAGTGAAAAACAGACAACAAAAACGGTCAATAATGAAGATGGTCTTTGGTCTGCTGTTCTTTTACCATATAATCAACAGCAATAAGTACTCTTCAGTCCTACAATATAATGTATATTTAGGCTATCTGCTCAATTCTTCTACTCTATAATCAAGAGTAACAGTAAGCACTTTGTCTCACTATATAATCAGTATTAACAGCAGGTCCTTTATCCCACTGCTATGTAATTAATACTAACAGTAGCTACTCAGTCCGTCAACCCTGTAATCAAGTCATATCCCCCAATTCGTTCTACCATCCCATCAACTGTAATGGCAGCTACCCCTTGTTTCTGAAGTTTTTTGTGCTCCTATATGAAGTTATGCCCTGTACATTGATTTCAACAGCCGACAACTGATATGCTACGGTTCTAAATGTGTTAAAAATGGAGTAAGGTTTTAAATATTCAGGGTTTTCTTGGCCCTTCAGATTTGAGGAGTTACTCTGGTTTTTTAGAAGCAGTTAGAACCTGAAGCATGTAGGTACAGCTGTTTGTCAGTCCCACCTGGTTGAGCTGAAAGCTTCCTCAGACAGAGCAGAACACATTCACACCCAGAGGACGCAGTCAGTCTCTCTCTGTCCGGCCACAGGTGAGCGTAATCGCGGGGGCTGATCCTGACAGCCTCACTTCTGATGGCCAAACACAGGGCCTTTTCAGAACCGGGCAGTGTCGGACTGAGGGGCGAGTACTGAACGATGGTGCTGGGTTGTGTTATTAGACAGTGTTTTGATGTGAAAGAAACAACCTTTTTCGTCTGTATGGATGTTGTTCAAAAAGTTGTCTTTTCGAATAGTATAGAAACAAAATAGAGTATATAGTTTCTGGGGTTTACTTTGGCATGTGTTCTTTTATTTTCCCCTTTCATGAAGGCACTTTTCTGCATTGATGTTCAGCAATCCATGCTTCTTGAAGCTGAAAGCTTGTCCCTCAGTCCCAGAGCATCACTTTGAGTAACACACATGCTGGTCCGTACACAAAGCAATGTGTGAGTGTGTTCAGAAAATACAGCGGCCTGCTCCCACCTTCATTATCCACAGAGGTGCTAATATTCCTGGGTACCAAGCTGGACATGGGGTTTGGAACTTTGACCGAGTTGAAATCGAGTTTGAAAATTCATCTTTTCATCCTTTGTTTTTTTTCTGCTTTTGATAGGTTCTGTTTGTATTCCTATTTGTCTTGGATTCGTTTGATTTTGTGCACAACCTCTGTTTTTTTAAATGTGTTCTGTAAATAAATTTTGATTTGATTTGATTTGAAGCCTGGACAATGCATTAAAAGCTGTTCCATAATCTGGTTTCTTTGAAACCAGAGCCTACAGCCAGGTTTCCAATATGTCTTGCAGACTCTTACAGTTAGATTTATATTGCAGTAGTATAATTATGTGGTCATGGTCAGGGGCACCTAGTTAGGTTCTTTATTTAAGTTTTACCTGACTCTGCACTTGTTGCTCAGTCTTCTGTGGTCAGCCAAGGTTCTGGAGTGGCAGGATAATAAATAACTACTGGTTTTCAAATGGTTTTTGCGTTTTGTTTCTTGGGGGCAGTTTTTCTTTGTGGAGCTCGGGAGGAATCCATTAAATTGAAGGCTGGCTTCTACCTCTTAAATACCTGCCAAAGACTTGAGAATGGGTACTATCCTGTAACTGAGAGTGGGGTACTATCCTGTAACTGGGAGTGGGGTACTATCCTGTAACTGAGAGTGGGGTACTATCCTGTAACTGAGAGTGGG
>JAODLD010000002.1:9481157-9492498 GCA_026781065.1 Mormyrops boulengeri
ATATATGTATGTATGTATGTATGTGTGTGTGTATATATATATATATATATATATATATATATATAATGTGTGTGTGTGTGTGTGTATGTATGTATGTGTGTATATATATATATATATATATGCATGCATTACTTATTATGTTACTCATGTCTGACATCCACATATCATATGTGTGTGCAAAGTGTGTTTTAATACGTTTACATGCATTTAAAGCATGTGGGAGGGGTATTTTAATGCTTAAACTATAAAAAAAAATGTTTATACAGTCTTTCTATATTGTGGATTTTCGCCTATCGCTGATGGGTCTGCAACGTTACTTCCACGATAGGCGGGGGATCACTGACCTCGCGTATCCACTCCTCGTATGCGTACATGGAAATGTTCATAGCTCTCCCGTCAAGCCAGGTACTTTGCACATGTGCACAATGTGTTGTTTTTATAGTTTTTTCAATAATAATATAAATTATTCTGATATTCCCTGCGCACGTACCATAGCAGTGATGTTTCTGTCCATTTCTCTGCTTTACAAATTCAGAGAGCCAGTTCTCAGGGTTTCCAAGTTTGTTCAGCTGGCTGGCATGAAATTTTCAATTCGAGAGAAATCTGCACACGTGTGTGTTACATGTGTGTAACAGTCTAATTACCTTGTGAATAGTCTGCAGGGTATGCAAACTACCCCGACACCAGTCAAAAGCATCCATGTTGGTATTTAAAGTGGACGCTAGAGAATCGATCATGTCCAGAGCTGCCTGCGCGGACACACATTTGAAGTGCAGCAGCCGTTCGTCAGCAGAGGCACACAATTACGTATAACGCGTCGTAAACATTGAAGCGGACACGTCCGTTAGTACTCGTGCGGAGAAGAATTAACCAGCCTTAAGAACATCCCACGGACTGCAGACTCAAACATGTTTGACTCTGTAGACCCTGCTGACCTTGATAGGTAAATGGTTCTTTATCACAGGTCGTAAATCTGAGCAGGAGCCCCTTGATGCCAGTGTGGTAATAACCAGGTGGCAAACACGGTGAGAATGACCGCACTCCGCTCCAAGCCGTCTGACGGAAGCACAGCCAGGGGCAGCGGACCGATTACAAGCCAGACATGACCCTGTAGTCATGAGTTTCTGTGCAGTTTTGATGTTTATAATCCTCCTTGCTGTGATTTATATTAGGTGACTTGCCATCGTTTGTTAGTTTGGTAGATTCCCTTACGCATAATTAGTAAGAGGAAGTTCAGCTGCTTGCGAGTAAGCAGGTGGGGGACATGGGGACAACTAGTGAAGATTGACTGAAGAATGACGACTGCAGGGTGGTGCGTGTGGCTGTAATCTGAAGGTCGCCGGTTCAAATCCCAGGGTCAGGAGAGTGAAGTCGCTGTTGGGCCCTTAGCCCTCCGTTGCTCCAGAGACCGCCTGCCTGACGGCGCTTTCAGTCGTATGTCACTTTGGATAAAAACATCTGCTGAGCAGAGAAATTGGAATCGCGACAAACGGAAACAACAACCTTGGAGGGAAATGTAGTCTGTCCTCTTCATCGTGTCCCTAGGTGCTGTTTGATCTCAGCCTGGCCCGCGGTCTTGACTACTACACAGGCGTGATCTACGAGGCTACACTGGCTTCAACCGTCCCGGCACAGCAACAGAACGACAGCGCCGGTGAAGAGGGCGTCAGCGTGGGCAGCGTGGCCGGGGGCGGACGCTACGACGGCCTGGTGGGCATGTTCGATCCCAAAGGCCGCAAGGTGCCATGTGTCGGCGTCAGCATCGGGATCGAACGCGTCTTCTCCATCATGGAACAGAAGGCAGAGGTAGGAATTTCCCTATTACAAAGCGGGACATGCTCCTGTAGCTCAAGAAGCACTGTGTGCTAACAATGCCAAGGTTGTTGGTTCAAATCCCAGGGATTACACATGCATTACAAAATGTCAGATTAATGAGTAAAAATGAAATGGGGAGCTGCTATGGGTTTGTTCCCAGACACCTGCATTTCTGAGTGGAGAATAGCCTCTGGTTTGAAATGAAGTGGTGTTTCACTAGTGGATTGCAGTGAAACACCTACAGCAAGTTAAGTTATTGTTACTGTACTTGGGGAATTCAATGAGATTCTTTTGACAGTTGTGAGGAGGAGACAGTAGTGCAATGCAGGACATGATGGTGCAATATAGGAAGAAAAAAAATATAATATTAATCGAGTGTGGGGAACGAGTAGCATGGGGTGTGAGTTCAAAACACAAGTCACGGTTCGGTACGTTTTCGGTACAGCGGGGGTAAAAAAAAAAAATTGTTGTTTTTCTTTATTAAACAGTGGTTTACTGAACAAAGTACGACTGTCTTTCTTAAACTCTGTCAATACTGCTGCAACCTACTAATAAAAAATTTTAAATTCACTTAAAAGGAAATCAAAATAAATATTCTGCACATTTAGAAACTTAACTGTACCTGATCTGTACTGTATTCAGATTAGCAGCTTTCAGCTTCGTATTTCAACTGTGCAACACAAATAATAAAAAAATAAAAAACAAAGCATAACAAAATAAATATCCATTATTGTGCAGCATTTAAAAAAATACTTGTGCTGTACTTGTATTCACATTAACAGCTTCCAGCTTCACAATAAAACACACACGCGTAGTGGCACGGCTGCATCCGCATGTTGCTCGGGTGAAATGCACAAACACACAAAGGTTCTGCGTTTGCTGCATTCGTTTGGTACATATTCGTACCGAACGAAAAGACCTGTTCTCGAAAATTTTCAGTATGAATACATGTACCTTTACCCTACAGCTAGCTATGTGGGATGTGCTAATTGGTTTTTCAGAATTCTATATGCGTACTGTGTACTTTTTAGTTTGCAGCACCCTTACTTGTTTTGTACACTATGTGTACTGTCTTTGCACTTTCTATGTTTTGCACTGTATGTATTTTTGTCTGCACCCTATGCACAAGAATTACTTACGTTCGTCTAATCTAATACACTATTATTGAAAAGGTGGCACATTAACTGTGTAGTTCAGTGATTATGGGACAGAGGGGTACAAGTTGTTTCGTGACCCGAGTCGGTTGGGGATGGAGATGCAGATTTCCCAGGGAGCATCATGACATTTGTTAGAACAGGACTGAGGGGTGGTCTCTCTCTTGCTCTCCGTCCCCAACCCCCAGGCTGAGAAGGTACGGACCACGGAGACGCAAGTGCTGGTCGCGTCGGCACAGAAGAACCTGCTGGAGGAGCGGCTGAAGCTCACGGCAGAGCTCTGGGAAGCCGGGGTGAAGGTATCGCGTGGCAGAGCGGCGTCCTCGGCGTCTCGGCACCCGAGGTTCGCCGGCCCACGGCTCAGCATTCCCGTGTCCGTGTCGTAGGCGGAAGTGATGTACAAGAAGAATCCCAAGCTGCTGAACCAGCTGCAGTACTGTGAGGAGACGGGCATCCCCCTAGTGGCCATCATCGGCGAGCAGGAGCTGAAGGACGGGGTGGTAAAGCTGCGGACGGTGACCAGCCGCGAAGAGGTACCCCGCTGTCCGGGCTGGGGCCCGCCAGCATACTCTGGCCCCTCTGTTTAAGTAACGGATGAAGATGCTAACATTGTTCCTACATTGTACTGATACCCAACAGTAAAAACTACTGAAGCAACGAGGACAAAGTAATGGACTCGTTTATGATCACAGCCTAATATTGACATCACCTCTCATTTCTAGGTGGACGTGTCAAGGGCAGAGCTGGTGGAGGAAATAAAGAAACGATCTGGCTCATCATAGATTCCCTGGGACCTGAAGTAATGCCCAGTCTTTCCAACCGATATCCCAGTAACAGAGCTGTCTGCTAATGGCTAGGCTGCCCTTCCTGCTAGTCTGTGTACCTTAAAAGGAACCAAAACCAGATGTTCCATTCCAGCTGAAGTAATGTTACAGCTCACCCCACATCCATATTTGTTTACTTAAAATCAGTCCTATAAATAAAATTGTGTCCTATTTAAAATCTCTCTTGGTCCGTTTTCTGCCCCGACCTCCGCAGAACTGTTCAGAATGAGTAGTCAGTAAAATGGGAACTTCATGGTGAAACATTTAGGAATCACATCCATGCCGATTCAACACTTTGAAGTGTTTTCTCTCAACTGGAAAAAGGAATTAAAAATAAGCATTCTATAATCCAGCCTGTTGTGCAAAGTCATTTACAGTGTAATCTAATTTACAGCCCTGGTCATAACTATAAACTCACAATTTTTATGGTTTAATTTTCCACTAAACCATTCTCTAGGGTCGGCTGGTTTCTTTTTTAAACCATTAATGTGTGTGGCTCATGGTTTTGAACCCTGGTTCCGGCAGATATCCCATTTTACTTCAGCACTCCATTGAGCCAGTTACCGGTGATTGATTTGACGAGACAGGCTGGAGGGCAGTTTAGATATTGCCGGGAAACCTGCACTCTGTGCTCCCCGAGTTACTGTCCATATGCACAACCAAACATCTTTTAGTTTTTCATTTTAATATAAGAACGAGTCAAACACAAGAGTCAGCCATCAATTAGTGCACGTCAGAACAAACCGCAAAAGTGAATGTGAAGTCAACCAAAAGAAAAAGTGCAAAACCACAAGTGAAATAAAAACATTCACACAAAAAGGCAGTGATGGGCATGCAGCTGCAAAGACAGGCAGACGTGATCCCCCAAAATTAAACACATGACCTGTAGTAACCAAGGAGAGATCACACCCACATTTTTCATATATATGGTTCTCAGTACATTTTCTCAAAAGTAAAACTATTAATTATTATTTTTTTCCACAATTCAAAAGATGTAAAGATTTCTGCTAAATAAAATTTCTAAAAAAAAACCAACCTCCAGATTGTGCAATAAAATTGGGATCTCAAGCCTGGTAGAGGGACCTCAGGACGTGCTCGGCCGCTGCCTGGTGCAGTTCCACCCTCTGGGCGCCCCCACTGCAGCCTGGCAGCACCCGGGTCGTGCCCGTGTATGGCAGTGGCATGCCCGGGATCAGCACCCTGAAGGCGAAGCAGAGGAGGCCCTCTGGGCTGGAGCAGAGGTACTGCGTGCTGTAGAGGGGGGGCCCCAAATCCAGCATGTCACACACCTTCCTCAGCAAGGCCACGGCGTCCCCGAACAGGAGCGCCTCTCTGCCCAGGCGGGCTGGCCGGGGCAGGGAGGGGTACTGTCCGAGGGCTGAGCGATGGCCGCCATCCAGAAGGGAGGGAGGAAGGACGGAAGGCCTGAGGGTCGCCTGGGGAAAACCTGGCGGGGGAGAGGCTGAGAGTTTCGCCTGATTCACAGCCTGCCGGGGCTTCCCTGAAAAGGTCTGCCACTTCACCGTGATGAGGATGTCAAACCTCTTCTTGAATGCTGACAAAAAATAAATGAAAATGACATTTACGCAAGGGACATACAAGTGTGAATCAAAGATTTGGGATTAAGGGCCTGGCTCAAAGACCCCTGAGCTACACGCCCCCCATTTCCGTTTTGAGGCCCTGATACTCCATCCTGTACTCTCCTACCTTCACACAGCACTTTCTTTGCCATGGAGGCAGTGTAGTGTGAGGTGTACTGCACCACAGCGGTGACACCGCCGCCTTTGCCAGGCCGGAGCGTCAGGCTCTCCACGCCGTCGGCGATGCCGTGCAGCACCTGCAGCAGCTGCTCGCGCTGCACACCGGCTGGCATCTCGCCCAGGCTCAGCTGCCTCTTCTCCGTGCTGCGGCGTACGACCAGGCGCGCGCCCTCCTGCAGCTCGTGCCGGTGGAGGGTGCGTATGGCGACGCCGGCGTGCAGCGGGTCGCCGTACTTGGCGTAAGCAAAGCCACGGTTCTGCCCGCTGAAGTTCATCATGAGCCGGAACTCGTACAGCGGCGCCACGTGCTGGAAGAGCGGGATCAGCCGGTCCTCGTAGATGTCCCGCGGGATCTGGCTGATGAACACCTCACATCCAGGCCCTGGCACTGGTCCAGTCCAGTCTGGCCAGTCAGTGATGCCATCATTATATCCAGCACAGCCAAACAGCATTCACACAAGGCTTATTTAAAATCATAATTCTTTACATTACTATCCATAATGTGTACAGCAATACCTCATCATACGTCGAATCTGACTTTCCGTCAGTTTTTCGTTAAAAATACAGTATGTGGAAAAAATACAAATCGTCTTCAGTCGGTTTACGCAACCTTATGTCGGTCAGGCGATGTTAAAATATGTAAAATAATATATTGTAATGTATAAATTCAAACAGAAAATATAAATTTAAAAATATTGGGTGCCACTTTACAATAAGGCTACCCATATAAAGTGTTTATGAATGGTTTATAATCTGGTTATTAATTAGGTTGTAACACTTGTTTAAAATTGTCTATTAATAATAAGTTGTTCTTTTCTACCATTTACAAGTGGCAAAAAAGAGCCTTATTGTAAAGTGGTACCAAATATTGTCCTATTTACCTGTTTGGTGCTGTTTTTAGGGGGTTTCGTGTTAAGTAGTTTTTCGACTTAATTCGTGCCTTTTGGAACCCATTACTGACGTAGGACGAGGCATTACTGTATATTCGTTTCCTGAACCATGGTATTCTAACACACTACGATTGTTTTTTTTTACTCTAAAATCAGGCAGCCCTGTTTACAGTGACATCACGCTTGGGAGAAACTGCGCAACTAAAAATGTCTGATCAATTACGTGATATGATAATGAGTGAAATAATACAAGGCCAGCTATCCTTTCACGCCGCAGAAACACTTCATAAAAGTCTTATAAAAGTCAGAGACTGGCACTCACTGGGCGGCGGCCCCCCGTACTTCCGCTGCCCATTTATCTGGACCAGCTTTACCGCGGTCTTCTGGACCCAGGTCTCTAATGAAGAAATACTTGCTGGGTTCAACACCTTCAAAGACAAAACAACAGCACATATCTGCATCACTTTTGGGCACTTGAAAATAATGAGCATATTTATAATGCCATTTGGGTAAAATGAGAATAAGTAACACATACTGTAAGTTAACAATATGAATTTGCAAAATACTCTATTTATAGCTCAATCTAATAAACATTTTGAACTGACGTCTAGCTTAGCACTGTAGAAGTGGTAATTACAAGAGGAAAAAGTTACTCTGGAAATGTGTTATGCACGCTGATTCGGTCTTTCTTACTAACCTGCGGGTTTGTAATTATAATCGTGCCTGTAGTGCACCAGCAGTGGCACGAAGATATTTTTAATATCTCAACTTAGATTTTGATGCCCTCAACTTTTGCAGCCAAATATAAAATTTGCAACCCCCCCCAACTGTACACTGAGACAATTTCAATAAGCCTAGAATTTACTATCTACATAAGGTATGTTCATTATTTTCTTAATGTTGCCATATTCATTTATTGACCTATCCATGGGCGTCAATTACGGGGGGGGCTGTAAACCTCCCTCCCCCCGGATAATCACCCAAAAAGTTACGCCCTCGGACCTGTCAAAGAGATGCAGGCATATAGTACCAGTTACTCCGCCTTAGAGCTAATAAGTCGTAACCTCCTCCAATTTAAACGTTTTAGGCCGTTTCCACCGCGCTTTATATCACAAAGTACTTAAAGTCTAGTGCAGCTGCATCTATCCACGTAACGCACAATAAACGTATAAAACTAAATGATCCCAAGCAACGGGCCGCGTTTGTTTGGCGATGAGAGAAACACGTGTTCATGTGCAGCAGACGAGCGATGCGCCAGGGCTGCTGCCTGTATTTGGCATAAAAAAGATCTTTTATCAGTAACTCCTAATGTCCTCCTCAAAGGTGAATGAAACTTGGCAATCATCAACTGTCTGCTGTAAACTATGTATTTCAGAGTATATGAACGGCAGTTTCTCTTCGTTAAGCATGTACAAGTTTACATTATTTAGGTGTGTGTATATATATATATATATATAAATAAAAACTCGTACTGCCTACTATTGAAAAACTGAGAATTCAGATGGACGAACGCTGAAGCTCTACGCGTCTGGGAAATTCAAAGGAAAACAAACTGCAAGGGGAAAAAATCATAAATCCTTAAGCAAAAGCAGGGAGTCGGCGGGGATATTAGTGCTGCAGCATCAAAGATTTTAGACAAAAGACAGATATTTAGATTAAGTATAATGATACTAGTCTACTGAAGCTTATTGTAGGCCTAAAACCGTATTAAACATAACTTAAGCTACCAAAATGAGTATAAAAGATAGACAAGTGCAAAACACAAGGCCCACATACGCAATCTAATTTCGCGTGTGCGCAATTAACGGGGCTGTAATGTTATTTTACACAAACCTGACATTTAAATGCATGCTGCAATGCGTGGATCGCTTATTTTTCATAAATGAAACGCTTCATCTACATTTTTGAAGCTTGTGGAAAAGCACAGAAGGTGAATAATGGCTCGGGGGAGATCTGCTTCTGACGGGGCAGGTCCATTTTAAAGCCGAGCGCTTCACGCACCTGTGTCCGCCCGTCCTCCATCATGCCTGGGGGGGTAATCGATTCAACAACTCTTCCCCAAATGACGTTAGTGCAATAGTCAGAAAAGCCAAACTTTTGCTCTAGACCAGCTTTTATTGATTATTTGCATCTGTCCAATGAACGACATGGAGGGCCAGGGCTATAAGCGTCAATCCCCACCCAAAATGCAATACCCCCCGCCTCTCTTGATTTAGGGATGAGCCGAAGCGGTGTGTCTCTGCTGTACGGTGTTGTAAAATGCAGCCCTTTTTATTTTAGACCGGATGGCAAATGGGCTTCTACGGTCCGGTTAATACTCTTCGCGTCAACAATTAGATTATCATTAACCGCTGGAGCTAATCAAAGGAGGTGGTGTTTATCATGAAATAAAATGAAACGCAGCGGCTGCTTGGCTTTCGCTCTGTTTTTCTATTATGCGCTTCATTTCATGGGTTTCTGAATTTTGCCTGCATCGTAATAATGCAGTAAATGCAGGCATAAAACACACATATATTCACGACCATATATGTGGGCAATGTGAAGAATTTAATAAAAGTGGGACTATATATGCGTGTCTTGCGAAAATATTAGGGCCGCATCTGTGACGTCTTGTTCGGCCAGATTGCTCAAGCTGAGAATCGCTTATGCAACCTTTTAATTGTAGCCTATGCTATGACTAAGTCGGTAAGTAAACGGCTTTGTGCTTTTAAGGTTTTTTTTTTCTGCGCATCTCAGCTGTTGCTTTTTGTCGCGTTTGCACAGTCGTCGGACCAGCAGTGGCTTCCCACCCCCGATTTTCTCCTCGCCAGCCGCTCGGTCTGGAGGGTCGGTCTCATCTAAGCATTTCCCTTGATAAGAGACTTCAAATGCGTTTGGAAAATGCATTTCGCGGAAACCGCAAACCAAAGCAGAAAGCAAAACCTACACTGGAGTGCCTTAAAAATCAGAGAGTGGGACACTCGAGGATTCACTTGACGGAGACACATACCAAAGCACTTATGGCTGTAATTGCTTTCAGTACTATACCGAGTACAAGCAACCTGTGTACTTTATACCGTCAATATAAGTAATATATATCCATTTTCCATATCCCCCTATGCAATGCAGGGAGCATTGAGCATATGCCAGTAAACAGTGGCCATGAGACATCATAAACCCTGATGGGGATGCCTGTCTGACACAGGGCCTTTGGGAGGAAAATCTGTATGTGCGAAGGCCCCCCCCCCGCTATTCTACAGCACCAGTATATTTAACGTTATTGATTTCATTAAGATCTCTTGCACCTGTAAAAATGTTCTTCAAAAATCCATGATCAAGGACCTTTTGTGAGGCACCTTAAATCTCCGTTCAGTCGTTTTTCCTAAGAACGAAAATCTGTGCTCTCTCTCGTGCACTATTGAGTGGGTCTACAATGAGCCTGATTAAAAGAGATCATCATCAGATAGGGATTAGAATCAGAGTGATCTTGTACAGGGGGTTATTTTTTATTATTGTTTGTTCAGTGCTGTGTCCAAACAACATACAGTGCGTACATAGTGTCAGTGCCTATAGTGAGAGCAAGAAGGAAACAGTGTACACAAAGAGACACAAAACAGGGATGGGGGGCATGTGGAGGGATTGGACTGGTAGGCAGCGTGGTCAGAGTGGGGGTAGTATATGTGTATAATACAGCTCAGAATGTTTTATCAGTATTTGTATGTCAGACTGATAGTGGTGGTGATGCAGTGGGGGGTGCAGTCACCATGAGGCAACATCTGACATTCTCCAAGGAGGAGCTATACGCTTCACCACCGGCTTCCCCAGATTTCAATTCAATTTAATGTATGATAGGTAAAAGAACAGAATTATGAAACAGAAGAGAATAATAAGATGTGCTCTTGAATCTGTGAGAAAACAGTGGGTTCATTTCAGTGTCTCAATCCGTCTGGAGCCCTCCGCAAGGGTAAGTTGTTTTAAGCCGCTACAATAAAGCGTTTTTCCAAAAGACTTTTTTTCCAGAAGACGATCATGCTTGGATATGGCACTAAGCAACTGGGCCAAGAGTCATGGTGCCTGGTGTCACATGAAAAACAATCGATCAGGCCATGTCAGAGGTCACAGTGGTGGAGAACACCAAGCACAAGTGAGGGAGAGTATGGCAAGCGAGTGAGAGTACGGCAAGGGAGGGAGAGTACGGCAAGCGAGGGAGAGTATGGCAAGCGAGTGAGAGTACGGCAAGCGAGGGAGAGTATGGCAAGCGAGTGAGAGTACGGCAAGCGGGGGAGAGTACAAAACGAAACAAATCAACAACAAGCATGCTTTATTTGCACAGGTACAGGTACATTGCCATGCTTCTCTTCTCTAACCCCATCCTGCTCTCCACAGCTTGGGGATCACGGCGTAGGGTCAGCTAACATGTAGCCCCCCTGGAGCCTTGCTCAGGGGCCCACAGACATGTGACTGTCCTGCCATGGCTCAAACCGGCGACTTTCTGACCACAGGCACAGAGGCGTAGCCCAATGAGCCACACGTGGCAAGTGAGGGAGGGTCCGGCAAGTGAATGAAGCACAAATGATTGAAGACCATATCTGCTGGAGCTTACATATTACACTCGCCTACCTGTTTGCACTGCCTCTAGTCTCCCCTACTTTAGCTAATGCACTTCTTATTTCCCCTACCCCTCCTGGGTTGTGCTGCCTGGAGACCCAAATATATCATCTACCCTGCTGCCTGCAATGTCTCCACTACCTGTGACGTCTCTCCGACCTGCCCGCCTTTGTGCCTGTGACGTCTCTCCGACCTGCCCGCCCTTGACGTCTCTCCGACCTGCCCGCCCTTGTCCCTGTGACGTCTCTCCGACCTGCCCGCCCTTGTGCCTGTGACGTCTCTCCGACCTGCCCGCCCTTGTGCCTGTGACG
>JAODLD010000002.1:9493229-9510213 GCA_026781065.1 Mormyrops boulengeri
CACAACAACCACCCCCCCCCCCCCCCCCCCCCCCCCCCCCCCCCCCCCCCCGGCGGGGGGCCCCCCCCCCCGGCACGTGGGCCTCAACCAGCCCTGAGTGAGTTTCTCTGAGGAAGAGGGTGTTCATCCGCTCCCCAGAGACTGCTAGCGTTTGCCAGAAGGGAGTTTCAGAAGTGATTAGTTTATGCCGCGGTTGGCTGTTGCTGATTCTCGCTGCCCATCTCCTCATCCCACAATTGGGCAGATGTTCGCTGGAGGGTAGTTTGCTGCCAATAACCTTCTCAACACAGCGGATGGTTTGCCGCAGTGGACCAATGCATAGCTAAGCCAGATAGCCATGGGGGACATGAAGATCATTTCTAAACATAATCTATGTAAAATTTCTTCATGTTGGTCAAATTAAAACCGACCATAATGAGAATACACAGTCTGTTCGCTGTAAGCTTTTTCAAAAGGCCACGAATGGTACAGTGTGTTTCTATAATAATTCCAAACCTGAAATGGGTGTAGTGATGTAGAGTAACTGCCAACTGCAAATTCTAAATCACTTATCATGGTTCTGAAATATGAGTTATTTACAAACAAATAAGCAATTGGAACTGTTTGGTAAAAATACTTTTACATACCTTTCAAAGGGGAACTGCTTGGAAATAGAGGTGAAGAGGTGGCTAATTTTTGGTCTAATTTTAGTCTTTGCATAAGGTGTAGTTGTTGTGCTGCCCACCAGATGGCGATGTGGACTTTTATTCCATTCATCTATCCATTTTTGTATAGTCATTTACGCAGCAGAGAGTCATAAGGATAGAATGTCCTAAGAAATATACATATGCACACAGTAGATTTCACATGACTCCACAAAATACGCATAGAACCTTGGAATGTATTTAGAATGTGCTCTGGTAGCAGATCAGTCACCGTTATTAAGCATTATAAATATAAATAGGTAAGCAATACATATAAGCAAATATATGGATATTTTGTCCAAAGTGACATACAAGTGAAGATCAGTGTCAGCCAGCATCCATCAAACAATAGGGGTTCAGAACCTTGAGCCAGGACTAGCTTGCTCTACCAGCCACAGGATTTGAACCCATGACCTTCTGGACATGCACAACGCTTCTATTATATCTTTTATAGGCAGTAATTTTAACTTGTTTGTCCTTAGATTGTTTTCCAATATTGTATTAGCTTGGTAACTGTCCTTCATACATACACAAAATGTTACGTCAAATTAGCATGGGTTATTGTACTCCGAAGTACTAGTCAATCAATGGCGTACACAAACTGTTACAGACGATGTCGGAGCTGGCCTGCCGGGCTGATCGCAGTCTCAGTACAGCAAGAAAATGTTAAGGGCTCTAGCCAGAAATACACACTCAGACCAATAACAGAAATGAGATTAGGAAATTGGGATTAAAGGTCACCTCGACCTATGGGAAGCGATTTCATTTTTAATGACAAAGTTCATAGCAGGAACTATTGCTTACATGGATGAAGCATAATTAGGCTGCTCTTGAAGGTATTTTGTATTTGCACTTGTTTTACACTATATGTTTATTTGTACTTAGCATCTACCTGTGAGCAATAAAGTATATCTCATCTTGCCTTTTGAAGTGTAAACTCTGTGTGTCTTTTATTTTCTTTGAACCTCACAACTATCTACAGGACCTATTGTAATCTCACCTTGTTTGCTCTCTGCCTTGTGTCCGTCTAAAAGAACGAAAAGCAGACATTCCACATGGCATGTCCCAGTGTCTGTGTGACCCGTCGAGTCTAAACATCCATTACAGTGTATCAGGGGCTGACGAACCTGAAAATTTCACGGCGGCTCAGATCGCATCGGATTTGTTCCTGTGGCATCGAAATGCATCTCATGCATACAAATATAAAAGAATCACGTATCTGAAAATGTTAATGTTGCTGCTGGAGCCGCTTGTCTGGTCTTTGCCCCCTTGGGGGGGGTTTTGCTGCTCATATGAAACTAACAGTGTATCTGTGTGTGCGCGTGTTGGGGGGGAATACCGAGGATTTCTTTGTTTATTCTGTTTAATGTTAAGTTTATTTAGAGGAATCTCATATGTTTTTACCTCAAATGCTTGATTTAAGGTTGATGGCTCACATCATTTTAATGGGATATTCAGAATCCGGTGAGATCTGATATTGTACGAAAACGGGGCACGGACTTTGTCAATGGGGAGAACGCAGAGTTTAGCACGCAGAGAAAGCAAAAATGTGGTGATGCACAAAAAATAAGGAACGAAGAGGACTATGTGACAGGTACTAGGGGACCTGTGTTGTCACCGGTATGGCTGAGGCAAGGAATCATGGGAAATTTTATAGGAGATGGCTTTGCGGGAAGCGCTTAGTTGGTAATTGACTAACTGGCTATCTCTCAAAACAAACAGAATGAAAAGTGTAAACAAACAGAGAACTGAGTGGGATTTTGACGCAATGAGATCTGTCAGATTTTTCTCCAAGGTCTCTATGGCAACAGCCGATACTCTCAAACATATGCAAACATGCAGACGCATGGAAATACCACTCACTCACTCACTCACTCACTCACTCACTTATAAACACATATACATGTATTCACACCACATAAAAAGTGAATCCAGTGCTGGCAACAGAGCAGATCTGACAGGTGGGCCCAGGTACAAGTTGTCAATCGGGGGGGGCTGCATTGGGTACATAGAATTTCCGTAACCACGCCCTTTGGAGTGAATAAAATAACAATAAAAGACTGTGTCCTCGGTGGGTGACTTTCGGGGGAGGGCATAATGGCTCATTTGGGGGGGGGGGGGGTATGCCCCCCATGACATTGACCCTGACTAAATCACTTATATACCAGTTAAATGTTAAAACTCACTCTGTATATAGTCCCGGTTAGGCAGTCACGGGCCATGGATTAAAAAAAAAACTCATTCAAACAGTGACTATTAAAAAAATGGATGCACACACCAGCATGCAGTTACTCAGTGAGTAGTTACTCAGCGAGCAGTTATTCAGCGAGTACGACACCATCTCTCATTCATCTGTGACGCTTCTTGATCAAGTTGTGACTTACCGGCTAAAGTGCAGCAGTGAAAATCAGGCAGCTTTTAAAATTAATTGGTCATAAAGTAAATGAAAAAAGCGGAGATCAGGAGACCGGCTTAAACAAGACTCAAGACTCCAGAGTTCTTTATTGTCAACACATCCTTGAACAAGTACACAGTGCATTGAAATACCTTTTCCCTTGGGCTCCCTATAGTGCAACACATAAATATAAATAATGACTTATTTAAATAAACCTATGAACAATCCACTGGAATAATCGGACTGTACCATCCAGACACTGCAAAGTCCTACATCAGGCAGGGTGATGTGCCGGATTCAGTGAGGATGTCAGTGGAAGGGAAGCACCAGCACTGAGCAACACAAACTGGATTCACAGGCTACCCTGCAGGAAAATGTGTAAAAAAATACCTGCCTCACTTTCTGGTATATTTGGAAGATTTTGTCTGAAGCTGGTTATTTCCAGTTGGTGCTCCCTGGTTTAAGAGAGGTTAAAAACCCACTGTAGTTGATTATCTGTACGTGTGAAAAACAGTGAAAACTCGCCTCAATCCAGTGCACAATCTTAGCAGAGACCCATTAGTAGAGGTTGGCAAATGTGCAGGTATAAATTTCATACTACTAATATATCTTCCTGTAGCTTTTTTTTCCTGACATTTAGTAGGTTTGAAATAAAATAAGATGCACTGGGTGCTTCTGGTCCATTGTTACTTAGGGCTGTGGAGATACGTCACTGTCGCACTGAATGATGGGGTAGCACTTGGTGGGTAAGACGCAGTAGCTTGTAACAGGAGGGGCTGGGCTGCAGTTGGGTGGAGTGCTCCCCAGCGCTGCTACACTGTCTGTCGGTCATGTCTTGGGACTTGAATCCACACTGTTCTGTCCAACATGGCCGCCCTCAGAGGCACACTCTGCCTTGTGTTTTCCTGTGATGTGATTGGATATGTGAATGTGGGGTGAGTGGCGAGTGGGGGGGGGGAGCAGTTTACTTCCTGTGTGTCCATGTTCTGTATTTGCCCTGGTCATCCCGTCAGCGCTGCAGGTGTGCAAAGTGCGCGCAGCTGCATCCACTCAAGACTAACAACACGCCCCCCCCACCACCACCACCGCCAGTCCCAGCCGAGCAAGTGACACGGTGGTGAGAGAGAAGACCGGCCTGGTGTCACTGTATGGAGATGAGCAGGTGAAGACAGACACCTACCAGAAGCACATTTGCTACTGGGCACAACAATGCAAAGAGCCCGAAGAAAATTTTTACGCTATTCCTACCTTTAAAACTGAAAATTCATTAAAAGAAACATGGCGAGAGAGAGAGAGAGAGAGAGAGAGAGAGAGAGAGAGAGAGAGAGAGAGAGGGAGGGATAGGAAAAAGGAATTCATAAAACCGCCAGTTGGGGTTAAAGGGAACTGGAGAGACAGGAACGGTTTTTATGTACCGAAAGTTGAACTGCTGTGTGTTATGTATAAAGGACAGATGTTTAGTGAGTTAATATTTTTTTATTGTTATTACTTGGGGAAAAAATATCCCATAGGCAGCAGTGACTCCCAAAGTTGTCGAAGAGCTTTTCTTTGCACTGCAGGGCCAGAGGCGCCTTCCTGCCGCATCATAATTATTATCGTAAGGATGGGGAGGTAAAGCAGGCCCTTAAGCGAGGGACTCGGAAATCTGGAATAGAAACATAAAGTGCGGGAAAACTCTGAGGAAGCAAGAACATTAACGACCCCCCGATTCTCTCTAATGTGGGTTTAGATGGGTCATAACAAAGCAGTTCGTTTGGTGTCTGTTTATGCAATGTTGTCAATGTGCAGGTGTTTACTGCCCCATTGGGAGAAACTGGCAGGAGAGAGAGGCGAAGTGGGAGGGTCAGGGGGGGTTAACCTTAATAAACAGTCACGGTTAAAGCTGATTATTAGATATGTCAGACCCCTGCCGCATTTTAGCACCACGCGTTTGTTGTGTCATTAGGATTCCAGGTAATACAGAACAATTCGACCGTGCTTTTATTGACTTCACATTAATTAAACAGACCAACTGTAACAAAACGCATCACTGCGAATGTTTTGAAGAGAATCTAGGCGTACTTACAACATGACTCACAAAGTGAGACATTTTCGGCGATGAAACCCCACATTAGCAGGCCGGTGGGGGGGGGAGAATATTTGGAACAGCCTTGAGGAGCAGCTGTGTGGAATATACCCACGCTTTGCTCCGCATTCCCGCTGAGGAGCCCTGTGCCCCCGTGTGCTGCCTGCCGCTTCTCTGCACTGGAAGCAGTTGGCAGCTTATTTCTTCCTGCGCCAGGCTTGGGTGAGCGAGGCTTTTTGTTCACTGGGGCTGTAATTATTGTAATGTCTGTCTGAACACCAGGTCACGCTTCAGTGCTGCTGAAAGAGGCCAGAGAGCTGTCAGCCCAGTGCCGAATCAAACGCCAGCACACTAATTTGTGTATTAAACAAATCTATTGTTGTAATTTAGTGAGTTTAAGGAGCGTCGATGTTCCTCTCTGGCTTTCACTTACTTTTATTGTGCTTTTTTGTCAGTTGCAGCACTAGGCCTTACAGTAGAGGTTCTCAACCCCCCCGGCCGTGCAACACTGGGGTGGAGTTGCCAGCCGTCCCGTAGTCTATATCAACGGAATCAGCCCATATTGATAAATAAAATGACATATCCTGAACTGATCCAAAGAAATATGCGATTTGGCCCGTAAACATTGCGAACCCCCCTAGTCGATCGATAGATCGATATCGCCAGGGACCCCCACTGCCCATTTTACCGCTCTGTGAAGTTTCTGTAAAACGAAAACCGTGGACATCAAACAATTGGGAACCCCTACTCCAAAGGGACACTGGCTCGTTCGACCCGAGTACACCCCCTATACCCCTGTCCCCTGGTGGCCACAAACGTGATGTTGAAATTAAAAATTAATCCTCAGCAGGCCGCACCAGAGGGCCCAGCACAGATGTGTGCCGGCGCCCCCCCAGCCCCCCCCCAGCCCTGCAGAGGTACACGCGCCTTGCTCCGTTGCCCTCCAGTGGAATGGCAAGTTCCCATCTGTTCACTGTCATTTCATATACCTTCCTCCGGCAAACTTAGGAGGAGTTAGGGAAGTCAGTACCCCGTCTGCTTGCGTTTGTATTCACCGTGTTCATTGGGACCTTTTTAGCCACACTGTGGTGTAGTATCAGCTCAGGTAGTGAAATCAAGCTGTTTTTAAGATGCCATGTATCTATTATTAAGTGATTTTCTATTCATGCCATAACATTAATTACCCAAAAACCACTAATAATAAACTAAATAGACTAAATATGTTATTGCAAATACATGCAACTATAGCAACAACTAGTTATGAGTATGACAGTCAAAGCAACAAACTGTTATTCATTATTTATTATTATTATTATTGTTATTATTACAAATTATGTAAACACCCCATGACCCTGTCCAGTATGATGGATGAATCATTTACACAGAAAAGAACATTTATTTCAGAAAATACGTGCCTGCATCATGGAACCCTGCAAAAATCTTTATCACATAAAAATTGCAAGTATCTTCCTAAAAAAAACTGCAAGTGAATTGCAAGACTTCCTCATTTCTATGGTGCGAAATTGGGGTGAATAATTTTGTTAATTTGAAAAAAAGAATTTAAACTGAAAGTTCCAGTTTTGATGTTGAACTTAAAAAAATACAATATATTCAAACTAAAACCTTAGATTCAGTTTGAGTATAATTTTGATTGAATTCTGGGTTTCAGTTGACGCCACACTTCTATACCAAATCAGTGCCAAAAGTCTGAAACTGAAAAAATACCTGAAAGTGAACAAAAAGATCTTGATGTGAAAAAAATCTGAAAAAAATAAAGATTTCAAAATAAGATTTGAAAACAAAAAATATGCAACTGAAAAAATTTATATGAAAGAAAATGAAACAAAATCAATAATTGAATCAAAATTATATTTAAACTGAAAAAAATCTTGTACTTCATTTTAGTTTGAATATATTGTTGTGTACTGTTCTTTAAGGTTCAACATCAAAAATTGAACTTTCAGTTTCATTTTCTTGTTAAATTAACAAAACTATTGGCCCTGATTTAACACCATATGTTTCCCCTTTAATAAATCCTGACTGGTGTTTTTGTTTATCAGGCACACTCTCCACCCAGAATAGGGGGCAGACGTTTCTTAAACAGTTATGTATCTTTTCTGATCTTCTTGTGTACTGATGTTGAATACGCTTTGATACAACTCGCAGCTACACCACACCAAATTACCCCGTGCTGTAGTTACTGCGAGCCCTTTTCATGCCGTGCAGCAGTGGAAATGTGTGTGCGTGTGCCTGTTTTCCTAGAAAGAGGTCCCTCCTCGCAGGACCTTCAGGTTATGAACACTGGCAATCAAAGAACAGGCAGACCTAATTCAGGCAGGTGATAAAATGTGTCGTTGACTCTTTGTGCCGGTGTCATTACTGTGGCTAATTCGTACGCCTGTGTTTATTGGAGCATGGTGGTAAATATTAGCTCTGGAGTCTCCTGCTCCGAGAGATTGTGTTTGCTCAGCCACCGACCAAACGCTCTCCTCCTTGTTTGTGCGCCAGTGGCGGTGAAGCACCTTGCATGTGCTGCATCCACGACCTGGCAAGAGAAATAAAAAAGAAAGGCCCAGATCGGGCTACACTGCCGGTGTTTGTGGCTGAGCAGTGCAGAGCGTATCAGTGTGGAAAGAGTCTGTATTTCTGCTGTGTGTGGAGGGCCACCACAGATAAACATACGCATACTACGCAGACTTATCTACCTGCAGATTAGGGACTTTCTTGTCCAGAGGTTCAGAGGAAGCAGAAATACCATTCGAAATCTGCTTTCTCTGAATGCCCAGCCTCTCTGCCTTACACCCTCAAAACTTCACATTTGAGCTTATTCAGACTTTGGGGAATCTGCACACACTCCATTGTGGCAAACACGTCAATGGAAGTGATATACAAGGACTGTAATATAAGGATTATACATTTTTTTGTGTGTTTGAATAATTGTTATCGTGATTTGCATGTAAATCTCGGCTTGTGAACTAAGCCTGAAGCGTATTCAGAGATAGTGAGAGGCACGCGGGCTCTTGTTTGCGTGTGTGCCCGCTGTGTGGTTAACAATTAAGCCCTTTGTTTTAGGCCGCCGGAGCACATGGCACTGACTCGTGCGGATGTGCCATCGCACCAGTCTTTGTGCGAGCTTTCTGTTTCCGTGGCGAATTTAAGCAGTCTCTCATGCACGCATATGTGTGTGTGTGTGTGTGTGTGTGTGTGAGAGAGAGGGAGAGAGAGATGTGCTGATGTTGTGCTGGCCATTTTCCCCGTAATATTCGTGCTTGAGAGCAAACATATTCCTGTGACATATGGTGATACAGCCTTGAGATCTGGCCTTGAGGTCTTTGTCCTCTGCCAGACTTTTTCCATTCAATTAATTTATTATTTACAATTATTTTATTAATTAACCGGCTTAACAGTTTGCAGCATCTGATTAATTTGGTCTAAATTCCATGGATTACTGCTGCTCAAAGCAGGGGTCTCATCAGCACTGATAACCGTCTCATATTCTGATAAGAGAGGACAAGTAATCACATTTCTCCTGATAGCAACAAAATCCGTGACCAGACAGGGAGAGATGTGTTTGTATGTGTTTCTCCATACATGTGTGCGTGAGTGCTTTTAACCAGGCTGTGTGAATTGTGCTAATTGCACTTTAGCGTTCTGTGGACTGCAATACACTTCTCTGATTTACTAGACTCTTTCTCATTTGGGTGATGCCAGTCTTTCAAGTGAAACTTACAAGCAGGCCGGAAACTAAGACGGAGAAAGTAGGAGTGTGTGCGTGTCATTGTCAGGAAGCCGCAGCCATTCTTCCTCCTCCAAATAAATCAATTTCTTTCTCTCTCTCTCTCTCTCTCTCTCTCTGTTGGTGCCCAAAACAATAATGATAATAATGCTGGGTGAAGTAAACAGGTCTTTTAAGGAGAGGCATCTTTGCAGAGCGATACAGCCAGTCACTGTCCACATTACGCCTTCGGGGATATGATGCACAGCAGGTATGTTGGGGCAGGAGGGAGAGGTGGACATTTGTGACTTTATAGTGTCACATGGCATGAGAGATCTGTTTGTTTGGGGGGTGAAATGTGGCCCTGAACCATGCAGAGAGCGCAGCAGTTAAAGTCATTAGCTGAGTGCAGCTGAAAATTAAGTGTGTTCTAAAAGTGTGAGTGAGTGTGTGTGTGTGTGTGTGTGGGGGGGGGTCACCAAAAGTCAGTCATCTGTCCAAGCAGACTGTAACCTTGTCTTCATTTTCCAGGAAGTCCTCCTTCAACATGATTCCCAGGACAATGCTTGGCAAAAACAAAAGTATGACCTAAAGAGAGAGGATTTACGCATGAAGTCGGGCACACAGGAGGTGGCCAGAGGAGATGAGGAGTGGTTTGGGTGGGGCTGATTATCACATGACCCAGATGGCAAAAACAGTCAACAGGTTAGACATCAACTGTGAAATGACTTTCAGGAGGCACTTTACTGATTAGCCTCGACGACAATGACAATCGGGTAGCGGGCATTAAATTTAGGTTTTTGTTGATGTACGGGTTCAATAAAGTTAGTTTAGGGTCTTCGACCTTATGGACATGCCCCCATTGCTGTGGAGAAGCTGTATTACCTCAGAGGAGCGGATCTGAACCAACACCCCCCCTCCCACACACACACACCCATTACCCAGATGAAATTTTGATCCATGTTTAACTCTTTTAAATGCCTCTGTGAAATGATTGACTTGTAGTTTAAATAACAGGTCACTCTTTTCCAATAATAGTGCATCATCGATTTTAATTACAGTATACTATGCTATAAGATGCATCTACAATGTACAGCAAAGTGCTTAGTGTGCCCTTAAGTCTGGTCTTTACTCTCGATCACGAGATTGCCAGTCAAGCACTTCAGCAGTTTTTCATAAGGTATCCCTGTGTCCAGCAGCAATTTTTTAAAAAAATGCACAGCTGCATTAACAATCATACAATTTTATCATATTATGAGGTATTCAGCGAAAAACAATTTGCTGGCTGATCTTTGTAAACACGTCAAAATTGATATTTGAAAAGCACTGTTAAACAACCCGGAATTCAGAATCTGCCCATTCTTACCTGCCTAGTTTTTATCCATTATGTATAATTTTTTCACCAAATTTGAACTGATTAAACATTCGTGACGCCTCGGTGGCAGACTGAAAAGCATTCCAATCGTTCGTCCACTTCGTATTGTTGCCATTTGTATTTTTGCCTTTGACTTACACTCTACGAATGTGTTGAACTTGAGGTTATTTGTTTATCCGATTTTGCGGAATATAGGATGTTGGCCACATGGTGTTGAACTTTGCACTGATGCCATCTAGCTTGTACGCACAGATGTTCCATAGGCCTGCCGGTCATTGCTAAAACATAAATCACATAAAGGGCACATATTGTTGTCGCGCACATATAGGACTATTGATTAAGTAGATACAGGCACTGCAAAGCATCCACGGACAGGGATAAACAGAACCTTTAATGTGCTTTATATACCTGGATAACCTGTGTATTTCCAAAATACACTCCCTCATTTAAGAGTGGACTTGGGTTCGAGTCCCACCTGCAGTCAGAATTTCCCTTCATGTTTCCCATAATTAGTCAAGTCACCTGTGACGGATTGTAGACATACCCCGCTGCGATAAAATATTGCCACCACTCGCATTAAATCTGTGGCCGCCGGCGCTGCCGTCCGCTTGTTCTGCGTGACGCCGCGAGCCAATCGGCGCGCAGCGCTCTCCGCGTGAAATGCGCCCTGCGCTCCGATCGCAGCCAGTCTGTCACCGACGAGCGCGCAGTGACGCCCGGGCCGCCCGCTCTCACTTTCGGGAGGGAGCGTCTGCAATGACCCGCGGAGCGAGAAGCCAAGCCGTGGATGATCGCCGAGATTCGCGCTGAGCGGCCAGAAATAGGGATGGCTTTGCGCTATCGCGCCACCCCAAAGCTGTGAATTAAAAGTTGGGAAGAATCCGCTTCATTTTAACGCTGCCTGACTGAATACGACGGGAAATAAATGTTTACAATGTGAAATGCATAATCTTCGGATGCCTCGGGATTTCTGATATTTTTCCCCTGCCTCACTCTCAAATGTATGTTGACATCTGCCAACCTGAACGACGCGGAGCGCGTTAAAACTTTGCGCGGTTGTTTGTTTTTTTGTGCATCTTCATTTTGGGGACTCACCTTAAATTGTCACCTACCTGCAAGTATCCAACCTCTCCTCCGTGGCTCCGAGATCGAGCTCGGTGGTGGCTGGATATTTGTAGCAGGAAGCAGCCCTGTCTTCGGCAGCCAGAGGGGCAAAGCGCTTAGTCCAAGTTGCGAACTCCGCTAACGCCGGGCATGGCTTTATTTCAGTCCTCTGTGGCAGACAACATGATTTTCCTCGGGGTGCTGCTGAACGTCTTCATTCGTGGTAAGCTCCAGCCGAAAACGCTTCCGTTGTTTTCGGAACTCTCCTTATTTATTTGCATTTCCTTCCCACCTTTTTCGTAGATTTTATCAGTCATTATTATTTCGGGGACCCTTTATTGCTGTTGCATTTTGAAATATCATTGTGCTGTCTTCTTGGGTGTGCAAATTGCATGTAAATGTAAGAGGTTTTAATACAAACATCATCCTCAGTTCTACAATTGTACATTTCCCTTACAGTATTTGAAAACGCTTGGAATTACTAATGCGAAGAGTGATGCGTTTGTTTAACTACATTTTCAAAAAGTAAGATTTCCACGTGTCCACGAACCGTGATAGGATAAAGAGAAGAGCTTGTGAAATTAATAGTAATATGCACTTAAATGTCATACATTGTGTTCATCGATATCTAGTGTAAAAATTCGAAGCTCTTTTAGAATCATATACGGTAAATCTACAAATTCATTGACATTTTCATTGAATGGAAAAGTTCTTCCTCTTAGAATTAGGTCCGTTTTGTATGCTTTTTATTGCGCTACGTGTGGACTTCATTTATTACCCTTATATGCAACTTTTGACATTAGCTTTTTGCCAAACCAGAATTGCATTTAGTAAAATAATAGCTATTAAGCGAAATACTGCTTAAGCTGTGTCTTACCGAGCCCAAATGAACGGCAATTAGTCTTTGTCTAACATGGTGAAACCTTGATTCCACGAATGAGTGGACTTTGTTAAACAGTAAATAGACTTTGTTGCGCGTTACCTGAAAACGCGTTTAAACGAAGTAACACAAAGAGGAAAATATTTTTTACGATACAATGTAATTAAGGCTCATATGTGCCGTCATCTGCCTTGTCAAGACTTTTGTCTGTAAACGAAGCTCCTTAGTCAACCTTACTCAAGACGGGGGTGATATTATATTGCTATAGATATACTTATGACTCCAGCGATCCACGATGACATCATTTCTCAAGGTCCCCGACGTATACCACAATCTCCATATTTTTGTGGAATTATTCACAGAGCGGATCTCAGAATAATGTTTTCAAAAACACTCGCATATACAGACGCACTCGTACCCATATGGTCATATTCTACATCTCCCATGCTGTGTAGTGGTATATTAAAACTTCACCATGTCTTTCTTGGACCTGCGTGTGATTCAGTCTGCCGTCTGCACGCTTCCCAACGTGCCCGGCAAACACGTCGTGGGTAATGGAGCGGGAAAATTCTATGTAGGATATTTCTCATCTTTATAGCTACACGAGAGGTGATCGCGTTCACAGCAATTATTTTAATTTCTTTTTCTGATTACATCCCAAGTGCGTTGGTGAAATTGCAACAGAGGTATTACCCTGCAATCAACGTACTAACTATGAAACACAAGGAAACCCAGTCGGGTCGGTTCAGCGTCGTGATTGCGGGAGGGGTGGACGGGTGTCTCATCGGCGACGGCAAGACAATAGAAATGGTGATTTTCTGCGTTTCGCGAGATGGAGCCCGCCGTTTTAGTGCAAGGTTCCTTAATTATCTTGCTCCCCTTTCTCCTTACATCACTGGGAGCCATCCTTCGGATACTCGCCGAGTGCCCCACCTCTTCCCACCCTCCTAGTTAACGGAACCTGCCTAACACGATGTAATGCCAATCCCTCCTGACAGGTGATATTTATTAGCTGTGGTAATGATTGCAGATTCGATGCGTTTGCGTGTGTAAAGCTGTCCCGCGGGTCCTGCCACGTATGAAGGAAAATACTAGTACGTCTACCTCGATAACCCCCAGCTCCGAGATATAAACGGTCTTCTAGAAATGACAAGTAAAGTCACACAATACTTAAATTCAGGTTGGGAGCTTTAGGCGTCTGTTTTTTAATTGCGTCTCTTTAAACATACTCACGCAGATAGTTATAAGACCATCTTATTTTTTATATTGAATAGAAAAAGGCGAATTGCTTGCCAAGAGACATTAAAATAGACGGTTGATAATGACTTGTGTATTATTTCGTATGCTTGTGTCTACATCAACTTTTGTTTTTAATTACTGATAAAACCACACCGTGCAATTTGTATTTCCCTTAACTATATAAATGTGTGACTGAACACTTTCATTAGGAAATATTCACGTTTATTACCATGTTGCCGTTTTTATTTTGCATTTCCGTCCAAAATACAATTCACTCTGCACTTAATTGATATCTACATGTTAAATTAGTTGAAGTGGCTTTAGACTGGCAAATATAAACCAGTTGCAGAGTGTGTTTCCTACTGTACACCTCTAGGGGGAGTAGTAACACACGGTATTTGTGTCAAACCTCGATCCGGCGCCGGGCCGCACGTTTGCGTGCCACATGTCTGCCGCCGAATCGAGGTTCACCTTAATGCACCCAGTCCCTCTGGGGGGCCGGTGCCGATGAGCGGCATGGCGGAGCGCGGTACCAGCGATACAGTGTTACTCGCATCCCGAGGTGTCTGCTGTGTTGACGACTTGCTGCTAAAGAAACTGCAGTATTTTAAAACTGGAATCGAATTTTTCTCCAATAATAACGATTAAATGATAATCGGAATTTTGTTTTTTGCACTAGAAACTTGTTTTAAAACTAAACCTTGGGAAGAATATCATCATCTAAAAATTTTATAAAATTTTAAAAGCGCTGAATAATGGTTCTAATGTAATCTAATGTTGGATGACCTCAACTGGGATGAGTGACAAAGTAAGGACATGAGATCATGCCAATATGCTACAACAACAAAATTGATTTTTTTTTACCTAAAGGGTGAAAGGAAAATGTGAGTAAGGAAGTTTGTTATAATCAAATGAAAGTCTCTCTCTCTCTCTCTCTCTCTCTCTCTGTGTGTGTGTGTGTGTGATCACGCCCATGTGTTTTCTTGATAAGCATGTTTGGAGCACACACAGCGGCAGATGGCACCAAGCTTAGGCTGCTGCAACTAGGAGAGTTTCCCAGCAATGGAGTGTGTGTGTGTGTGTGTGTGAGTGCGTGAGAGAGAGAGAGATAAAGTTCTAAGTGTCAACTAAATTTTAGTATTCATATGCACGTAAATCAAGAAAGGTGTTCCCTTCCGCGTGTCCCCCGGAGTGTCACTCTGGCCGTCTGCCTGTCACTCCATGTCACTCCTCACTTTGTGGGGTGCTTTTCACTACCCCTCACCACTGTAATTTCATTTTCTCCGGCGACGGATCCTCGTAACGATGGTTCCTCCATGACGTGAGGTGTCCCACCCACGTGGGTGTGCGGCCCGCTCACCTGTGCGCAGATGCCGCTCAGCCTGGGCCTCGTAAACGCGAACCCCGTGAATCTCACCCTCCGCCCATTTCTGCTGTGACCCACTTTTCTAATGACATTATGTGACCTAAGCAGACGTAGTTCCTGTGGCCGCTTGCCTTTCATGCCGCCGGCTCTCTTTTCTGAAATCCCCGATATGCTTCTCGTCCTCCCTGCCCTCGACGCCGCGGTGTTTTTCCCACTATTCCAGTCGCACTGCTTTCTCCGTCTGTCTTGGTCCCTACCCGCCTTCCAGCCAGCCACACACGAGACTAATGGCTCCGTTTGGATACGGGGGCCGGCTTCTCGGCCTGGAAAATGAGCTCCCGAGGTCCGATTCTGATAGCGCTGGGCGGCGGCCTGACTCTTATTCGCAGCTGGCCTCTCCTGGTAACCCTATCTGTGACTGACCTTGTACCACCCAAGCTTCGAAGACCTTCTCGCCCTCTGTCCCAACTTGTCTGTCGACAGCTCCCCGCCGAAAAAGCCTGACCCAACTTTGAGAAAGGAGACCCCCCTCCCGATGCCATAAAAAAGGGACAAGCTTACATAAATGACTGGCTATTGGATACACGGGACAGGGAGGAACAGTAGCTATCATCCAGGGACGAAAGTGTCTGCGTGAGCACTTTGCCTGAGACAGGCCTGCTTTTCATTTCCATGTTTGCTCTGTCGACTCCCGTCTCCACCGTCTCTGGCCTGAGTCCGGCAGCCCTGCACAGACAGGCCGTCTGAGCTGCTTAACTCAGGCAGCCAAGGCGCATATCCACAGACTGTGGGGATAAACGGCATGGGTGCGAGTCCGGCAGCCCTGCGCAGACAGGCCGTCTGAGCTGCTTTACCCAGGCAGCCAAGGCGCATATCCAGAGACCGTGGGGATAAACGGCATGGGTGCGAGTCTGGCAGCCCTGCGCAGACAGGCCATCTGAGCTGCTTAACCCAGGCAGCCGAAGCGCATATCCACAGACTGTGGGAATAAACTGCACACCATGGGGGTTTGGAGTAATTGCCGGTGCTGTATGAGGCCCCCCGGTGGCCAGCTATGGTGCACGGCGTCGCATGCCGATGCCAGAGCTTGTCTGCCAGTGTTTGAGGGGCCAATCGCACAGCGTGACCCTCAACTGAGAGCTTTAGAACCAGCAGCTGCACCTCCCAGCCCCACCCCTACCCACATCGGGGGGGGGGGGACAGTCACTCATCTGCATATAGCATTTGTCCATTCCGTTCTCCATCTTCTCTGCATGCTTGGCAAACATTTCTAACTGTTTGCCGTGTCAATGTGCAGTAATGATTATTTTTATGATGGAAATCTGTTGTTTGTTTTGCTTGCTGTGATGCCTGACCATCAAAGAGAAAACAACACAATACAAAATACATACATATAAAATCAATGAAAATGGAAAAATTAGACAGATGGCTATGCAATTATGGTCATATATAACTTTTAAACCTAAAATAAGTAAATAATTCCTGTTGAATTGAGTTGGATCCTTGATGATATTAGATTTGGCAGTTTTGATTGTTCTGACATTTGTGTACGTTATTTGTTGTGTAATTAAAATGCGCCCCCATCAGGCGCCATCTTGCACCCTGACTGACGGTGGGTTGGCCATCCTTACTGTCCCATCCATCCTCCTGACCACGATTCTGCAGGGTTTTGTTTTGCTTTCCCTTCACTTAAAACTTAGCCATGTGTAAACGATGGAGAGCGTTTTTCCCAGGGGAGAGGAGAGGCGGCGCCCCGGCTGCAGGTTCAAGCCCTGGGCAGGGGGGGCGTGTGCTGTTTGCTATTTGCTGACCCCGCTTACCTTGGCAAACATCTGTCTGGAGTGAATAAAAAGAGCATGAAGCAAGAACTAAGCAGATCAGTGAGGTGGTGCATGTGACACCCTCCTGGCCCCCCCACCTTGGCGGTTAGACATTAAAATAGAGCAATATGTGCTGTGTCATTCTTACTGTCAGATCTGCGGCCATGCAGATACGCGTTATACCGTATTATGCCGCTGTAAAAGTCACGCCGGTGATGTGCCCCCTCCCTTACCTTTCAGTATTGCCCCCCCTAAATTTTTAAATTCTAAATTTCCTTCTGGATAAATAAAGTATCTCTATCTCCTCGGTGTCAACCCCCCCCCTTGGTGTCCCCCCCACCA
>JAODLD010000002.1:9545703-9558866 GCA_026781065.1 Mormyrops boulengeri
AAATATCAAGAGGGATAGCACAGCAGACTTTCAAATATATTTCATTAATTTTCATTAATCTGCAGGCCTAATAACAGAATGGAGGGAGAGGAGCACAGGAGGAAGACGCAGTAGGGTGGGAGGGTGGGGGGGACGGTGTAAAGATTAAGTAGGGTATTAATTCGGGCCCATAATCTCCCTGCCTCCGTAATTGAGGTCACACTCCAGGAGGGAAGGCTGTTTGGGGGTTATTTGTCTGATTCGCTTTGCTCTGGAAGTGGGAAGCAGATGAATGTGGCACTGAATGAGATGTAATCCAGAGGCCTGGAGTGCGAACACAGCCCAGCGGAGGTGCCGCGCTGGCACCGAGGCAACAAAGGCCAGGCGTGACCCATGCCAGATAATTATAGCTCGTTTCTCATTCGGATGGAGCGGGACCCACTCCGGCACACCGTGCGGCCCACCCCCAGGAGAGGCGGCATGTCGAGGCCATGTGTGAGCAGTCTGCCCACCGCCCCGCATCAAGGTCCCGGCACTGATGTCGGGGCTCCCTTACGGCGGCTCCGTCCCTGATCAATATTTTAATAACCTGAAAGGATGAAGGCCTCATCATAATCAATAAAGCGGCATGTGGCGGGAGCAGAGGGACGGGGAGAAATCATTCCTCCTGACAGCTGGGCTGAGCGGCCCTGACACCTCGTTCATTACGCTAACGAATGCCCCTTCAGTGAGCCGGCCACACACAGAGACCGGGGGATGGGTGGAGAGGTCTTACAGGGGAGCAGGCAACACACACTCAGGCTCACAGAAGCCAGGGAGAGATACCACACACACACTCCAGCTCACAGACACCAGGGAGAGACACCACACATATGCTCAGGCTCACAGACGCCAAGGAGAGACACCACACACACACTCCAACTCACAGACACCAGGGAGAGACACCACACATACGCTCAGGCTCACAGATGCCAAGGAGAGACATTCAGGATCACAGAGTCCAAGGAAAGACACCACACACACACTCCAGCTCATAGACACCAGGGAGAGACACCACAAATACACTCAGGCTCATAGACACCAGAGAGAGACACCACACACATACTGAGGCTCACAGATGCCAGGGAGAGACACCACATGTGCACACACAGATACACACACACATACCATGGAGAGACCCCATACACAAATCGTCACACTGGCCGTGGAGGGAAGTTCCCTCTCTCACATGTGCTGTGGATGTCTGGCAGTCATGTCACAGTCGGACACAAATCCTGTCAGGCACAGCTTCACACATGAAAGGGGTCAGACACTAAAACACACTTCACTTTAAACGACTGTAAAGGTGCCGTCACACAGACATGGCTATAAATGGTTCAGCTGCTGGTTAGTGCAGGAGCATTACTGCATGGATCGGACCCTGCACCCGTGAGCCCGTTCTACCCTCATAGGGACGGCTTTGCACGTCTCCCCGTCTGGTCACCCACTCACCCCTCCGCCAGTTCTACCATTCATCTTAAACAGGATGCCGTGCGGGAGCCATTCATGTCTACTGCTCTTCATTCTACCTAAATAGACGCACACAGACATACACAGCATTTATGCATGGCTGATTCATTGTGCTTCAAGGCACATAACATAAATGGAGCTGGTTTGATTCCCAGCAAAATGGATGCACCGAATGTTTACTTAGAACGGTGACGGAAACTGACATTATAAAGCAGCAGGAAGTATATTTTCCAGCCAAGAGTTTTACTTCTGTTCAAGGCTGAAAACTTTTTTATCCCCCTACAGATGATGCGAGTTAAATATAGAAATACAACAAGTGCCATTTTCCTTTGCACAAAATGTCCTATTTTTCTTGACAGCATCACAATGACTCTGGCAGCCTACGGTTTGGGTCGCGGGGTAATTAACCAGTCATTACCGGAACGTCCGGGATCAACCAGAGGTTCAGAGGAGCCATTGAAATGCAGATGCGTGCAAGTAGACCTCGGGAAGTGCATGGACAGTGGGGTCCCTGCCTCGCTGAATGCTAAATCGGCACGGGGGTTGGGGGGGGGGGGGTATTAGGATATGCCGCGAAATTCAGCAGCTATGCAGCTGCATCTGATCTGGGAAGTTTGCCTCAGGTGACTTTCCACTAAGACAAGGCTTCCTTAGTGAAAGCCATCAAATAATGTTACCACTGATGATAAAATGGATAAATATTCCCACAGCGGGTGCAATGTCTCTTTGGCTACAGCCTCACACCCCCCATGCCTGCGGGTTTGAGTCCCACCCCATACCCTATGGTCCATGCTGTGGACTGGCAGTCAACCACGGCTTCCCTCCTCTATGCCCCCCAGGACAGGCTCCAGGCTCACTGCAGTGAGAGGCTGGTGCGTGGGTTAGGATGCTGCACCTGTGATCAGAAGGTCATTGGTTCAAATCCCTGGAGTAGCAGAATGATATCATTGTTAGACCCTTAACCCCCAATTGCTCCAGGGACAGTCTGACCCCACCTTCACAAAAAATGCATGTTACTTTGAATAAAAGCATCTGATAAATAAATGTAAATACTGGATAGTAGGTTAAGGATTCTATTTTTTATTAAAACCCGAGCAGAAATGACACATGCAGATACAGCCAGAAGGACTGAATCAAAGGTAAAAATCCTTAGCTTTACCAGAAGCTGGTGAGGTGCTGCACCGTTCAGCTCACCCACCTTTTGATTCACGTTTGCAGACTCCATAAATCAGTTCCACAGAGATAATCTGAGTCTGATTTCCAGAAGTGTTACTTTCCTTATATCTGCTGACAGAATCTGCTGGGGCGCTGTAAAAACACTGGGTCATGAGGAATGAGACCTCAGAATAGATCCATAAACTGCTTTTATTTGGCAGAAAATTATGCTCACTGTGAAGCATTGGAGAGACAGAAGGCTTGGAGCGAGGATTGGCCCTTGCTGGCGCGTGGCGATCCACGCTGAACTGTCCCAGACATTTGGGCCGGTTCAGTACCTTGGGTCTTCCTACAGTGTTCCGGTGAGTTCTTGAGTACCTCCGACAGTACAAGTGGGTGCTGTACGACAAGCTCGAAAAGGACCAGTGTTCACCCCATAAAACAGAAACACACTTCATTACTCTTAGTTGTTTAGCTGACACTTTTATTCAAAGCAACTTAAGGATTTTACTGCCGAGTTCGTTTTTTTTCGTTTTTTACTGCAGCCGGTCCAGTTAAGTACTGATCCCCGGGGTACCGGAGCAAGGCCTTCCGCAACCAGACCTGGCAGTTGGCAGGTAATATCATCAGTGCTGTTAATTAACTTCCATTTGTTTGTGTGCGTGCGCGTGTGCGAGAGAGATATATAGACAGAAAAATCCAACTCATGGCCCCAGTTTAACAAAAATTTCTCGTTCAGTTTTTCTATCTGATGCAACGGTGAGTCGTCACTGCGATGGGGCTGAGTTGCATACGTCTGCCGGCACGCATGTCAGAATGCGTGATCCCGGCAGCGTGACGCGGATGCGAGTTAATCAGGGGGAGAGGCAGCTCTGATTAGCTGGCGGATCAATGCAAAGGGGATTAGGCCCCGGGGGCAGCGCTGGCCCGCCTGTCTCAGCACCCAGCGCCCCATCTCATTCAGACACCATTCAATACACATTATTGAGACATCAGCCTGGCCGTACGTCACATGGACAAACACACACACGTTATTTCACACACACTGTGACTCGTGTCCACTTAATCACAAGGACACAGTGAGCCACGTGGACACGAAATTTTCACACGCATAGCCTATCTGCCTCTGTCTGGCCTTTATTATTCCCGCAATATTAACCTGGCACGCTGTGATGCAGCCTCGCACAGATGTTTAACAATACGTAGAGAGTGTTCCGGCAATGCCGTGGTGCCTGACGTGGCCTCGCGCCGTGCTGGCAGCGGCCCAGACACACGAGCCGAGAGGGGAGAGGGTTTGGAGGCGCTGTGTTCATGGCGATAGTTTTAAAACATACTGGTTTGGGCAGCGAGAGATGTAGCTATTAAGGAGACAAAGGCTTCGCTAGCGGGAGCGGCCCGTTGTTGCTGTTACGGCCCTGAATGAGGTGCTTCCTCGCCCAGCCTGTCTTTGTAGATACATGGCAGAGTAACAGGTCTGACAGCCTGGCTCAAGACTTTCATGAGGGTGGGGGAGGGGCTGGGGCATGGATGCCATACTCGGGAGGGCATTTGGGTAGAAGGGGGGTCGGGACTGGTTTATGGGGGCTCACTTGCTCGTTGTTCCTCCCCGGTGCCAACTCTGCGTGCCTGGTACAGTCCCCCAATAAGCTCCACTGCTAGCATCCTGATGGCCATCTGTGCAGCCCAGGACTGACACCAGGGGGCGCCGTGTGGTCTCCCAGCTGGATGCAGAGGCACTAATGAGGGCTGTCAGAGGGACACAGGTCTCCATGAGCGACGGCACGAGCGCAATATGGACATCAATCGCGAGTGGGACTCTGGCCCCGGTGCCAGGAGGGCAAGTCCACCTGGCGTACCCCTCCCAAACCTGCTAGCGCCACCCCGCCTGCCCGGCCTCGATTCCTCACAGCTGTCACCGAAGTGTGCTGAGGGTGTCCAGGCTATGACCACACATCCGCGGTGCACAGACGACTCTTGTACACATGTGTACAGCTTCTCTCTCTGAAAAATGGTCCCCACAATGTAAAATATACATTATCCACACACACACACACACACACACACACACACAGAGGTTTGTAATTTTATCTTTGTGGGGACTCTCCATTCATTTCTATGGCAAAAACTCTAATTCCTACACAACTATCTTAACCCCTACCCGGCCCAATTCTTTTGACATTTTTAGTTTTTTGATTGCATTCTCAGATCTTTGTGGGGACCTGAAAAATGGTCACCACAACATCAAAATTATAGATTTTTATCACATCGTGGGGGGCATTTGGTCCCCACAATGTAATACAAACCTAATCACTTACACACACACAATTATTTGAACCAAAGTTGCGTTTTCACCTTGACTTCTTTCACAAAATAACAAACACTAAAGAAGGCTACAGATGTATTAATAACCCTGACATTTGATAAGAATATTCCCCCCTCCCTGTTTTTTAATTACTGAGCCTCCCTAAGGAGCTGGACCCATTTTCTCTTTTTCTATACATTTTTCTTCGCACAGATATTCAGACGAGGTTTAACACTCATGTATCATTGTGACAAAGGACAGCACTCTTATCATGTATGTTTTGCTGGAAGGACTCTTGCCGGAATAGCAGTCCATGTTTTTGCTCCCTCCGACTTCTCTACCAGACTGTCTGACAGAGAGCTGGGAGGGAGCAAAAACATGCACTGCAGTGGGTCCCCAAGGACTGGGTTGGGAAACACTGCCCTAATCTCTTACTGCTACTAACAGTCTGGGCAGCTCAGCCTGAGTCATAGGCTGCTTGCAGGGTGGGATTCCTGCCTGTACTGTAAGACAGGGCTCATTTTTTGTTTCAACTCTAGTTGTGCTTTGTGTTGAGACCATCTGGTCAGCCTGGGCGGGTTTTTATCAGAATTTTTATTTACTGGTAACTTATTTGAGAGAAGTTTGTTTAATTTCAGATTAAAAAAATATTTGGACAGTCTCAATCATTTTTTAAGGGTCTGTCAGGCTGGAGAATTTTCCAAAAGAAATGCAGCTGACTTCATTGCAGCTGATTTTCCTCTTATCAGAGCACTTCAGAGAGGATTCCTCAGCCATACAGTCCATCCCAGTGTGAAAGTGGAGTGTCTCCACGCGCCTGCAGTGGAGATGTGCGTCAGTCTAACAGCCCTCCATGTTTATGCCCTGGGGCTTCATGATGCTGGACAATTAGCAGCCTCATGATAATAAATTCAATCGAGAACTTTGTGTAGATTAATATTCATTGCATTTTTTTCCAGCAGCTCCTCTATGGCTTTGAACTTAAAATCTAAACTCACCATAATATACAGTACTGCTGTAATATCTTTGGCCTTCTTTAGAAACAGAATCAAATACAAGTAAAGGCTCATTTTTGATGTCACAGTTATTCCTTGGTTGGGTGTATAACACAAACAAGATGAACACCCAAGTGATTCAAAGGAACATCAGTATAATTTCAGTTGTTGAGATTTGTTTTGAAAGGTTAATTTTCTTATTTTTGAGAACTACAGCGGTACTACAAAACAGCTCTTCAAACCTCTTAAAGTTCTGAAAATTGAATAATGCACCTGCATGTTGTGCTGCTTTTGAGTAACTCAATTCTGCTGCTGTCAAGAGCTCAACAGCTGCCCTATTTCAGGGATGGGACAGTCTGTCATTTTCTGTTATTATATGGAGTGGTTAAGTAACTTTATTTGATCACACATGCAATTTGGACTTTCCTTCCATCCTGTTTTCTTTGAACTTTAAATAGATACATAAAATTTCTATGTCTTCCGAGATGTTCTCTCTACAAACTGAACTTGTTTGACTATACAGCACCAGTCAAAAGTCTGGACACCCCTGCTTTTAGTGTATTTGCCTCTATTTTAGCTGTAATTCATAAAAGACCATGATGAAAAGAAGCAATACATATCAAATATCAACTATCAATATCAATATCATATCACTACATATCAACTCCCAAGAAACTCGTTCAACATTCTCATATTTTAGACTCTTAAAAATAGCTCCTGTTTGTTTCAATGACAACACCGCAGATTCTTGGCAAACTTTCAACCAGCTTCCAGATGTAGCCACCTGGAATGTTTCTCCAACAGTCCTGAAGGAGGTTCCACAAGTTCTGGGCACAAGTTGGCTTCCTCCAACTCATCCCAAACCAGCTCTACAGGGTTTAGGTTGGGGAGGAGGGGGATTGTGGGGGCCAGGTCACCTGTCATAGCACCCCATCGCTTTGCTTGTTATGTGATTCAGTATCTACATAACCTCAAGGTGATCTTAGGGTCGTCATTTATTGAAAATCATTATTTTCAGAAGGTGTGCCCAGCCTTAGGGTGGCACGGTGGTGCTTTGGCGACACTACTGCCCCCTCCCTCTGGGACCAGGGATTGCGTCTCTGCCATTGTGCCATTGATCAGAACGTAGATTGCTTGGCTCCATGTGTGTGGAGCTCCCATGTTCTCCTTGTGTTGTTGTTTTGAGGTTTCCTCTGGACACTCCAGCTTCCCACCGCAGTCTAAAAACACGCTGAGGCTAAATGGAGTTACCAAATCGCCCGTAGGAATGTGACTCCTTGGGTTGTTGGTGCCCCATCCTACGTTGTTCCTTGGGTCGTGCCCATAGGCTTCAGATACCCCATGACCCTGAATAGGACAAGTGGGTACAGAAGATGGATGGTGTCCAGACTTCTGACTGGTACTGTAAATTTGTGAGTAAATTTCCCATTACATTTCCGTTTGATTTCATAAAACATATAATCTTTTTGTGAATATTGTTTAAAATGACACTATTTTCAGCACAGTATAGTTGCATAGCTGAGTTCTTAGTTAAAAAAACGGTTCTTAGTTAAAAGTGTACAAAAGTTATGCATTTTCACAGATATTCACTAGTCATTACGAAAGTGCTTCTGTAGTTCATGGCAGTTTTAAAAATAAGATGGGAAAAATTGGTTTAAATGCCTAGTTTCATATAGCTTTGTCATTTACATGTTTTGTGGTTTGAAAATATTAATAGAGACCATCCATTTGAACTAATTGCTCTGATACATTCATCTGTACTGTTTAAATCCCATTTGTGTAATTACTTGAGATAGGAACAGTTTATTCGGGTCTGTCTGACTGTTTTGGATTATCAGCTTTCAGACACACATTTTAATGACTTGTATACACCCGCACACATACAGAAATGCCTGTACACACATAGAAACACACACACACACACACTCACACACCCTTTGCGTCCAGTATGCACCTTGTGCATGCTGCTTAGTTTGGACAATATATATATTTTTCAGTTTGCATTAAATTTTCAGCAAATAAGTCCTTTAATGCATTTTAAAATCCTGCCGCATGTGGAATGAGCAGGAGTAATTTATGCCTGTCAGCGTCAGCAAATGCAGTCGCAGGGAGATGAGAGAGATGGAGGAAGGGACTCATGCAGGAGAGAGAGAGAGAGAGAGAGAGGAGTGAGAGAATGGAGGAGAGCGCACCAGCCCGTGTACAGTCAGTAGGGCAAAGCGGAAGAAGCATCATTCATTTCCCCAAGCCCCCTCATCTCAGTTTACCCTTCCCATCCCTCCTCGATGTCACCATTATCAATTGTTTTTTCCTTCTTTTGCGCTGTTCTTCTAATCTTCTAATCTATCCCTGTTTCTCTTTCCTTTAATCCATGTCCCTCTCAGTCCATCCCTGTCTCTCCTTTCCTTTAGTCCATGTCCCTCTATCAGTCCATCCCCGTCTCTCCTTTCCTTTTCTCCATGTTGTCTTCTCTGTCATCTCACTTCTTTCCATTTGTCCATGTCTGTTACTCTGTCCATCCCTGTCTGTCTTTCTTTGTCTGTCCTCATTCATTTTCTGTTGATCTGCTTCTCTTTCTCTGCTCCATTCCTTTTCTTGTCTGTTTGTCCATGTTTGCATTTTTCAGTCCCCTTCACAGTCCTGGTCTGCATTGTAATGAAGATATAAAGTCTACAGTCTATCCCCATCTCTCTTCTTTCCATTCGCCCATATCTGTCTCTCTGTCCACCCCCATCTCTCTTCTTTCCATTCATCTGTCTGTCTCTGTCCATCCCCATCTCTCTTTCCATTCGTCCATGTCTGTCTCTCTGTCCATCCCCATTACTCTTCTTTCCAATCATCTGTCTGTCTCTCTATCCATCCCCATCTCTCTTCTCTCCATTCATCTATGTCTGTCTCTCTGTCCATCCCCATCTTTCTTCTTTCCATACATCCATATGTGTCTCTCTGTCCATCCCATCTCTTTCCATTCGTCCATGTCTCTGTCCATCCCATCTTTTTTCCATTTGTCCATTCCCATCTCTCCTTTCCATTTGTCCATGTCTGTCTTTACATTTGTCCCCATTTATTCTTCTGTTAATCCATCTGCCTCTCTTTCTCCGCACTATCCCTTCTGTCTGTTTGTCCATGTTTGCATTTTTCAGTCCCCTTCACAGTCTCTGTTCTCATTTACTGCATTTCTTTGTGATGAAAAATGTATGAAGTCCAGAGGAAAGACATTCGCTTAAAAAAAATTATACCCAAATTTTTGATTTTGTCAACACAAATGGCTGTGCATGTGTTCATATATGACATCTTAGTCCTAGGTAGGGAGGTTGGTCAGCTGAGACCCTCATGAGACAGGTGGTAACAGGTGATAGATGTCTGCTTATCTGGGTACGTTCTGCCTGGCATTTCTTGGGGGTATTTTGCGATGAAAGGCAGCCCTGTCTGAGTCTCCCTCAGCCAGCACCGATCACACTGCGAGCCCATTATTGTCTCTGCTAGTGGCCAGAACTGCCTGTGTCAGCTAGTCTCAGTTAAAGGAAATAGAGACAGAGATTTGTTTTGTCACGACACTTTTGTTAAACGTTAAGATGTCTTTTTAAGAGTTTATTATCTAGGAATACCAGACTGCAGGATATTATGTCTTTAGCAGAAATTTTTGCTCTTATTTGTCTCATTTTTGAGTTTCTTGGTTGCAAAAGTCACCTATGTATAGAAGAGGTGAATGGGCAGGTTGTTATGCTGACTTGCGACCGTGACGGTGAAAAGAGTCCCGAGTGCAGAGCTGCTAATTCAATATGCCACTTAACGGAAATGTAACAAGGAGCTTGCCATGTGTGGGATTGTGGGAAATGGAGTCTGGAGCATCCAGGGTCCCGCACAGGAAGACTGACCTGAGCAAACAAGGAGCAAATTGGAGGAAAAAATGAAAATGGAAAGAAACTCACATTTGATTATATAAAAAAAAATGACAGTCTGGTCCTGACCAAGAAAATGGAGATACAGAACGAAAGGATGGAGGAAAAAAGAAATGTAATCTGAGCAGAGAGGAGGTGGGAGATACCCAGGTGAGCGGCAGAAAAGACCGAATGGACTGGAGTACAAAAGTACAAAGTCAGGCATTTATTCATCAGGACTCCTATAGAGGGAGAGAGATGGTGAGAGGGATAGAAATGAGGGGGGCAGATGCGGGGTGGGGGGGGCAGTGGGAGGGAGGAAGAGAAAAAGAGAAAGCCCTCAGCGAGGAGAACATTACAGCAGGATAATGAAGAGGTTCCGCTCTGTCACACTCAGCATTAGCCCGCCGTCAAACTGACCCCAAAGTGTCAACAAGTTAATAGCCTGGATATCACCCGAATTACTGCTTGTCACCACTCAGTAAAGCTGACACACTAATAATTTACAGGGGCAAAATAAATAATAAAGGGGAAAAAACACAAGACGTGTAAGAAAATAAAAAGAAAAGGAGAACTGGAGAGGGGAATGAGCACGGGAGATGGAGAAGTTAACAAGTACAAGGGCTTTAGAGTAAGATGCAGGGGTGTGTGTGTGTATGTGTGCAGTCCTAGCAGCGCAGGGAAAATTACCGGCGGAGTGCATGTGAACGCTGATGTACACGTAAATGTGGTTGTCGAGAGGAAGGGTTACTTGAATGATATGCATGTTTGTATAAATGCAGTGGTGCTCGAGGTCCATGCAGAGCCCTGGGCGAGGTTAACCGCCAGCAATGTCCTGAAAAGCCACAGCGCCAGCGCCCCCACGCTGGCAGGAGGAGCACCTACAGCATCCAACACAAAGTGAAATTGGCTTGCAAAGTCACCCCCCCCAGCAGATGGCGCCCTAATGTGTTGACCGGTACTGTATAAATGTGAAAGGGCGGCACTGAGGGAGAACTTGCACGATCTGTACCAATTTGCAGAATTTCACCCAACAATCAGGTGGTTAACTGTATATCTGTCTTGATGATGTAAAACATCAAGTCTACATTATTTTTATATATATGGTAACACTTTACTTGATGGGGCACAAATAATATAGTCTTAAAGTACTACTTATGTATTAATTAACCACAAACTAAGTCTTAGTTACATACTGATTTCATGTTAATTCATCATTAATGAATCGTGATGCATGTTTTATCTCAAGCAGTTACTGTATTTGTTAATTCTGTAAACCTTTGTGAACAACTGAAAGAACTACTTAAGGAACTAGTCATGAATAACACAAGTGAAATTCTGATCTTATTTTTGTTCATCATTAATCATGATGCATCTTTTATCTCAAGCAGCACTATATTTGTTCATGATTTGTGCTTCAGTAGTAACTGAGTTATTACTAAGTATTTGTGCCCCGTCGAGTGTTAGCATATGTCTTATTTATATGTATTACTTTTATTTTGCATGATGACAAATATTTAAGCTCAGTGTATAAACCAACATATGATATAACTGAAGGTGACGATGAAAGATTCTGACGTTTGACGTGTCCTCTGTCCCCCAGTCGTCCTCCTCTCCCTGCTCTATCAGGTGTCCTGATCAGGAGCAGAAACACCCCCAGGACCTGCTTATTCATCCCAATATTCCAGACGCCAAATCATCCCGTCCCTTCCATCCCGGGCGCGGTTCCTCTCTCGCTCCATCGCTCTTCCTCCCTCTCTCTGGAGTCACTCCAGCGTCTTTATTTATGCTGGCCTCAGCTCTCGCCTCTACTGTAAACACGAGATGTATCAGCGCTACATTTAATTAAAGGGGGAGTAATGGGCAAACGAGTATGGATCTCGGCCTGTCTGCACAACCATTAGGTGACCGCTCTTTGGAGTTCACATAGGAGAAGCTTTAATGCACCGACGGGTGTGAAGATAACGTTTAATTTCACACGTGGACAAGCTTCGTCGGGAGGGGGAGCGCTCGCGTAAATGCTCGCCGCTGCTGGGAAAGTCAGCCAGATATTTTCTGCTCGGACATTATTGCAGGGATGTCGAAATCCGAAAGCGATTTGACTGCAGTGCGGTCAGGTCTCAGTCATGTCAGGGCCATAAATCTCAGCCGTCGGTTTTCTGGCAGTGTTGGACCTGCAGCAAAGAGACCGAATCCCAGAGCAGGATTAAAACCTTAAGATTCCCATGCAGTCTCCAGCCACACCCTCAGGTCTGTAATGATCTCTGTTTATAGGTGATCACTACATGGAAAGTATGGACACCCTATTTAATTAGAGGCTAATCTAGCCACACCCATTATTGACAGGTACATAATTAAGCATACAGCCATGCAATCTCCAATTATTGCAGCAGAATGGGTGGTCGTGCAGAAGAGGTTAGTGACGCTCAACTTGGCACCATCGTTGGACGCCAGCTTTCCAACACGTTAGTTTGCCACATATCTGTCCTACTAGAGCTGCCCTGGTCAACTGCAAGTGAGGTGACTGTAAAGGTCAAAATGTCTGGGAGCAAGTTTGGTTACAAAGTGGGAGGACAGGCAAGCTCACAGAAAGAGACCTGGTCACCCAGCATCAACGCACAACCTGAAGGGCAGCAGATCCCACCGGCAATATATTGACATTCCCAGAAGAAGAAAGACTATTATAGCAACAAAACGGGACCAAATTCATATTAATACATATAATATTAATACCCCTTCAGAATACCCTAGTGCCCAAATAGTTCTGCCATATTGCCTAAAGGTAACTCTACAAGTAAAATAAAGCACACGTTCAAGAACGCAAACTGACAAATTCTCTGACAAAGAATGTTCAGATGTAATTCATATCCAACCATCCATCCATCTTCCAACAGCTTACCCAGTGCAGAGTTCTGGATAGTCCAGAACCTATTGAACTGTTTAAGTGCAAATTAAATGCTAATCAATAGAAAACAGTAACTGAATACAAATCGCTGGAGAATTGTTTTACTTACTCAAAATTTTCGAATGGTTAGTAAATTTCTCCTGAAGGTCAGTGTCACTCTTGTGGCGTGCTCCCGAGGGCCGGCGTCGCTCTCGTGGCGTGCTCCCGAGGGCCGGCGTCGCTCTCGTGGCGTGCTCCCGAGGGCCGGCGTCGCTCTCGTGGTGTGTTCCCGAGGGCCAGCGTGCTCCCGAGGGCTGGCGTCTCTCTCGCGGCGTGCTCCTGAGCGCCGGCGTCGCTCTCGCGGCGTGCTCCCGAGGGCCAGTGTTGCTCTCGCGGCGAGTTCCCGAGGGCTGGTGTGCTCCCGAGGCCCGGCGTCGCTCTCGTGGCATGTTCCCGAG
>JAODLD010000002.1:9592961-9606172 GCA_026781065.1 Mormyrops boulengeri
TGCTCAGGGTACCTCAGTGGTGCCTTGCTGGTCGGGAATTCGAACCTGCAATCTTTCAATTACAAGTGCGCTTCCCTGACCATCAAGCCACCACTGCCCACTGGAAAACGGGGGGGGGGGGGTGTCGAGGTGGCCCCGGCTGTCAAAAGGGCAAGGGACGTACTCTGCTGCTTCTCTTTCACGCAGCTGCTCTGCAGGTGGTCCATATAACTACTCTCGATGGATTTCTCGAGCTCCCAAAGCGAGACCCCCTTGTACTCCTTCTGGAAGCCCTGGCTCACGTAGTAGGGCGCGCCCAGGTGCTGCGTCTCCCTGGAGACCACCAGGCCCAGAGACCTGCGGGGTGGAAGAGAGCATAAGTCACACACGGCAGAGACAGGCAGCGGCGCCACTATATCAGACGCAGCTCTGCTGCTCAGACAGTATCCATAACAACAGGCTACACATGTCACAAAGATAAAAGGACAGCAGGTTCAGTTAACAAGTTAAGGCGTCTCCATTACTGAGATAGTCGACACACCATCCAATCCTCCATAACAGTTTGAATCTCCACTAAAATTGAATTGTCAACATTTACACCCTAAGGCATAACTGTTGTTTCAAATAAAAGTTTATTTTTGGGGGAAATGGGGCAATAAGCTCGATCTTAATCCTACGATCCATCCCGCATCTACACATCGACAGATGTGAACGTTGATTTTACCGCAGCTTTACAGATGCTTCCAGTTAATTTTTTTTATTTTTATTTTTTTAAACTTTGGCTCTGCTTCCATTTTAGAAAGCTGACGTTCCCAGCTGTCTTTGGTTCTGCAAAACGCACATTTTTTTCTACCCGTGGGGAAAGGTTCTCTGTCTGAGGGGGCAGAGAAAAACAGAGTGCCGAGGTTAACAGGAGCGCGTGCAGAACTTCAACGCATCTGATTGGGTCGAGCCTCCACGCTAGATAAAGGCACGGTAATATCTTGATGAACCTCAGCTCCATTCTGCCGCATTATGTTAATAGTGCCTCCTGGACATTTGAAATCTCCGTCTCGCTGCTGGTTCGGTAGTGCGGGTGCGGCAGGAACACGGCCCGCAGCGCGCGGTTCTGCACCGCCGTCCTGCCGCCTGACTTACGGATTGTAGAAGAGGCTATAGGAGGGGCTGGTATGCATCAGTTGGGTTACCACGGAGATGAGAATGAGCACCAGCACGGGAAGCAGCTGCAGTAAGGCAGTGAAGGAGTTCTGGGAAAACACAACAGCGCCATCATGAGGGCACATGGATTAAATACGCCCGTCCTTCACTTAAGTGACAGATGTTTTGGCTGTGATTCGTTGAGCTATTCTTCCGTCCGTCATACCTTGTATTGTTTGTGTACCTTGTACACAAACAGAAAGATGGTCGACTCGCTTTGTCAGTGTACCTGGCTGCGGTTGTTACTGTCTGTCTCCTCTGCCTCCTCTTCCTCCCGTCTCTCGTTCCTATGTCGCGGCCAAGGGTTGTAATAATGGCCGTAGGTAGCCCTGCGGTTGGTGTACACGTGGATGTTACCTAGGGTACAAAAGACTACCTTCACATTCGTTTGGGAATTAAAACCACCGGATGACTACGTGCCGAAACACGGAAACACACTGGCGTGTGTTCAGACGCACCTGTAGGGAATCTGCCCCCGAAAAAAATGTTGAAGAGCTCTTCTGGGGATATGTCTGCCTCAAAATCCCGATAGACGTTACGTCGGTGGCTGTGGTGAGGCTGGCCGGAGGTGTGGGTCGCCGGGGACTTGGCGGTCATCCTCTCACCGTACTGGTCGTACTGTTTCCGCTTCTCTGGGTTGCACAGCACAGCATACGCGTTCCCAATAGCTTGAGTGGGGAGACAGCGTGAACAGGAAGTGTAGTCACATACGTCTAGCATCACCAACGACTGGCCATGACAGTCACACACGTCAGGAGGATATTTTAGCAGGAGAGAAATTAGCAATGCCTCTGTGATGCTCTTCGACTTCGGATTTACAGTGGAGTAGGATACCTTTGAAAGCGTCTGTTGCTCCTGGGGCGCAGTTTTTGTCAGGGTGAAACTGGAGCGCCAGCTTCCGGTAGGCCTTCTTCAGGTCTTCATCACTGGCATCTTTTCCCACACCGAGGATCTCATAGTAGTCCCTGCAATTCTTTATTCTTTGGACAGGAAGGATAGGGTTTAGTCACAAGTTCTCCTTTTCACTGATCACGAGTCATGGTCTGCAGAGTGTTGGTCTTTACTGCAATGCAGAAATGCTGGGAGAAGACCATTTACACAGTGCCCACCTCATGACGATACAACTCAGGATCATGGTTGATGACCCCCCAGGCCTACGTGTGGTCCAGTCCCACCCTCCAGAAATGGCCATCTATCTGCTACAGCCAGGTGTTACGTGGGCGTCCCCTTGGCCTGGTCCAGCTGCTTGGGTCCTCAGCAATAAGGATCCTGCGAGCCGGATCACCCTCAGGGAAACGCGCCACATGGCCGTAGTGCCGTAACTGATGCTCCCTCACAATGCAGGTAATGTGCCTCATTTGGGACACAAAGTCAAACCAGCGGTACCCAAGGATTCTCCAAAGAGACACAGTACCGGAGGAGTCCAGTCTTCGTCTCAGGTCACTGGGTGGCGGGCATGTCTCACAGTCATACAGCAAGACAGGGAGCACCAGGACTCTAAAGACTTGGACCTTCGTCCTCTTACAAAGATACCGCGAGCGGCACACACCGCTTTCCAGCGACCTCATGACTCATATACAGGAAATCCCAAACCCAGGTGCTCGGTCTTTTGTGAACCTGGATCAGAACCTCCATTCAAGACTGGTAGATCTTTCCACAGCAACACTGATTTGGATGTTATGTGAAGAAATGAGTCAGAGGTTGAGTTCATGACCATACAGCATTATTTTCGTGAATCATCAGGAGCAACTGAGCTAGAAGTAAAGGCATCGTGTTTGATGATGAGGCACAACAATGAGGCTGCCTTTGGTTTTAAGGCAGAATTGGCCAGAATCAAAAGGGTACATCATACAGTAGGATTATGCTACTGTATTACTTTGGAGCACAGAAATCCCAGCTAGTGTGGCCTCCTGTAATAGTAATTGTGCTTAGAAAACCACCCTGCCCTCACTCCCTACTGAGACCAAAAGGCGAGGTGTCCAGTGCAAAGCAGATAACACAGACTGAGCAGTCAGGCTGCCACAAGGTAGGATGAACAAGGAACCGAGTCATTCATCTCCATCTTCTGGATCCTGCCCTTTTATCTCGTGGCTCCTGTCTGGCTGTGACCAAACGATCTATTGTCTTAGACTCTGTAAATTGCCTGGTGTCTGTAAACCATACAGTAAAGACGGCTTTTTTCCCACCTCAAAAACATTTGTCGCCTTCGTCCATTTCTGTCATTTTCATCTGCTGAAACTCTTATCCATGCCTTCATTACATCTAGATTAGATTACTGCAATAGCATTCTATATGGCCTTCCTGACAAAACTATAAAGAAACTTCAGGATGTTCAAAACTCAGCTGCTCACCTCCTCACACAGTCTTGGTCCTTTGACCACATCACTCCCATTCTCAAAGATCTTGACTGGCTTCCTATCCGGCAGCATATTTCGTTTAAGGTTTTGCTCTTTATCTACAAATCTCTTCATAATCTGACCCCATCATATCTAGCTGATCTACCGCATAGATCCTCCCACAAACGTTGGCTTCGTTCTGCTGACTCTAATCTCCTTTCTCTACCTAAAAACACTAATTACTGTTATTTGGGTGACAAGGCCTTTTCTGTTACTGCCCCCTCTCCATGGAGCTCCCTTCCTAGTGACATTAGGAACTCCTCATCTCATCTCACCTCTTATCATCTGAAAACTCTCTTAAGACCAATCTTTTCAAAATAGCCTATAATTGTTGACACAACTTTGACCTCTTCGTGTCTGTATGCTTCTTTTTCTCTTATTTGCCTTTGTAAAGTGACTTTGAGTATCTAGAAAAGCGCTATATAAATAAATCTATTATTATTATAATTATTATTATTGTTATTATTATTATAATTATTATTATCACACATAAGTTAGGTTGGGAAGGCTGTACATAACAACATTTGCTGAACCAGAGAACATCCTCTGGAAATAACCTCCTTCCTCCTAACGAGAGCACCTCTGCTCTAGGTCATTGCTTTAAGGGTGAAAGAAAGGAATTTAGCAACATATAATGGCACAACGGCATTACTGTATAACTGTGTTGACTCTGCTCTTATGTCCTGCCAACCTGGGTCGTACTCCAAGCATTAAGGTCCTTATGGGTAACAGCGGGTATCCTTGCCTGGTCCCGTACCTCAGCACCCCCTGCAGCTGCTCCTCCGCGTAGCCCTTTGTTTCTGCACCTGCGCAGCTGCTCCCATTTTGCTCCTTGCAGGGCTGCCGCGGCTCGCGCCAGTCACTCTCACCGTCACGGTGCCTCCTGTCGCACCTCACGATGGTATCAATAAGAGCTGCGTGACAGTGAGACGCGCAGCTAAATCCCCCGTTTGCCTGCATGTGCCACATAATATAATGCAAACCCACACAGCAGCATTTTTCCTGACTGCATGTCATTACACTTCTCTGGTAATAACTCACACCAAAACAAATGTCATATTCGAGCGTAACACTGCTGACGTGTAACTAAATAGGTCAGTCGACTTAACTGGAGCTGTAACCATGAATGCTCGAAGAAATATTTTAAGATGAACTATTCCTGTTACAGCCTGTAAAGGATTTTTTTCTATTGTCTTCACAATAATATTGTTACCTAGGTACTGCTGCAGTGTTGAAAAATATTTCACCTTGTTAAATCTGTCGTACTTACTGACGCAGCCTGTTCTGTAATAGGGAACGCGTGTATATTTATCCCAAACGCAATTAACGGTGGTCGTTTAGTCAAATGAATACGAGACTGTAAACGCAGTTCAGTGTTACCAGGAATTGCAGAAAAGGGGAAAAAATCAAAGATGTAATCATGTGATATCAAGCGTCATCACGATCTTCACAATTCTCCAGAAGGCAACGCCAATTTCCTGCTTACGGTTAGCTTTTATAAATCCGGATGAACTTGGTTAACCTATTAGTCTGCACAAATTATGCGTAACAGAAGTCAGCCCTTACTGCTGTATGAGTGATTCAAAGACTCGATCTTTCTACCCATATTGCGTGAGGTGTAATTACCTCTACCTCGGCTGCTGGGACACAGTTTCTGAGCTTCATACAGTAAGTGCAGCGCTGTAGCTCTCCGTCCGGATCGAAGAAACAATTTCGCCTTTTCTATCAGTCTGTCAGATTCCTCTTTGTCCATCTTGGAGCGTCTCTTGGTAGCTAGCCGTCTACCTAGCAAAGTTAATGGTTACAGGCTATACGCAGCATCCACCTTCTTGGACTCCAGCTGCATCTCGGCACACCAAATGAATAATTACAAATATACACATCGCATGCACCGTACTAAAAAAATATTTGCTGCTGCATTTACAAAAGCATGATGGCTAATTTCGGCCAATATAATATACCATTACTTACTATATAAATATTAAACGGAGAGATGCTGTGATTTAGCATTCAAGCGAAAGCTTCCCTCGGCAACGTGAAATAGGACGATGACGCGATTTCCAGTTTGTAAAATAATTGGCTAACAATACATTACTAAAATCCACGTATGACAGGTATGAGAAATGCAGTTAGCTAATCGCTAACTAATGGCAGAAGCATCTTTCGTCCCCATGTCCAACAGGAAGAGGAAGCGAATATGGCGCATCTCCGCGCGACGTCGCCCCTGTCCAATGGCGAGATGCAGCACGTGTCCTTACATGGCCGGTCCTAGTCAGCTGTCCTGCTGGCTCTGCGACTGATTAACACCCCCCAGCTGGCTTTATTGCGTTAAATAATGAAGAAATACTTCAGCATATATGACCCTTACTTATTATAAGCATCAAGCTGATCTGTGACTGTTTGTAACGGCTACTTTTCTGGGGGGTGAGATTTACATATAATTTAAAATGATATTTATTCTGCGTTTTATTAAAAAACAGACAGTAAAGACACAGGGGAATGATTTTTTTGTTCAAAAACACGTTTATTTCTGAATTCAATACTGAAATAAATAACACTGAAAGACAGAGGGAAGACCAGCTCGCCCTCACATTGAGGTTTCCATGGTTTCACAGAATGCGGGTGACCCCCCCCCCAAAAAAAAGTGCACTGGTATTCATACTTTGTGGTCTCCAGGTGGTCAGCCTGGACACCGAAAACGGGCTCTAAACCCAAAGCACAACCAAATGTTCAAATCCATCCTCCCCTGAGCCAAATTAATACGTGCCACATCACACACAGCAGCTGTTTCTAGAACGGTGACGTCCAGGCGTGCCCCCCCTCCACCCCAGTGGCCTCAAGCATTAGTAACCGAGTGACGCATCGCACAACTCACAGCTCACACCTGGATCAGGTGACTGGCAGTAACACTAACATACCCAACACTTTGCGCATAACAGCAAGACAAGTAACAGAAGAGCTTGACTGGTGCTTGGCTTCCGATAAGGCTGTAGTCATCGTCTGGCCAGGAGCTGTCACAGATTTGACCAGATTACCAGTTTGCACCAGACAAAATAACATTTCAAATACAACACAACAGTATTACCATAAAGATGGTGCTTAGAATGTACTTTCCCCACTAGCCTCCATGACAAAGGGGCTTATTAGTGTGTCCTTGTAGTGTAAACCATTCCATTTATAATTAATGTTGCTCTAAATGAAGTCTCTTATGACAAGACTAGAAGAGGAATAGAGTTTCCTTTTGACCAGTCTGTAGCCAGGACAGAGTCGGAGTGCCTTGTCAGCGGCAAACAGCTGCTTCAGAGCAGGCCAGCCCTCGATGTCAGCCTTGAACACGATGGACAGCTCGAAGGTGGGGGTGACGCTGCGATCCGGAGTCAGGCCGCCCACGGGCTGCAGTGCCCCCTTGGTCTCCAGGAACAGCTGAATGAGCGCCCCCCGCAGACCACACGGCTCGTCGGCGGAGCAGCGCAGGATGTCACGGGCGACGTGCGCCGTGAGCTGCCGGGGCAGCTGTAGCTGGTGGCAGTGGAGGCGGGACAGCTTGGCATCAGAGAGGCAGAGCTCAATGCGCCTGGTCAGCTCCACCTGAAGGCTCTCTTCAAACTGCTCCACATCTGGCCCCCTGCTCAGCCAGTCCATACCTGCCAAGGGAAGGGGCAGTCGCACTTAGCAACAAATGACAATTCTAGTCACATTTCTCACCTATCTAATTACTGATACTTCCAAACATTTCAGAAGTAATCAATTTCATTACTCGCCTTCTATCCTCTGAGAAATATATTCGGTAGTCTGATGACGACGGCTTTACGTAAGACAGAAGCACAATTCTCACGCAAACTCGCCAGGACAATGTCTCGTCAGAAATCTACATTACAGAAATAATCGCCCAAAGGCAAAAACACTACATCTTCTTAGAAACAAGTGTAAATATCTTAAACGGTTTCACTCTAAATAGGTAGAGAGTACTGAAACCTCAGATTACACACACTTACTCGAATTCTTTCTCTTTTCGTATCGCTCTGTAAGACTTCTTCCGTCTGCATCTTTTTTTGCACTGGACGTAAACTGCTCGACAAACCTCCTCAGAAAGTGAGCAACATTATCCTCCTCCGACATCATAGGTATACTGTTTCCGAAGACAAGCGCCTGTGTATAAACCATTATGCATCGCTATCCTGCTCTCGTTCGTCATTAAGCCGGCGGTGAAGTGCCGCGGCTCGCACTCCGACGCGTTTAAATAGCAGCCGCGCGCAGTTGCATCAGCTGCCTCTGAGCATGCGCGCAGCGAGCGAGGCGTCTCCGCTCACCATAGCAACGACAGTTCGGCAATAACTCAGTGCGATTTAGTCAGCTTTTTGAAAGATGGCTTTCAGGAAACGCAATAGTACGAAAAGTTGCATGACTTACACTTATGGGTTTAATATATATAATAATAGCAATTATATAGGCTTACAACAACAGTAATATTAATTGTACTGAATTAATATACTAAATAATTGTACTAAATTAATGTAATTATGTACTGAATTAAAAATAAATCCTAAGAAATCCTGTGTTTGTCTATACCATGTGTGTGCGTGCGTACGTGTGTGTGTGTGTGTGTGTGTCTACTCTATTACTCTTCCGGGCAAAAGTGATGTTTTAATTTAGAAAGTGAAATGTGAAATATTAAATTTAGATTGTAAATATTTATATACTATTCATAAATGTAAAGTTCATTGTAAGAAAATTGATACAGTCGAAATATCCTGGCCGAGCTTAACGTGAATCACATGTCAGACACCGTGACTCAGCCGGTAGGGCGCCGTGCGTCAGGTGAGACTTTAGCTCCGCCCTCATGATCAGGCAGCGAGTGGCTGGCTTCCAACGGGAAGAAGGCTTCGCTGGAAAGGGACTTTCCAAGTCAACATGACTGATTACCTACATTTTTTTGTAGGTGTTGTTCCGTAAAAGGTGGAATTTAATTCTAGCCTACAGTAATAAGGCGGAGTAAGCTAATTGAAAAAATTTCGGCCCTTGGAGTAGTGCCTTTGTTTAGACTTCGGAGTAATCAGTATCGCTGATGCAACCAGCCTTTCTGCTTGCATTACCGTAGCCTTTTGTGTGCTACGTGTTGTGGATCGGTCACCCCCTCAGATTGTGCACGACGGAACTGGTACCGTTTTTTTAACTTTCCAATCTAAAATATACTCTACTTGGTAGTTAAACGCACGACATAATTATACGATATATCGACACAGTCATACCATAAATTGGTGCATGGGTCATGTATTAATTTCTATGACGATAGTGTGGTATTACCCCTCCAAACTACTCATAAAGCAAAAAGACCAGAGTCTGGCAGTGGGAGAGTCCGGTGATCTCACAGATGCAAAGTCATAGGTAGAATTTTCTCAAAAGAACTGAGCCAATCCTACTTAACATAAGTTAAAAAGTTATTGTGTAGAACAGGATCTTCTGGGAAACTGATAATTGTTCATTTGAGCTCATGTCACTATGATGAGTAGGCCTACATCCACATTTAACCTAAAATGAGATTACACACGTGCAATATTTCATTAGAGTCTCTTTGCATCATGTGAAACTCGTGTGGCTTGATGCATCAAAGTGCATTTTCAGTACCTTCATAACCCTTGCTTTGGGTGTCAGTTTGTCAGAAACAGCTGCTTTTTTGTGAAGGGCATTATTTGCTCCACATAACTGACAGAGAAACTGTCTGCTAGAACATTCTAAGGAATGAAATATCTCAGCTTTAGTTCCTGTGCTGTTTTGCATATAATCTTTACCCATTTATGGGTCTTGAGCCAAGCACCCCCAGGATGGGTTCATTTCCTGCCATAACAGGCACTTTCATTTTTTATGTGGCTACAATTTGAATTATTATAATATCAAGCTTTTTTTCTGTCCTATAGGCTATATGGTATATAATCTATCTCTGAGTATTAACTTAAGTAATATTGTGGTACAATTCACTTCAGTTAACTCGGAATGATATTGTGCGTTATCACAGAGTCAGAAATGCCGTACCAGAGTTGGACAAAGCAAAGTTAAATTTTTGTACACCAAAGGCAAGCCTGAATCGGTTAATGTATGTAAACTGTACCTGAGACAGCGTTACATTTCACATTCAAATTAATTCAATTTATGTTTAGTTTCTCTTAAGATAAATTAAGTGTTAGTTGCAGTTTGGTCTTGGGGACCCGCAGGCAGTCCATTACACCATAAATTCATACATTGAGTCATATATATAAAATCTAACCGCAACTCGACTGAAAACACGGAACACGACAATAAATCAGACCAGCTAAAACTTGTACGGAGCGAGGCGCGTCTCTGATTGGCTGAAACAAAAGCAGACGGTCCTGCTGGGATGCTAATACCTATGAATCGGTCTCAGTCTCACGGTACCTCTTGACCCTGTTCGACGTGTGAAAGTTGTGTTCCTGTGCTCGGTGTGATATTTTTTGTGCTTTACCTACAGTTCATTTAGTGATACGGTGATCATGGCCCCTAAGAAAGTGAGCAGTGATAGCAGCAAACCAAAGAGAATAACGTAGTGAGAGTAACTTTAGAACTTAAGAAGGAGACTATAGCGAGACTTTAAGGTGCTGCGTGTGTGTCTGCTCTCGCTAAGGAGTACGGGAATGTCATTTGTTTCATATTTATTGCTTTTGTATGAGTGTTGTCATTAACAGCACCTTCATTTGTTTATTTTTTGTTGCAAAGGACCCAAGAAATATAAACGTGTGCCGTAAGTACAAAAATAGGCACAATAGAAGCATGTATTTATGAAATTAAGAATATTCAGCAGTAAGAATATCCAGTAGTGAATACAACTTTCTGTATATCATATCACACTAGAACAGCTTCTTCTTGTTACAGAAGCTATCTTACATTGTCACGTTCATCCATTTCCCATAAAGGTTTACCGGCTCAAGGTTTTGGTTCGCCTGAAATCCGTCCTGGGAAGCAGAGGGAATGAGGTAAGGCAAATGCTGGACTGGGTGCCAGTTCATGACAGGGAATCTTATTACTCACATACTCAGAGACTCCAGTTCGCCCAGATTGCATGTTTGTACACTGTGGGAGGAAACTGTAGTAGCCAGAGAGATCTCAGTGGTGAGCCTATGGAGAGCGGGCGCATGAAGTGTGATGCCACAATGCTAACTGCTGAGCCATTGTGTGACACTATTATAAGTCATTTATTTACAGTGTTTATAGCTATAGAGACCAAAGTTGTTTCATTTTCATTGTTCTGGACATACGTAAGTGTTCTCAGTGGGATTCTTAAGAGTCCTGGGCATGTCACTGTCATCACTAATCATGAGAGTTGGAATTCTGGACAAATTTTCAGCTTCTTTGTCTGGCTGCTGTAAATGCTTTAATATCTCCTTGGACAAAAAGTGCGGATCCTTCTCCGCGGCCTGGTCACACCCATCTGCAGGAAGTAAGGAATCACTGGGGTGAGATCGATCACTGACATCCAGGCTGTACCCTGTCCCCGAGCACTTTTCACCATTTTGTTTAACCATTTGCAGTTGCACTGTAATTGTGCGTTTGGCCTGTAATCTTTCTCAGAAGAATTAAGTAGAAAAGCTGCAACTTCTCAGTTGGCAGTTTACCAGCTTCCAAGTGCAGGACAATAATTTCCTAAGCATTTTAATCCACGGTGCTTATTTCCTGAAATCTCCCTCACTGCTACACATCCTTGCTGTTTTAAAGTATTTGAGACTCTAAATTATTCTTTATTGAAGGCACCATCAGAATCAGAGGATTAAACTTGACTTACCATCTAGTAGAATGAGTTGGTAACGGTTCCGACATTCAGTGGAATTGTCCAAGATGTTCTTCAGGGTTTGGTGGAATACAAGTACTTGTTGATACCTGTCTTCCACTCCAAATCCTGCACTGCTGTCATGGGACATCTGATATAGGGTCTGCAGTGGAGTGGCGTACTCAACCAAGCAGTAGTGAGGCTGGAACAGAAACACACACCTTTATGATGTCATACATGAATCCCAGGCAAAGTCAGCCATTCAAAAGAAACAATTCAATTTGCAGTTCAGCAATTCAGCCACTGGGTGTTGCTATTGTAATAGAATAACTTGCTTCATTAACTTTTCCTCTGAAGTTATAATACCTTCGCATAACAGCGACTTCCTTTAATCAAATAGTTTGAATATAAAAGGGAGCTCTTTCTTTGTCTTAGCTCACCCGTTTCTGGCTGTCATACACAGCATACAAGCTGTGCTTATAAACCCTGCTTCTGACCCCAGCCCTGTCCATGGTTGTTTCAGTCAAGTTCTCGTAAAACGTGATGCGCTTATCCATGTCTTCCAGCTGGTCAGGAATGTAGGCGCTCACTGGCACCAAGATATAAATTTTCCAGGAATCTCTGTGCACCAGAATATTGTTGTTCTTTTGTCGACAGTGGTAACTCTCAATGGAAGTCTGTAGTTCTGAGCAAAGAAATATTTATTCAGTAATTGTTCATTCAGTAATGAAATTATCACATGTGACTACGAACAGGTCCGATCATTTTCAGATACTTTCAGTGTAATTTGGATGTTTCAGTAAAGATACCTCAACATCTGTCATACACACACACACACACACACACAGACCTGTACTCATATCTTTGTGGGGATCATCCATTTATTTCTATGGACATAAACCATAATCCCAAAATGACAACCTTAACCCCCACCCAACCCTAACCTCAACCATATGTAAGCAAACGGAATACAAGACATTTTGACATTTTTAGTTGTTTGATGGCAGTCAAAAACTTATGTAAAATTTCCCCTTGTTGGGATTGAAAAAATAGTCCCCACAACGTCAAAATAACGTTTTTTTGTATCACATTATGGGGACATTTGGTCCCCATAATGTGATGTATATCTGGACCACACACACACAAACACACACAAAATAAGAAGGGAGTTTTGTTCACATGGCTATAGGGTGAAGTGAAATTAACCTCGGTCCCTGGAGAAAAAAACTTCTGAAGCTGACCGCTAATGAATTGTAGCAAGCAAATTAATGTTGAGGATGTGATTAATATATAACGCTCTAGTTTCTCCCCACTTGGATGAGCGTGTTTACTTTTAGCCTGGACAAAAAGATAGGCCCCTTTAGATCTAGCTCTGCGGAGAGAGACAGCTCCAGACTAAGGGAGAATTTAACGCACGTCTTGTCAATGTGTCCATGGGAAACAGAAGATGATTAAAATTTGATGGTAGCAAAAAGTACAATGAATATAATCCATCAGTCTTCTAACAGCTCATCCAGTCTAAGATTTCAGGACAAATATTTATTAGAAAGAGTGAAAAACATACTGGGCAGTATCAGCTTTAGGTACCCCACGTAGAAGGACCAGGCAAGTCCGTGCGCCACGTTCATCTTCCGATTCTCACAGATGTGGGTGATCTCCATCTGCGTGGGGCTCTGAAGGAGGGCACAGGAGATAATAAAATATTATATAATAAAATAATGTGGGAAATAATGTGGAGTGTGAAAAATCAATGTGAAGAAATGTTAAGATATGCTGCTGTGGAGTGTGTGGACTGTGACGGTAAAGATGGGATTGGCTGCTGTGGAGCGTGTGGACTGTGACGGTAAAGATGGGATTGGCTG
>JAODLD010000002.1:9617114-9632005 GCA_026781065.1 Mormyrops boulengeri
CCCGCCCAATAATGCTCAACCCAAAGTTATGCCCCTGGGTGGCACAGTGGGTGGCCTCTTGCCACATTCCTGCAGGATTGGGGATTAGAGACTCACAGCTACTCTGTGTGTGCATGTAGAGTCTGCTGCTGCATGCCTATAGATGTGTTTCAGGGCATTTCCTCCATGTACTCCAGTTCCCTCAAACGTGGGATTAGGCAGATTGGTGTCTGACTGGCACATTGTGTAGACTGGCCTCCTGACCTAGACATTCCTCATCCCTTGTATCCTGAGCTTCCGTTCTGTAATCCTAGGTTGACCCGACTGACAATCATGCCTCATTCATCCCTGTGGTTTTCATATCCCATCAATCTCTCGGTGAGACACACATATAGGTGAGGGCAAGATTAGGGGTCACAGGACAGCACATCGGGGTTAAGGGCCTTGTTCAAGGACACAACAGTGGCAGAACTCTGCCGACTACAGGATTGGAATGGGTCACACACCCCCTACTGGTAAAGGGGGACTTAGCATTATATTTTCTTCATGAAAACCATAGGGATCAATAAATTGCTGTTGTTCTTGTTATTATACAGTATAAATAATAAAAAAAAACATGGTTATACTACAAACTGTGTTGAAAACCTGCCCTCCAGTATCCGAATTGGGGGACGCTGTCGTACTGTATGTAATCGCCGACGAAAGAGCGAAATCACCAGCAGGGCAGAGTAATTGCACTTACCCCTGAAGCTATTTCGGTTTTTAGCAGGTGGACTACATCCATTGGGGTGAAAACAGGAGCCCAGTCATATCAGAGAATACTACAGGAAATGCATTTCTTAACTGACTATTGTCAGTTTCCCAGGTTCATAACCAACCATTGTCAGTTTCCCAGGTTCATAACCGACCATTGCCAGTTTCCCAGGTTCATAACCAACCATTGCCAGTTTCCCAGGTTCATCTCCATTCCAGGACCCCACATATCGTGACAAAGTCTTATTTCAATATTTCTGAGCCCCACTCAAAAACAAGGTCAATGTCTGTGTTGAGCTGAACCCTCCATTTGTGTCTGTTCAACGGACTCGTTAACGATGCAAATTATACTCAGTAACTCAACTCAACAGCTCTACTTTCTTAAAATAAACAACATTAAGTGAATAAATGTCTTCTTTTAGTAAAAATCCTAGACAGACAAATAAAAGTTCAAAAAGACTTTCTAACAATGTTTTTCTTTTTAATCAGACAGGTGTGTGGGACATGTATGAATAACAAACAAATATCTGGGGACTTGCATTAGAAAAATTACATTTTGGGATCGAGAGGCGTCAGAAAACGAAGAGACGAGACTAATGGATGGCCGTCTTAAAGCGGTCATGTCTGTGCGCACAGAGGATAAACCGAACCAGAACCAATGACTCATGCATATTTTATTCAAGAGTAAAAAAGTGAGATCAGTCCCATAGGGCATGCTTACAATGTATCTGTTGTGTAGGAAGTCATATGTGAAAACTTAGTTCCAGAGAAAAATACAAGAAAATTATCACAAGGTAAATCCCATGAAATTCATTTCTTAAAGAAAATCACATTGAGACCAAAGAAGGATCAGAAAATAGTGAAAGAAAAATTAACAGTAAGCTTAATTTAATACGAATAAGAGCATTATTAAGAATTAATAAAAGTGAGACACGGGATTAGTGTCTAATTTGTTTTACATTTGAATAAACCATGCGATCATGCTTTGGCAGTCTGAATGTTGCTTATCACTGAATAATATATTCATTCACACTATTGAACAACTTCTGTACATAAATATAACAGTTAAAACACAAGGTTTCACACCTTAAAAAGAGCATAACTGCCTGTACAGCCAAAACGGAGAAAATTAAATAAAAATCAAATCAAACTATAATGCAAAATCATCAAAAAGAAACTAGAAATAAACAAATAAGAATGATATATAGATATGTATCTATATATAAAATAATAAAATAGAATTGTACAAATATAATTGAAATGATTCAGACCTACTATATTAAAACACAGCACAAATAGAGTCTCACGTGTCAATAAGGAATCTGACCGCATGCACAGATGCGTTTTATAGAAGCTGTACAACTTATTGTTGCAGGTTTCTCTATTACAGTTACTGCAATGGTAGGTCCTGTCTAAATACACATCCGAGTTCAGTTTCCTTTCTATTTACTGGCAGGCGAAGGAATGAATGTGGGTGACTGTGTAGTGACAGCAGGGCCACCTCAGCCGAAACCACGCCGGGACCGCTAATGCCGGCGGAACAAAACGAAACAAAAAGAAAGGAACATAAGTAATACAACAAAACGAAGACTCTCAGGTGTATAGCAAGTAGCCTGAAATTTTACACATTTTAAAATGTCTTTTTATTTATAAATAACACCTATCTCAGTTTCATTTGAATACTAGTAGCAAAACATGTTCAGTAGCAAGATAATCTTATGTTTATGAATACAGCCTTTAATCAAAATTTTTATATGTATATATGCATATATATGTGTATGTATGTATAAATATCTATATATAACATATATATATATGTTTATACACACATAGCTACATATATATCTATATGCAAACTTTAACGTAGAAGAGCTTAAATAAGTTGAACCCAATCTCCCACATCTTTCTCAGCCACAGTCAATACACATACAGCAGGCAGGCCTCCGGTTATATAATAAAGGTCGCACTTCCTTTACCCTAAACACCCCCTACCCCAGCCCATCTTATCAGCCCCCCCAGTGAATATGGAATCTTCTACACATCAGTTTCTCTCTAACGTTCTGGTGTCAAAATGAAACTGCGTGTGTAGGTCAGCAAACCTGTGCCCTTACTGGAGTCTAAGAGAAAAAAAAATCACGCAAAAAGTTAACGTCTCCTGATGTAGACGCCTTGTACTTTGTCATTTGTGGTTTGTCGTTTTGTTTCTTTCTTTGTTCGAACATCTGAGGCCTGAAATAGTGTTTTTGAAGCTCTGTCCCTAACAGCAGGCGGTGGAGGGGGGGTGGATCACTGAATATTGCTGTTATCATCTGTGCCGTTGGACTCGGCCATGTTCATCTTGCCCATGGAGTGGCCCACGTTGTTGACGGCGTCCCTGCGGGGGGGCATCCGCTCGTTGATGCGGTCCAGTCCCTTGGCCTCCTCGAAACTGCTAATCTTGTGCTGTGGAGAGAACCCGCGGATGGCTGGGGGGAGGAAAAGGGAGGGGAGACGAAAACAATAATCAGATAACAGATGCCAGTAAAGTAAGGATGCCACAAACCTGATTTCCGTTATGGGGTGGGGGGGCCCTGATCCATCACACCTCCTCCACCCTACATAATCAAAGGAGGTCTTTCCGATTAGACACCACACTGCTTATGCCACCATCCGACACATGGCGCGTTGCCAACGGTTACAGGTGTCTGAACATTATTCTACTTTGTAAACACTCCTGACCTGGATTTACAAATAGCCCTGCACTACAGATGCTTGCTTTTATTTTAAAAACAGAATATAATCGCATGCATTGCACTGCTTATTTCTTACACTGAGTGTATTAAATTGATTACGCTTAAGCGCTTTACCGAAAGCATTAAAAATGTGATTAAGGAAATAAAACATCATTAATTCAAGACTAATGGAAATATAAAAATGACAAATGACAAAAAAAAGTTTGTTTCTTCATACATCAGCAGGGCCGCATAGTCATTTATCAGTGACTTTAATGATGTTTATTTCCTTTGAAGGGTGTCTTCGTAATGTTAGTTCGCCAGGTTGCACTTCAGCTCTTACAGGAAGTTGCCATGCCGTTGTCATGCCACATTCTCCATGGCCATGCAATCTGCCCTCTGGTGCACGCAGGATGGCCTCATGGGTAGTTAATAACGCAATAGGGGTGTATGCTGAGTCACCACTAGGGCAAAAAAAAAAAATCGCACCACGGGGAGTAGATGGCGATGGTCACGTGAGGATATTCGGCAACCTCGGCGGGGGGGGGGGATATGGGGGAGCTGGGAGCTACGGACTAACCACTCACCACTGATAGGCTAAAAACATTATCTCTGTAGATCAGGAGGGTTTGAACTATTTATGGCGGAGGTCTGGAGTCAACGTGTTAATGGTTTTAGGGCTTTGGCAATTTTAAAGGTTGGGCGTCCTTAAAAGATGTTAAGTCGTGTGGCGTAAACATGAATATAATAGGTGATGAAGACGGGGATCAAAAACAGGACAGATAAATAACGCACAGTGAAATCAGCCCTTTTGTTAAATCTCACAGCTGAGATATATATTATGTCTTACTGTGACCCTGTGTTGAAAGAAGTGGAAGATGGATGGATATATTGTATATATTTCAGACGTATAAATGACCAAACTTGTGCTATTGGGCTTTACTTACATATAAGACAGTTGGACTCCATGTCTGAACTCGCCAACCTCAAGAATAAAGTGCTTGACCGTTCAAATTATACGGAACTGTATAGGTTCGGGAAAAATATGCCGTCTGGTTCTTTGGGGACTTGCAGGAGTAATACCCACAGGGTCTTCGGTGTTCAGAGAAGATAAGATAAAATAGACTTTATTGATCCTCGGGGTAATTCGTTAAGCGTGAAGCCAGGATGCCTTCTCAGGCCAGGGTCATAACGCTAGAGGCTGTGGGCCTTGTTGGACCGGGGCTGTTTGGCAGGACGAGTGCTGGCTCAGGTGCCAGTCCCGGCACTGGAATGCCGCATAGTTGGGCGGGGAGTGGGGGTGTCACTTTGCACCGTCAGGGTTTTTTAGCAGAATGAAGTCGAGTGTGATGACCTCCTTCTACCTTCACGTTAGGAAAGGGAAGGTTCCCCCTGCTCTTTCAAAAGGTGCAGTGCGTCATGCAAGCCAGGGAGGGGACGTAGGAGTGTGTGTGTGTGTGTGTCTGTCTGTCTATTCCCTTTTCCCACACTGAGATTGACTGCAGGGTCACTGTATAGTACCCTGGCAAACACAGACTGGACAGAGGCACAGGCCCACTAATGAGGGGGGGGATGGGGCCAGTGAGGGGCCACCTAACAGCCAGTTGGGGCCAGTGATGGGTTACCCAGTCAGGGGCCAGAGAGGGGCCACCCTGGGGCCAGTCAAGAGCCAGTGAGGGGCCGCCCAGGAGCCAGTGAGGGGCCGCCCAGGAGCCAGTGAGGGGCCGCCCAGGAGCCAGTGAGGGGCTAGTGAATAGCTGCCCAGGGACAAGTGATGGGTCACCCAGCAGCCAGTCAGGGGCCACTGATGTGCCACCCAGAGGCCAGTCAAGAGCCACCCAGGGGCCAGTGAGGGGCTTCCTAGGGGCCAGTGAGGGGTCATCCAGGCGCCAGTCAGGGGCCACTGCTGTGCCACTCAGAGGCCAGTCAAGGGCCACCCAGGGGCCAGCCAAGGGCCAGTGAGGGGCTTCCCAGGGGCCAGTGAGGGGTCATCCAGGCGCCAGTCAGGGGCCACTGATGGGCCATCCAGGGGCCAGTCAAGGGCCACCCAGGGGCCAGTCAAGGGCCAGTGAGGGGCCACCCAGGGGCCAGTCAAAGGTCATCTAGGTGCCAGTCAGGGGCCACTGATGGGCCACCCCGGGCCAGTCAAAGGCCACCCAGGGGCCAGTCAAGGGCCAGTGAGGGGCCACCCAGGGGCCAGTCAGAGGTCATCTAGGTGCCAGTCAGGGGCCACTGATGGGCCACCCAGGGGCCAGTCAAAGGCCACCCAGGGGACAGTCAAGGGCCAGTGAGGGGCCACCCAGGGGCCAGTCAGCCCTTTCCCTATGAACATGGACGTTTACCTTCTCCATCCTCAACCGTCTCGATGGCTTCTATGGCCTCGATGGTAGCTGAGGGGGCACAGAAAGAGGAGGGTGCCAGTTACTCTGGAAGCCATGCACTGGCCGGGCAGCAGCGCCGCGGCCGCAAGCAACGCACACACACCCGTGCACAACAGCCAGTCCCCAGAGCGCCAGGCCGCGGGCTGAACACAGGCGAGGGTTAGGAACACAGAGACAGAGAGAGAGAGGCGAGCACAGGGGCTGGGGGGGGGTGTGGGTCCAGGCCTCACCGCTCTGCAGAGTCTGCCTGCCCCCAGACAGCACGCCGCTGGGAAGCATACCGGTGGGCGTCAGCCCCTTCAGCGTCAGCACGTTCTCGCTCTCCTCCCTGTAGGGGGCGACGGCAGCAGGTCAGAGCCATGGCAGACCCACACGCACGGACACACGCCTTCCCGATTCCGTGCGCCAGTGAAGCCCTCCGCCCCCCGCGAACGGAGGCCCCCAACCTGCAGCCAGGGTCAAGGCCGGCTCTTGGGGCCCTGGGGCCTGAGCTGGCCGCCTCTGGAGAAGACACACTCACCTAAGGACTGAGAACATCTTGGCCATTTTCCCGATGGCCCTGATCTTGTTCCTGATCACCTCCTTGCGAGCAGCTGCGGCGTTGGCTAGACGGGCCCAGAAAGACCCGAAAGAGGACAGAAGCGTCAGAACCCAGGTGAGGGTGCAGAGGCACATGTACACAAGCAGCGTGTTCAGTGATTAAATCCAAACTGGCCTTCCTTCCACTCTCGTGATAGAAGCTAAAGTGACAGTGAAAAAAGCAGGGAAAGTTGCGGAGGGTTTGTATGTGTATGAAAGGCAGGGGGAGACCCAGAACACACACACACAAACACCCAGACACATATACACATACCCACACGCACACAAACACACGTGCACACACACACGTGCACACACACACAGACACACAGACATTCCTCATAATCAGATGCATGCATATCACTACAATACATTTCAAACCAAGAAACTTATAGCATTTAGTTAGAAATGAAGAGTTATGTTTATGTTATTATTTTAACTTGTAAAAAATGACAGAGAGGATCAGCCCATGGCAGAAAAAAACAGCCTGGCTGAAACAGGATAGAAGTCAAAGTTCAAACAAAAATAATCAGAAAGAATAATCATATTCATTAATATTGTATGTCATATTAGTGTAAACCCTTCAGATTTACAATTTAAAACTTTCAGTGACTATATGTGGTGTGATATGATATCTTTCAACCATCAATAGCTTAAGCTTGTCATTTAATAAATCCTTGAGTAAAAAACAGAATAAAGTCAAATGCTTCATGTTAAATGATCTCATTCCCAATCCCAAGATGTAAAATACTCTAAAAGCTGAGACTGTTTGTGCAATAGAGGGGTTTGGGCACTTTCTGTTGTAGGGGAAAAATCTACAGTAGAGGCCGTGATCAGGTCCAAGTAAGAAACAAGCAACTGTAACTCCTGGGAGACCTTCAAGATTCCTGCTTCTGAATCTGCAAAATAGTTCCATGTGATGAACAAGGTGACTTTAGTCTCTATTCATAATCTATTTTATCTCTTTCACTTTCACATAATCCAAAGAAAACTACCAAAACAAACCCAAGCGTGTTTTTCTTACCGTCAAAGATCTCATCGCCATCATTCATGAGTTCATCATCAGAGCAGATGCTCAGGACGTTGACAAGCATCTCCGTCACTGCAGAGGGGTCAGGGGTCAAGGGTCAAGGGTCAGACGGTGAGGCGCGGGCCTGCTACCTCTCTGGCCATCATGGGTGTGATGACACTGCACCGCTCTATTGCAGAATGCTACCTACTGCAGCTGCGTGTCTGTTCATAAGCACGTCTCAGCAAGCTCAGATGTTTGCCTATTTCACTAGGTACATTATACACTAATCTTTTGTTTATTCACATTAGCCTCGTTGAAATCACCAAATTTAGCATAGATTTAATTTCTGAAGTGGTCCCCAGTAGCACCCGAGCCGGGAACGGATCCGTCTCGGCCTGAAGCGTTGTCCCTCAGCGAATCGCAGCAGCGGAGCAAAGCGCAGATGGTTAAGTGGGTTTTCCATTGTTCACCAGTTCATGAATAACACAGGGATATCACTCCCTCAGAGGGCTGGGGGGGCTTCCATTAACCACATTTCGGTGCCGGGTGCAGGGACCTGGGGAGGGCAGCCGCGTACGCAGCCCAGACAGCTAAGGCACCACACCTTTCTCTCCGACGAAGGGCAGCGACCAGGTGAAGACGTCCATGAAGTTGGGCAGCCAGTAGGGGTGCGGGGAGCAGTTGAACTGCCGGATGTTCATGACGTTGTTCTCATACTTGAGGACCGCAGCTGGAAGACCAAGGCAGCAGCATGTTATACAAACTGCACAGGCACACACATAGGCAGTTATACACGCACACAAACGCCTTCAAGTGACATCTGCCCAAGCAGACGTGGAGGTAGGCCTCAGTGCCACCCTGATTAAGGCGAGAAGAATTAATCACTTTCTATCATCCTAGATTGTCTTCATAGATCTTTCAGTCTTCCTAGATCATTCAGTCCTAAATCTTTCAGTCACGCTAGATCTTTCAGTCATGCTAGATCTTTCAGTTCTCCTAGAACATTCAGTCTTCCTAGATTTTTCGGGGGTTACGAGTGTGACCTTGACTTTATTCGATCCTGGGGGTGATGGGAATCAGACTGTACTCATCCTGATGATGACCTCTTGGGTGCCCATTTGTCTGGATCCACACATGCACAGGTGTATGAAGACATACACATACAAACATACATGTGTTTATGCATCTACATGCACAGACACGGCTGTGGGGGGGGGGGGGCATGACTGTAATTTCTCGGCCAGCTGAAGCATCAGGAAAGCAAGAAGAAAAGCGAGGAGGCACCCACGCATTCCGCCTGGAGAAACACGCTACGCTCCGCCAGGCCGCCGCATTTCAGCATTAAATATGGCCCGCGGCGCAGGAAGGATGAGATGCATTGAGAGTGGCCAAGTCACAAATAATTAGAGTATGTCTTTTCCTTCTCAAAATAAGGCAGAACAGAAAAACATAAGCGACGCCACTCTAGAGAGCATGATATCCGTGGAATCTCTCTCTGAAACACGGGCGGGGCATAGATGATTTAGAGGACGGATGGGGCAGGGAACAGGCCCCTCTACCCACCTGTAATGTCTGTACTGGGTACAAATCGAGTTTGCTGTGTGTGTGTGGGGAGAGACCTCTCAGGAAACCGTGAAGAAGCCCAACAAATAGCCCCCTTGCATTCTCCAAAAATCCCTGTCACCATTACGGAGAATCGATACAGGACAATTTGAAATAGATCATTTAATCTACGTACTATACTGAATATCTGGGTCTTGTGATGACAGCTCCTCCCTTGTTGGGGGCGTTGTGAATGTTAGCTGTTACCCACAAGAAACATCTGCGAGCTTGTGCGCACACGGACACACACACAAATACACACACACACACAGACAGGCTTGTAATTATCTTTGTGGGGACTCTCCTCTTCATTTCTATGGAGAAAACTCAAACCCCAACATGACGACTGTAACCCCTGCCCAGCCCTAACCTTACATGTAAGTAGACAAATTAAATTTTTAGTTTTTTGATTGCATCCACAGATCTTTGTGGGGACCTGAAAAATGGTCCCCACAACGTCAAAATAACATGTTTTTATTACATTGTGGAGATCATATGGTCCCCACAATGTAATATAAACATAATCCAAACACACAGATACACACACACACACTGAAACACACAGACACAAACGCATGCATACAAACACATGTTTGTATTCATCTCTTTGTGGGGACTCTCCATTCATTTCTATGAGAAAGTTTTCCCTTGTGCATACCAAAAAGGTGATCCCCACAATGTAATCTATACATGGCCCATCCCCCCCAAGCGCACACACACACACACACACACAGACACACAAAGCCACAAATTGTGAAGTATCTCATTATTTCAGTATTTTGTGTGACTTCATAACAAACCCCGCTGCAAACACCTGCCAACCCAGATAAACAGGTCCCTCTGTTGGATGAAAAAGAGCTGGCCGCACTATAACTAATGATCACTGTCTGAGCAGAAAAAGCCATAAATTCAACCACCAAACAGTGCGTGAATGCTGGGTCCATGTGGCTTTCTGATTTGGTTTCTGGCAAATCCATACAAACCCCCACAGATACAAGGCAAATCCTTCCCTCTTCCTCTATCATCATCCCTCCTTCTCCATTCTTAATTCATCACTATCTAGGATCACCAGGAATACACTGAGACACCAAGACTAGCTGCTGTGCTGCTCGTTCCTTCCTGGTTATTACAGTATGCCTTTCACCCCCCCCCCCCCCCTTCTTTCACCTCCACACTCCCACCACAAGAGGGCCTCTGCTGTCGAGGGCACCCTCAGTTCACTGATGAACTGCACAAGTCCGATCAGCACCATGGCAACCGTCTCCCACACGAGAAGGCGCTTCTCTCCCTCAAGACACACTTCACACTTCACCTTGCTTGCATAAGGAGGAACGGGCAATGCGATGCGCGGAGCGCTGAGCAAGGGGGAGCTAAGCACAGGCCCACCTTTGTTGTTGTAAACATCTAGGTAGTTGGGTGCTGAGAAGATGGTGATTAAGGATGGGAAACCGGTGGTCTGGCTCTTCCGGTACATCCTGTAACTGTGAGGAGAGAAATCACACTGGTGATGTTACGCTCCACACAGCTCACCCACAGAAGCTGTTAGTGCTATCTCCTTAATGAGCTCACTCTCACAATTTACTGCAATGATAAAAATCGGCAAGGCGTTCATTAGCTACAGGATAAACTTAGAGGCACAGATCCCGCACCGAATTGCCCACGATAGCGAAGTGTATTTAAAGGCACCGACGCCGGGGCAGAGGCAGTGCACGGAGCTCCACTCACCCAGCATCTTGTGCTTCATGTGCCCGGATGATTGATAATAGGTTATTGTTCTGTAGAAATTCGCACACAGCCGGGTAACTGCAGGACAGTGAAAAAGAGGGGAAGAAGGGGGAGGAAGTGAGTGAGGTATACAGTCTAAAAACTACTAAACTACAGTGCAAGACCGGTACATGGAATGAAGCAGTTACAGAACGTGACCTGTATCCCACAGCACACCTCAACAGGAGAGATATCCCTGACTTGTATCCCAAAATCTAAGTGAACGTGACACTATATAACCCTGACCTGTATCCCACAACACAAATCAACATGACACTACATATCCCTGATCTGAATCCCACAGAACCAACTCGACATGACACTATATGACCCTAAGCTGTATCCCACAACCCAACTCAACATGACACTATATGACCCTGACCTGTATCCCACAATGCAACTCAACATGACACTACACAACTCTAACCTGTATCCCAAAATGCAACTGAAGGTGACACTATATAACCCTGACCAGTATCCCACAACCTAACTCAACATGACACTATATGACCCTGACCTGTATCCCACAATGCAACTCAACATGACACTACACAACTCTAACCTGTATCCCAAAATGCAACTGAAGGTGACACTATATAACCCTGACCAGTATCCCACAATAACATGCAACTGTCACAATCTAAATTATCTCTGAAATCTCTTAACATACAAAGACACATCTGTCCTTAAACTCTCCTAACCGGTTCTCCAATCAGAGCGATGTGGACAGAGCTGAATACCATCCAAACACCACTTGGCAGAATAAACCAATATCAGCACACTGCCCCACCCCAGACTAAAGTAACTCTGCTGGGTTGCTGCCTCTTTGTAAATTTGATTCGGTGTAATAATAATGAAATGCCTTCACTGGAAGCCATGTTGGTATCACCTAAGCTCATGATGCGCTGTATTAAAAGAAAGATAGAAGGTCAAACACTGCAATCACATTATACACTGCAATCACATTATGCACTGCAATGTTATAATTCATCTGGGAATGTGGTTCTCGTGCGGGCTCCAACATGAATAACCATTAAAATACATCGTGACAGGATGATGCCTTTTTGTGGCCTGGTTTGCTGTGCCGCGAAGCGTGACCCCATGTTCCGAAGCTGCCTGCAGGCTCCGTCATTCAGTCTGTGCAACTTCAGCTTCCCTCCTTTTCGGAGGGGTGAGGCGGGTGGAAATAATTTATCCAAATTTTTCACAGTCCCATCTCTCTTATAGGTGGCATGTCATGAATATCCACATCGAGACCAAAGGTTCCTCCATAGTCATGTACCTGGAGTCATGTACCTGGAGTCATGTACCAGGAGTCATGTACCTGGTCATCATCTGCCCCATTTTTGGGCCTGGTAGAATATCAATACATTTATCATGAACCAATGTCCTCCTGGCCTGGAACTCCATGTTCAAAGTAACAGCCCGTTTACTCTGCTCTGCATGACCCGAGTGAGACACCTTGCCTTTCCACCTGTGGGTTCATGGGCACTGGATCCCAGCTGAGTGAACAGCAATATAACACTGATCGACGTGACGGACATCTCCTAATAAACAGATTATGTGGTGGCAACTGAATACATACAGAAAACAGACATGATGAAGAGCTTCCTTTACTGATCAACTGGACATTAGACCAGCTATGATGCCAGATCTAAGTGATTTTGGATAAGGTGCGATTGTTGATGTCATCACTTCTGTACCTGAGAAACAGCCAATTTCTAGAGGTGGCAGGGAAGGGTGTGAGGACCAAAAGCATCCTGTCAGGCTGAAAACACCTGGTTAATGAGAGAGGTCAGAGGTGAACGCCCAGGCTCGTTAAAGCTAACAGGAAGGCCACGGGAAGTGCAAAAATAACAGCTCAGCACAACAGCGGTGCACAAATCGGCTTCTGTGGACACGTGGCTGCGAGAATTCAACGCTCGAAGCAGCTCTGAGGACAAAAGTGGGTTCTACCCAATATTTAGCCAATATAAGTAAAACTGTACCTAATAAAGTGTCCACTGGGTCTACAGATACACTTCATGGATAGTTTTTTTGTTTTTGTGATTATTTAAATGGTAAAAATTCTAATAATTAATTTAACTGGGATCTGTCCAACGTCAATAAACAATTGCATGTGTGGCAGCAAGTGTCAGCAAAGGCTGGTGATACCAACGCATCTGACACAGTAACATCTGTACGACACTATAACATACTGCATACAACAGCATGATCTGCCTACCTATATATAAAGTGAATCACAGAGGATTGTATCCCGTTAGGAAGATATATAAAGACATTGCAGCTGATACATACACATGGATATGACTCAGTATCGTGACTCAGTACACCAAAACCTCTACAAACACATTTTAAAGTACCCAGTACTTCTTAGACATGTCTAATAGATATGTCAGACTTCACAACGACGCACGCACATTAAATTTACTCACCACACAGTGTTTCTGTTCTACACAGTGTTGCAATCGGTATAGATAATCTGATCTGACAATATAGTAACACACACAAAGTAACAAACACTATCTTACCGTAAGTATCATGATAACCTGGCCTCTTTAAAAGTCAACTGCTGTAAGACGTGTGTGTGTGAGTCAGGTGACCAGGACGTGTGCTTGCTTGCAAGATATATTTAATCATCAATCTGACACTTTTATCTAAATCGATTTACAGCAGAGGGAGGGGTTACAATTCATGTGTACGTGCTGGGATTCGAACCCATGACCTTAGTTTGGGTCTGTTAAAAGGACCGATAGTTCTGGGCTCACAGGCCTGTATCTGAATCTATATATTTATTGCACATTCCACTTCAGTATCAAACTTTTACACCCACATATTGGATCCCACATGTCACACCCCACTGCAGTATTTTCAAAGGCTGATTCGGGTTCCATTTCTGCCCCTGCCTGTCGTTTTCTCCAAGCTGTTTCCACACCTTTTCCCAAACAAAGCCCATATTCCTTCCTCCCACCCCCGTGTCATGTGGTTCTGCTTAGTGACCTGCCCAAAGCAAGTCTGGCAACTAAATACAAAAGTCAAACGAATCCACACGTGTAATCGTTCGTCTCCTGTCATTTTGAGCAGCATTGCGCAACTACCTGGCATAAAGAAATTCACATCTGAACTATAAAATGGAAGTACAGGTCAAAAAATTTTTTTTCCTGTGCACTATTTTTGCACGGTGCGACACCATACTGGACTAAAGTCGGTGGGAGGCACACAAGATCCCTGTTATACCTTCATCTTTTCCCACTGTGCTTCGGCATACAGATTGCCATGACGGTTTGTTTATTTGAATGTCAGAAAACAAATGAGAGAGAAAATGTGGTTTTGCTGAATTCCAGCCGACCAAAATACTTTTCTAATTATTTGAATGTGAAAGGTGACAAAGCCAGCGCTTACCCATCTGTTACTACAACTGAAACAGAGAATAATGAAAAATTTAGGCCTCAGGAAAGATGCATTTCATTCTTTTAACTAATGGCAGGTAGGGAAATATGGCATTAATATTTAATATTTCCTATTTTCTGTCTTATGCCATTTCAAATGCTTGTTTCTGTTGACAATACACGTCAGGGCCGTCGGCTTCTTGTTTGTATGAGAAACAGTGATTTGACAAAAACGAGAGGAACCTGGTGGGACTTTTTGAGTTATAGATCATATTTGAATTATATATTTGCTGAATAAATGAGAGTTTTGGTTTCAGTGGATGGAAGGGAATGCGGTTTTGTTTTGTGGGATTAATGCTGCGATCCATCTATCCTCCGACCGCTTACCCACTATGACGTTGTGGTACGTCTGGAGCCTATTACAGGAAGCACAGGGACACAAGAGAGAGGATAAACCTGGACGGTATGCCAGTCCATCATAGAGAATACACACACACACACGCACACGGACACACACACACGGACACACACACACATACACACACGCACATGGACACACACACACTTACACACGCACACGGACACGGACACACGCACACACGGACACACACACGCACACGGACACACACACGCACACGGACACAGACACAGACACACACACACGGACAGACACACACACACGCATCCGGACACACACCCGGACAGACACTCGGACACACAC
>JAODLD010000002.1:9646404-9660827 GCA_026781065.1 Mormyrops boulengeri
TGTATCCCCCCACCTTTTCCATCCTGCACCGTAACCACTCCTATTTAGATACCTCTTCATTTCACACAAGGTTTGAGCTTTTCTATTTAGTGATCATTTTTTCTTGACTTGCTCCTCTCGAAGCACAGCCATACTTCCTTTCCATCACCCCAGATCTCCTTATGCTATGTAGGACCATCAGCCACTGCAGGTTGTTGTGTCCCCCCACGGCTCAGCCCACTCTGCGATCACTGCCCCACGTCTGGCGGCCTGTCTACGGCGAGGGATTGGCCGCTGTTTGGCAGCATCCTTGTCCTCACATGACCATTTGACAAGCCTGTGCTGCCTTCCAGACATGCATTAGTGTCCAGCTGCCCCTTGGCTCAGAACCAGCATGCTTCAGACAAGACAAGGCAATGGGGCCTGTCTGCTGGAATGGATACCAGTGTGGTACGTGACTGGGAAGAGGCACCACGATGGAGCACCAGAAGCAGCAGCAGCCCTACCCCACGTCCGAGTGTGACATTAACCTTCATCCTGCAGGCTGGTGATGCGCAGCTCGCATACTGGGTCACAAAGGATGACTAACCCTCCCTCTGGTGAACCATGGCCCAGTGACACCTCAGCACATGCCACACCCCCTCCCAAAATCCTGCCCGCTCCCCCTTTCAGGACATCCGTGCTTCTGTATATAAACAGAACATGAGTGTAGTAGAATGAAGGTGCTGGCAGGGACATTGTGTGTATATGTGTGTGTGTGTGTGTGTGTGTGTGTGCGCGAGCGCATGGTGTACCACTCATCCCCTAGTGCTTCCAACTTCTCTATCTCTCCATCTAATCACTAGGGAAGCTTCATTATGTAAGAGGTCTCTATGCAATAATACACTGCTGCGAACCAACACTTTAATAATTTACCCGCATTGCTAAATAAAGCCTGTAAGTGCATATCAAACATGTAGATGCCCCAGCGCACAAAGTTGCCCCACCCCCTCTACGGACTATCCCACTGCCACCCAATGAAAAGCTCTCCACTGCCAGGTGGGGAACAGTGCTAAACACCACAACATGAACCTCACAGTCACCACGCAACGACACACTGGACTCAGGCGAAACTGGGCGCAGGCACACGCGCAGACAAACAAACAGGTCTTCGCCAGTGAATGTAAACAAAATCCCCTGGCATGCACCCATACAAAAATGCATGTATAAAAATAACTATAGGAACTGGAGAAGAAACACTCACACATGCACACAGGGTCACAAAAAAAGCAGATGTAAGATTACCTGACCATGGGGTACTCCCCAGCCCCCCCAAAGGAAGACACTGCATGGCATCAGAAAGACATGGGTAGAAGCTTTCATCAGCCTCTTGTGACATTCCCACCAAACACCTCTGACCGAGACCCTTGCTGGTCCTATCTGCCCAAGCTTTCAAGTTACCATGATATATGTGCATCGCCAAGTCCCACAGAAGCTGCGTGATGACCCAACCAGCTTCTGTGATCCGTCTGAGGAACACACATCTGTCTTATCATCTCTGGTGTGCTGCAGTGAGACCGGGTGGGCGAGTAATCAAGACAACCAGCCCCCAGAGTGTAGTAGACAGAGGAACAGGCCATCCCCATCATACCCAAAGCCCACCTAATCTTCGTTACACCGCCAGCCTTGACGCGGCACCTGAAGGCTGCTTAAACATACCGTTACGGCGGTAGCGGCGGAACCGGCTCGCACACCGGCCCAAAGTGGGTCCGATTGTTCTGCAGGTTCCACAGCGCCTTGCGCTGCCCCACCAGTACTAACACAGATAATGCCCTAGAATCACACTTTGGAAAGTAGGCCGCTCCAAGACCCCAGAGGTACCAGACAGGGGATCATCCAGATCGCAATGGCGCCCCCTCTGGTTCTCTATGTTCCTGCATGACCCATTCTCACATCTGCACCTATCCCCGACCCAAACCAGGTCAACAGCACATTACTGTCATTAACCACCCCCCCCCCCCCACCAGCACTTCCCCAACACTCGAACCCTTCCTCCTTGCACAAAAAAGCACTTTGCAGTTTGACTCAGTAAACTGAATCAAAGCAGAAAAAAGCAAGAGATGAAAATTATTCCCAGATGCGTTGAAGAAAGTGATTTTCATGAGATATGAAGCATATAATTGCTTAAATTACAAATTGCACAAATGTAAAAAGTATTATATTATGATAATGACAATAACAGTTTCTAACTGAAAAAGGAGGGAGGTGATATAATGGTTGCCCCGGGGACGGGGGGGCAGATGTGACCCCAAAGTCTGCTCATTGGTGCCCTGAGCCTTGAGTGTGGGGCATGATGGGAATATGGGCACCATGGATGCAAAGCCAGTGCTGGTCTCTAGGTATATGACCCAACATGTGGGGGGAGGCTCCTGACTGCCTCCTACAGGCAGGGAGGACCGACAGGGAGGAATAGGTATGACGCTGTCTGATTGAAGGAGGGGGAGAGGCGGGGACTGCGGGCGTGACCGTCAGGGAGGGGGGGCAGTGGGAGAGTGTGGGGGGGTGCAAACAGTGGTGCTGCTGCCCCTGACCCAGATCACCAGCCCTCCTCTGCAGAGCTTGCCAAGTCTCTGCAGGGGCCTCTTGAAGAGCTCCTTGAAGCTGTTGTGCAATTGGAGCTTGGCCCGTTTGTCGTGGATCACCGGTGCATTAGCGTGGGGGGGGGGGGCAGTAACAGACCCCTCGCAGCTTGGCCTCATTGCAGAAGCTGCCCACCCCCCCTCACCTTGCCCGAGCCACACACCTGTACTGGGAACCATCTCAGGAGGACCTATAAATATACGTGCGTCCACACGGACACCGTGCGCGGAAGAAGGCGATCCAACTCTCACCTTGCTGTCGGTGCCGCTGACCTATTGCTCTGATGGCACAGTGCCTCCAGGGGGCGCCACAGCATAGCATGTTGCTCCTGTGCATGTTGCTCTGCAACGTCGTGCTGCGGCATGCTTACGTGGGCAGGCATCCCTTCCGCAGCACAATCACAGGAAGGCGCATTAAACAACGGCACTTCTTCTTGGCAGTGAAGCATCTGCTATTATTTCCTCTATATTTTGTCTGCCAATCATTAGCATAATAGTTAGAGCAGTAAATCCCCACGGCTGTGGCCTCAAGTCACTCTCCTATGACACCTTTTACCAGGTAACCCTGTATTATTTGTACATTAAGTGTTTTACTTGTGTGAGTCACTACAACATAATGCATTTCATTTAAGCATACAGGCTTTAATTGCAGTGTAGGGTCGACTTAAAACCCATGTCAGGTGCTGATTGGCATATGATGACCGTGCTGAGTGGCTTGAAAGTGTGTTGACTCCTAATTGGTCAGACTCAATACAAAAAATGGTGCTGATTGGTGATACAGAGAGGCACAGTAGTCTATATGTTGTACTTTTCCTACTCCCCAGTGTGAGCAGCCAGTCGGGTATTCAAAGAGGGACACCCTCAACAGCGCTTAAGCTGGCCCACATCTGACCCCATTTCTCACGTCAGCCGCAACAACATGCTCCTATCTGCTCCTGGTTCAATTCCCTTGCTGTTCACATCATTGCCATAAAGCAGGTAACTACCCCTACCAATGGACATACCCTCGCACTGCAGGGTCACCCACAACATCCTCACTTGGCCTTTCTGGAGTCCAAAATCTTACTCCATCAGCAAACTATTCTCCATCTGAGAACTGCGTCATAACAGAAGGTGGACCTTCATCGTCCCAACATAAATCACAGCCGTATCACTGATTCTACAGAAAAATAATCACTCTCAGAAATACGATGCTATACTGTGGTAGCTGTGACAACCAACGTTCTGCAAGATACAGAGAACAAGGGTTCAAATGGCTGTAGAGGAAAATTTAATGAGCCCATATTGGGTGTTTCTTAAAGATGTCTGTCATCATGGTGAATAGGGTAGTCATGTTTGTTACAAAACTCTGTGTCACTTTTAGAGAGAGGACAGTCTGTCATGTGTCACTGCCTTGTCCTGTAGTTTAGAAGGAAACAAATGTTCCTGGCAGTGCAAACTAGACCCTGTATGTACTGCACTGCACGCTCAGCCCTGTAATCTATTATTGCAATGCAGTGACCAGACTCACTGTACAAAATAACAACCAACTCTGTATATGTCCAGTTAAGCACAGAGAGAAATCTACTATGATAACTAAACTGATACCAAAATGAATCGACTTTGAAAATACCACTGTAATTCATGTACAAAATGTATTTTGTATGAAGATATAGCGTGTGTAATACCGTGTTTTTAAGACATGGACACATGACTAGGTGTCCACAGTATTGTACAGCAGACGTTACACATCCCACAATAAACACATCAGCATATAGCACATGAGAAACGGCTCTGTATAAAACCACGAACTGCGCACTGCTGTCTTAAGCATATTAGCTGATGCTTTATAACTGACACAGCAGTGGAGCTGCACGAAGGGTGACCCACCTAGCACACTCTCCTGTACGTCCTTCACCTAATTCTTAACTTAAAGTCAATGTCGGTTACGTGAGATATCACAGTGTTAGCTCTTAACTCATCACAGTGTTAACTCTCCTCATTGTTAACTCATCACAGTGTTAACTCTCCTCACTGTTAACTCATCACAGTGTTAACTCTCCTCACTGTTAATTCATCACAGTGTTAACTCATCTCACTGTTAACTCATCACAGTGTTAACTCTCCTCACTGTTAATTCATCACAGTGTTAACTCTCCTCATTGTTAACTCATCACAGTGTTAACTCTCCTCACTGTTAACTCATCACAGTGTTAACTCTCCTCACTGTTAATTCATCACAGTGTTAACTCATCTCATTGTTAACTCATCACAGTGTTAACTCTCCTCACTGTTAATTCATCACAGTGTTAACTCTCCTCACTGTTAATTCATCACAGTGTTACCTCTCCCCATTGCTGGATCGTCACATTGTTAACTCTCTTCACTGTTAACTCAGCACAGTGTTAACTCATCTCATTGTTAACTCATCTCATTGTTAACTCATCACAGTGTTAACTCGCCCCATTGTTGGATCATCACAGTGTTAACTGTTCAAGTCACCCTCTTCATCCCTCCCGTTCCATCTCTCCTTCTGTGCTGCCTGCACCACCCTCAAGGCACAAACTGCTTGCCTTGCTCACTGTCCCACTGTGCTCCCACGTCGTGTAAATATACCTGTGCTGTTGCTTTCCCTCTGCACGGTATACGATATACCCAGCACGGCGTGATCACTTGAACAGTTGTTGAGGCGTATGTCCTCTCAGAAGCACAGATCTTTTGGAGGTACTTAATGACATGCCCTGAGGTGGACCATTGTGAAGCAGCTGCTGGTCATAGAGTTAGATTTGAGCTTTTGGAATACAAATAGTCTTTGGGCGGGAGGCCCAAGTTCTGTCACTGCGAAGCTTCCTTCACGGCCCAGTCTGACCGATATGTTTGCCGCGTGCTGTTGCTGAAGGTCCTCTCGAGTTTCTCGTATGGAGTTCGCTGTGTCTCTACTCTAACCTGAGCACAATGGATGTCATTTCCAGCCACAGGTCAGGCTACTTCATGGTTGCCATTTGCACTGCATACATGTGCAATTAAGCCCTGTGTTTCTTTACATGTAGCACAGACAACAACAAAAAACTGCCATAATTCCAAGCAAACAGCAAATGCTGCCCAGCGTATTCTTATTAATCAATCCGTAGCAATTATTCCTATATCAATAAGCATCACAAATGCGCCAGTGTAAACTGTAAATATTACCATATTTAACATGACCATATTTACATAACTAACAGGCAAGAGGAATTGTTATTGTTTTGAATCTCCTGTCCCTTGTCCCTGCAAAGCCAGCGTTATCCTGTGCACATGAGCGCAGACGTAATACAGTCAACAGAAATCATTTTCAATATTAGTGCCGCGCGCGGCCTCAATCCGGTAATGCAATATACTTTTCATTTGCAAATTACCATTGCATTTTTCAGTAGTGCCATTCAAATAGATATTATTTGCAAATTAGCAAGAAAGGTAGCTTATACATTTCATAGCCGCATTAGTCTTCGATTTTTAATCGCACAGATGCATCGTTTCGGGAGACATCAAGCTTAAGAGAAGAGCAGGTCATGAGGAGCGACATTTCCAGAGTTGTCCACAACACCTCAGGAAAAAATGCTCAGATTTCGTATCGCCTTTATGCCACTGAAGTCCTTACAGGGAGACGCGAATATAAAAACCGGCATAATCAGGCACTAACAGACACATATACTTAACCATGATTACTCCTCCCAAAAACAAAATCACAAAAATTATACCCGTGTCGACAATTGAATCTGTGTCATATCCTGGCTACCAGCGTTTCCCGGCCCGATGTCGATCTATCAGTTATCCTTCATTTGAGTCCCCATCGAAGACGACGAAACATATTATGCGCGATCGTCTTAAAGTGTATAAAGGGTATGTACCGTGCACGTAGCACATCATTGTTGTTATCTGCAGTGCATAAATTAAACAGCCTTGTGACATCGATTTTTATCTTGGTTGAAGTGTGCATCCCCGCTGGGGGTTAAATACTAGACGTATGTCTTTATACATATATGAACACGTCAGCGTGTGTGAAGCGTATCGGATACTCGAAAGTTTACCTACCTTTAAGTCTCCCTTTTGCTGTCATTGTCAGCGGGAAAGATGTGTCTCATCGGAGCGAGATGCTAATTGCATCTCCCTCTTTCTCTCTCTCTCTCTCTCGTTCATCCTCCCCCCCCAGCCCCATCCCCGCCCCCCCCATATCCTGTAACTCCACACGTATTCACCAAGCGCGCATTCCCGACGTCCGTCAAGTCATACCGCATCACCGCCTCTCCCGGTGTGGCACCGGGCGCATCCGATTTGCCTACGTGTAGGACCCGTTAGTCCATCGGTGTATGTAACAGAACCAAAACGAAACGTGACGACGAAGAGGTGGCCTGTGCACGGCAATGAACCCAGGATGTGATCCATTTCCGCGCTGGGACCGAATTCGGTGCGACGGCATGCTGTGCTTCGGCTATATCTTAGGAAAATCAGAAATGACACCAATTAACGCGATTCGTTGATCTTTCAAAAGAAATAAGACAGACAAGAACTGAACCATGAATGAGGTACAGAAAAATCTGTACATATATTTAAAAAGAAATGCATTGTATATAATGCAAATTCCCAGCATAAGTCCCGAATTTTAAAAAAATTTAACAATCAATAAACCTGCACCTACATTTGACCACCCGGTCGGTGGCGTTTATGACCATGTCAGTGTTAGACATCTTCATGGGCAGCTGCTGTCCAGAAGCGTGCGGTTTTTGTCCCTCTTGATGGAGTGACTGTTTATTCGTGGGTTGTTGTCGCTGGTGCGGGATGCGGTTGGTGCAGTGGCATCACTCGGTGCGTTCTTCCGTGTTTCACCGACTAAACTGGTAAGGTTTACTGCTACCCAAAGAAGGTGGATGCTGGGCTGCTATATTGTTCTGGGGTGCCGTGTGGGGGAGGATGGAAAGAGAGGGGTGGGGGTGAGCGAGATGCTACTCGATTCAGGAGATCCTCGCTGCGCTGCAGCACCCTGACTTGGCGAAGGAGGGAACTCCCACGCAATTGCTTCCAGGGACTGCCTGATACCGCCATCAGGTGGAAGCAAAGCCGGGGTTTCCCAAACACACGCGCCATGTTTTCAGATTGCATGCTGTGCTCGATTTGCGCCTAGCATGAAGGAATGGGACTTCGAGGCTTTTAATACAATGGACCGAGCGTCTATATTCTCTGCCACACGCTACCTATTTGACAGTTTTATATTATTCTACTGGCAAGACGGACCGAAAAATCACATTCTTGACGTGATTAATTAGGAGATGATAAAAATTGTTGTTATAAACGTATAAATACGTTTCTTACATTTTGAGATGTCTTAAGATAAGTTACAACCATATTTTAATTATTTAAATGTTAATCTTGGGAGTTATTGAATGCATCGCGGTTTTTGAAGAAAGAAATCATTTTAGAGGTGGTTGACGAAGATTTCCAAATCGGCTGCCTTATATATAGAATGGAAACCGGGGAAAGTTGTTGAGTGAACGGAAAAAATACTTGAATAATTTATGCATTCATGGTTTATTAGGTGATACGTGCTAGATACACGTCATTGTATGTAAGTGTAAGGAAACACCAGAGAAAACACACACACACAGCCTCGGAAATCCGACAGGAATAATGACACATGCATCCATATGCAAGTAATTAGCGTGCAGTTTAGCCATTTCTGTTTGTAATGGTAAAACATGTAGTTTGAGATACACATATTTCACTAGTGACATTCAATTTCGACTTCTTAATTCAATTGTGTCTATTATGTGTAATAATTAGAATATGTACCATAGAAAAAATCACAATAATCACATTTAGCGGACATGAGCAGAAAACAGATTGACGAGTATGTTTGTCATGATTTAAAACCATACTGACCAAATTGTATTCTGCCTTATATATGTATGTACACACACGCACGCACACACACACACACACACACACATATATATGACACGTTGTCAAGACATTCCCGATCGATTCTATTACTTCATCATCGTGATATACGTTTTTATTTTGACATATAGCCTTCGTAAATCACTATGAATGACCGCAGAACCCAAAGTAATAATATGTATATTAAAATGCAACGTCAATAACACTATACCGTGTACTTTTAATTGAAGTTACCAGGTCAACTTTAGATTGTATGACGGTACCGATAAATGACGTGTTAATCAAACCTACAGTTTTGCTAGAAAAAAAATGTATTCTCAATATTAAACACGTAACTCTTAAATGCCTGACGCTAGCCAGTTAAGACCAGTCTGTTTAACTTTTACGGCTCCTACCTAATCCAGAAAATCATCCGGATTCTGATTATTCATGACATAGACTATTACACCTATTTATACAGCCAATAATGAGCTAATAATTTAATCATCCAAATTAGATACATATTCTTTAAGAAATAAACTACCTTTTAAAACTACCCAGTATCAGTTCCTCATTTACAGCCACAGTCCTCGCGATAACTTTGGGTAGCATTGAACGACGTCATTTTCGACAATATCCCTCCGCTTATTTTCATCTTTAAAACTTCTTCTCCAGTTGCATATTTGTGATTATACCAACCCAATAAAAGTACAAACATACATATGGTTCATTACATAGCCCTCAAAAAGTGAACACATCCTTAAATCCCAGTGTTATAGTAGATCCTATTTTTCGATCTAGATCAGTCTTGGTACAGCAAGGAAACTACGGTATGACTTAAGCCATTTTGGCTCAAAGGACCCTTTTAAAACACCACGAAATGTTCCGCATCGGAGAACCAAAATGGCGCCGATTGCGCGGGACTGTTAGATGAAAGGGTAGAGTCGGAGCGCAGATGTTAGGAAACGGCCTTGTTGAATGCGTCGGCGGATGTGCGGGTCTGCGGAAGGCTTCTATTAGAGTGCTGCTCGGCGGAGTGATGTGGTAGCCGCTGCTGTAGGAGGAAGGACCCCGCTTCTACTCCACTTGTCTTTCAATTTCGCCTTAAAAATTATATCGCTTGGCCCGTCTCCTCTGGTGGCTAGCGGTGACTTTAGCGAAGGAGAGACTTGCTTGTATCCAGAGGACAGCCATAAGCCGGTGGTGAGGGAAAGTAACCGCCATTTTAATCGAATAAAACACACGTTTCTAGTGACAGCGGCACAAGCACAACAATGGCTCTGAAAAGAATTCACAAGGTAAGGAAGTCATCGTGAGCTATGGTGGGCCTTGGAAATATGCTACAAGCTCGCCTTATTTTCCACGAAATGGGAGTTCTTCCGCGTTATGTGAACACTTCGAGGGGGTTACCAGTTAAATGAGGGATTATTTTATAACCATGGGATTAAAATACATTCAATGTAACGTTGAAGACGAGATGACAGTAAAGCAATGCGCCGTGTTTTGTGCCCACAGAGCAGCCTGGGCCCTCCACTCTTATTTTAGGGGTTAGCCGGCTAGCTAGACTTTTGGCAGACATTCCGGTACATCAGTCATACGAGAGCATGTTATAAAGGCTACTTTAGGTTGTTTTCCAGTTACTGTGAAGGTATTTTGTGTTACTGCCGTGTATTATTAGCATCTGGCTAGTTCTTAGCTAGCTGTATTACGAGTAGTTTTTTAGCCTCGATGGGAGCGTATGCGTGGCTAACGATAGAAAAACGACTTGTGCCGTAAAAAGGCGAACTGTTTCGGCTCCTGGAGCGTCTAGCGGGGTCCTTTTTGGGGGGGAAATGGAATCCAAGCGCATTTTCACTGGCGCGGCGTCGTTGTTTCGTTGTTCGCCGAGTGCAGTTCGGGTTCTCTAGGGTGCTAAACGCACAGATTGGCCTACCGTGAAATTTTCTTGGCGGGGTGTAACAGACACGTACGGTGTGGTGCTGTGTCTCTTTTATCACGTTTATCTAACTGCATCTAGCTGTTTAGTGAAGTGTTATGGTGCAAGTCTAGTCTGTATTTGATTCTCCTCAGAAGGACAGTTTTATCAGCGACTCGATTTCGTGTTTGATCAGGGTTAGCTAATTTGTAAAGACCCACAGGTACCTGACACTAAGTAACAGTTTTGCAGTCATCGAAATAACTTGAAGCCTGCGTTCAGTAAAGTGGGCTAAATTGGGAGTGTATGTTGCAGCCACAGTCCACACAGAGTTTTAATGTGCATGAAAGGTGTCGTGTGATGTGTTTTTGAAGCGCCCGAGTTGTAACACGGCTTTATTTTTCACAGCTAGCACACACTTATTTTTTTAAACGAATTCACACTATGCAAACTACTTCCTCCCGTCCTGTCAGGCTATGACCCGGACATATAATTTTCCGATACTTGGTCTAATATAACAAGTTAGGGCCTCAGTCTTACTACTTCTTAGCTTGTCGTAATTAATATGTTTAATGTGGAGGAGTTTGTGCTAAAGAGTATCTAGGATGGATACAGATGTTAATGTTTATATGCCTTAAATAGAATGGTACTTTAATGGTTTAGACCTTGAGTCTGCTATTTTCTTCTTAGTGTCTTATTGTAGTAGCTACCTAACCAAAGCCAGACCAGTAAATTTACAACATTTTAAAAGACTAATCATGTGTCTCTGGGTGGAATTAAAGTAAAATGGGTCTTTTAAATTGTAGTGTTTGAGGTGAGTCTTAGGGTTTGTGGCATCGGAATCGGTTGAAAGGCCAGCTGATAAATCTCTCTTTAGTAGGACTTCTGTGACGTGTATATTTATATCTAACCTGAAAATAGGTTTGTCGTAATATATAGGCTACATTGATTTGTTGCAACATATGCAAGTTGTGTGCTGAACAGTGTCAATGCAAAGTTTGAGTGATGTGTCATTTGTAAAGTACATTTCCACATAACAGTGATGATGTCTGTCGTTAGGAGTTGAATGACTTGGCACGTGACCCTCCAGCTCAGTGCTCGGCCGGACCGGTTGGTGATGACAGTAAGTATTTATAAGATCCGCTGTCAGTTAAGTGTTGGATGCTTCAATAAAAAAAAATAGCTGATTTTTAATTTTTTTTTCTTAAAATTTCTTAAAATAATATGTTCATTGAGAATTTCAAAGGATATCGTACTTCTGATGTTCTGTAGACGCTCAGTTTCCTTCCAGGTTGCTGTTACATAACTTGAAGCTGGCAAGTTGTAGATTTGACTTTTAACTTTGGAGAGTTTATGTACAGATACTAAGATTATATTTAAAAATATATGTAACCAATGGTCAGCGGCATTTTAAAGGCACTTTCACGCAGTCTACGTAACGGGGATGGCCAGTCCATGCTGGTGGTTTCCTGCAGGCCTGATAGTGCGTCACTTGTCACCAAAACCTGATCTGCCTGTTTAAACTTGCTTCAGTACTTTTGACAGCTGGGTCGGTATGGCCTGAGTGAGTCATGATGCTTCCTGGTTGTTAATTTAATAGACAGAAAGCGGCAGGAGATCTGGATATTGATCCCAGTGAATGTGTGTAAGTTTGTTGTGTAAATAATGCTGTATGACACAATCATAATATATTCAATTTGTAATGTTGAGCAACAGCATCTGAATGCCAAGGTACTTTTGCTGCTAAAGTAAGTTAGTTGTGAAAACCTCAGGCGATATACAGCTGTCTCTCACACAAAGACCACTGTGCATCACAGAGAATTGAATTTGTGCCATGTCTTGCTTGCCTTGAACCATCTACAAAGTGCAAAAAAGAATTTCAGTAATATTTCACGTTCTACTGTAACAATGAGTTCCACACTGTTTAATGCTGCGCGTCAAACTTCATTTAATATGTAAAGGCGATATTTTGCTGGTGCCAGTTTATTGTGGGTTTTGTAGCTTTTGTTTAATCCGGTTTTGTAATGTTACTCGTGTTATTTTTTTTACAACCCATTTTGTTTTTTTACTTAAAATCTGTAAAATCAGCCTTGACATGTACTTCATAAAGATAACTGAAAGTTCATCTTTTTGTTTGCTCTTTAAAGATGTTCATTTGAGCACTGTTTGTAAATGCAGTGAATGAAGTCTGCCTGGAATTAAGTCTGACTGTCAGTATCTTTTACTTTCAGTGTTTCATTGGCAAGCCACGATAATGGGACCTGTAAGTATGATCCCTTTACTCGTTAAAGTTTCCGCTAGCCGTGTAGCTGTGCGCTGGTGTAACTCTGATCTCATTTGACAGAACGACAGTCCTTACCAAGGCGGCGTGTTCTTCTTGACCATTCACTTCCCCACAGATTACCCCTTCAAACCGCCAAAGGTGATGTCTTTTTCCTTTTCATCTTTAGAATCATTTGGAAATTGCCTTCCCTTTCTCTTGATGTAGTTGTAACATTAGCAAGGTCCAATGTAACTGGAGTGTGTTGGCGATTCATTTTTTGGTGCCGATTTTATACTTGGTTTACTTGCCCATGCAGCACCTTAAGATACTAAGTGACGAGTAATACAGAAATTAGAGATCTTTTAAGTACTTCTGCCCTCACAGCTGCATTCAGAAATGTGTGTTTATAGTATCGTTTTCGGTAATAACATTCAGCAACCTGCGCTTTGCACCTTCAGGTTGCATTTACCACAAGAATCTACCACCCAAACATCAACAGTAATGGCAGCATCTGCCTTGACATTCTGAGATCACAGTGGTCCCCAGCACTTACCATTTCTAAAGGTACTATCGCATTTTACACATTTTGGAGGGGAATGCGACCCAGAGCACGACGCAGCAATGTTTTTCAGTTGAGATTGATACATATATATTTTTTTTGTTAGTTCTCTTGTCCATCTGCTCGCTGCTATGTGACCCAAATCCAGATGACCCGTTAGTGCCTGAGATCGCCCGCATCTACAAGACAGATAGGGAAAAGTAAGTACATTGCTATTTATCCTGAGTAGGTTCACAGACTGGAATTCCAGCCCTCGCAGTACACGCACATGCACATGCCCACGGAGTTGTACACTACATGAAGTTTAGAAACACCAGTCAGCCTAACTGCATGTCTTCAGACTGTGGGAGGAATTTCCCATGTGACATGTGGGAAAACATGCAAACTCCACACGGCACAGTGGCTGTATCTGTACCCTCACCCCTGGAAGTGAGGCGGCAGTGTTACCTGCCGCATCGCCATGTCATCCATGCAGTATGTGGTTTTCAGGAAAATTGTCACGGATGCTGCGTTTTTGATTTGATCTTTAGCTGCTGTACTGTGTGAGCCTGCTGACCAGACATCCCCTCTCTCTATTTTCAGGTACAACAGAATAGCTCGGGAATGGACGCAAAAGTATGCGATGTAGTTTCAGTGCAAGATCATGGAGAAACACCTCTGCGTCTACAGTTAGGGGGAGCTCTGAGCGAAAATGAAAAATAGAAAAAATCTCGTTGGTTTCCATTGGAGTGCTTTCTTTGAGCCACATCTTCCTTAACCTGCACCTCTTTCCCCAACCCTACCCAGCTGCCATGTTGTATATATTTCAAACTGCAATCCACAGTCCACCTATTTTCCCTGTCCTGCTACTGTCTTTGTCACTGGATCAGTCCACTTTTGGAGCTATCCGATGTCTATGATTCTAAAAGCATTCCTTGCCATTTTAAGAACTGGGATATCAAAGATTGAGGGATTTAACTTTTTCCCCCTTTGTGCTTCCAACAGTAATGAGTTGGGGGCTTTTTTTTGGTATAAATCTCTAAGGAATTCTTTTAAATTCAAATGAAGCTAAAATGGAAATGTAAAGCCTTTTGGTTCTTGTATGTTCAGCTGGAAAATTCTAAAGGATTTGCGCCGGGGGCCCGGGGGGGGGGGGGGGGGGGGGGCGGGGGGGGGGGGGGGGGGGGGGGGGGAGGGGGGGGGGGGGGGGGGGGGGGGGGG
>JAODLD010000002.1:9666799-9679421 GCA_026781065.1 Mormyrops boulengeri
CTGTATGTATTGATGTCAATATCATTTATGTAAATTAGGAACAATAATGGTCCTAAAATTGAACCCTGCGGTACCCCGTAGTAGAGCATTGTGCTTACGAAGCAAAGGTTGTGGGTTCAAATCCCAGGGAGCACATATAAATTGTAATTACCCTCTGCTGTAGTCTGTTGGATTGGGTACCCACAGGTAACTTTAGACCCCCCTGTCTGTCCACAGTTCCCTTACTGCGACGGTGCACACACCAAGCACAACGAAGAGACTGGCGACAACGTGGGTCCCCTCATCATCAAAAAGAGGGATGCCTGATGACCGGTGGACCACCGGCTGACGCTGTCCCTCTGCATGCCCACATGGTGGCGCTGCCTCTTGTTCTGCGCCGCTCTGTGTATACATTGGGCTTCTCTGGGCTCTCGTCTTCCCGCCATACTCCGCTACCACACACGTCTGGATCCTCATAAAAATTTAATGGTGAATGTAAAGATACAGGAAAGACTCAGGTTTAAAAGTAATTTCAGAAGCGAATGTTAGCATGACTAACAGAGCCAGTACAATTGTGAATTCCCCTACAGTGGTCAGACAGAAACGCCCCCCCGCCCCCCGCAGTAAGACCATGCAGCTCTATTCTCAAGGGAAGCGTTTGTCTCATATGTACATCAATTCCATCCACTGTGACTGATTTCATTATAATGTATAATTCCCTTTTTCAGCAAATGATCTATTTTGAATAAACTCTATTGGGAAGAGACAGTTGTGAATTTTTCTGTGATGGGAATGTTTGGATGCACAGTGTAAAGACCTGAAAGGGCAGTACCAGATACTGCTCATGGTCACAGTGGACCCATAATTCGGTGGCACAGTGATCACGCTGAAGCTTAATTGACTGCTGATGGATCTGCCAGTCATGTTTGCATGGAACCACTGGTCTAATGTGTGTTATCATCTACAAAAGAAAAAACGTATATCCTAGCACTTAATCTCTCTGCTATGATGTTACTTATATGATAAACTTTAATTCTTCCAAATCTGATTAAACATATCATTTTCTTTAAGGGGTTTAATTTGTAGAGCTATGGCCAACAGTATAGAGTTAGGTCGGAGGTTGCAGTTCCGTGAGTAAAAAAAAAAGATATCTAGACCGCTGTCCCACACGCGTAGGTTACACATGGGAGTACAAACCCTTTTAAATGCGTTGTGAGGATTTAGAAGTGACCGAGTCTGTACCACTAGGGGGCACTCTAGTCCAAGGTTTAAACAGCGCGCAGGGAATTTCCGTGGAACAAGATACACGTCAGTATGACACATGTGTAACCGGTGTCATGTTGGGAAAATACCCGTTATCCCAAACGATTTCTAACTGGGAAAAAAAGGTTTTTTGAATTATGCTCTGCATGTCACAGTGCAACAATATTCAAATAGAACGAGTCGCACAGCTGATCTTTTAACCTCAAACCTAGGCTTTTATGTCAGAAAAGGGGCAGAATGGTGTCCTCATCTCCAAATTCTGTCTCCCACGTTGAGCAGGGAAGCAGCCTTTGCAAGCAGATGATGTGATAGTAAGAGCAAGTCACGTCAGTATATCGGGTCTGATTACCGGATGGTGTTTCCCTGGAGTGATGAGCCGACGTAGATGCATAAAAGCGCGAGCTTCAGGAGCATGAAATACTGGAGGGGGGGGGGGGGCGTGTAGAGAGGTGAGAAACCCTACGTTAAACGTTAGAAAGCAAACAGGAAGGAGTGAAAGAGGATGGGAAGGTGTATGAAGAAGATTTTGTGGAAGGAGAGGGTATCTCATGGGTGGACTGGCCGCAGTATTTTCGCTTGAGAAGCTGGTTGACAGCATTCCACAGTGTCTGGGAAGCCGGACGTTTGCTCCTTCGACTCTCTCTCTCTTTTTTTGTTCAATCTGGCTTTGGGCACTCCTGCGGTGCTGGTCATGCGTCTGGCTGGAGCATGTGGCCATGTGACACTAATCCACCCTTCCCCCCCTCCCATGCTCCCTCCCAGCCAAAGGAAGCGCTTTGGCGTGCTCTTCCTCTGCCTCGCCTCGCACATGGGGGAAGACAACAAAGGCCAGAGCGCGGCAGAGGCTCCGAGCTGCCGAAACGCCCACCTGAACGTCCGCCGTCGCCGCGAACGCTTTCATCTCACCGACGCGGAGCATCGGCTCACCGGCAGCCCCTTCCACAGCGGCGCCGTCGCCGCAGAGACCTGCATGCACCTATGCGAAAAAAACGATGACTTATGTGTGGGCAGCGCACGGGTGCCGCCATATGTAACGTGTGAAGGCAGCGTGGTCGCACGGGGGCCGCGGAGCCTGCGAAGGATCGGGTAGCCGGGGAGGTGTGGGTGACAGGATGGCGGGGCAGGGACGAGTGGGATGTGCGGTAGAAGGAGATGCAGTCAGGCCGGCCAGCCCTGTGGGAGGGCTTGGAGATGAGAGTCGGATGGTGTGGAAGGGTGAGGAGTGGCTGAAGCTGGTGGAGGAGATGGGGTAGCAGGAGGTGTGGAAGTGGGAGCGTGAGGAGGAGTAAAGGGTGTGAGGATGCAGGTGATGATGGTAAAGGAGAAAATAGATTAGGAATGTAATGTATAGAGCTATAGGGACTGAGGGAGGAGCAAGAGGGAGGACGGTTAGGGAAACAGGACTTTGGGGCTGCATCCGTCTCCAGCCCACTGGGCCCTTATGCGCGTCATGAGCGCCTGAGATTTTATATTACACATACCCGCTGTGCATACTGAATGCTCAGCCCTATGCTGTGGTTCATTAGCAATGCTAAATTGAATCCTTACCCTTTCAAATATTTTGTGTGTGTTAATATTCTTGTGTGACAAAAGCCAAACATTTTCTTACAGAACGTAACCACCCCCATCTCTCAAAACCTTTCTGAAATTCACAAAGCTTCTAAACACGTAGAAATCCGTATAATTACCTCCACTTCCGTTTTCATTCAAACTAATACCATTCCACTATGTATCCGTCTAGGTCGGAGCCGCAGTACAGGTAGAAACATTGAGCATCATGTTAATATGAATCTAACATCTATATGTGTGTCTCTGAGTCTTGGTGTGTTTAGTTTAATGGGCTTCTGTGAATTCTCCTCGCTCCACACTGTAGACATCAATAATGTTTTCGCGGTTCTTATTGAACGAAAAAAACTGCTATTATTTTACTTGATTAGCTTATTTTGCTTGTTCTATGAACAAAAGGACAAAACGGCGCTTTAAAGACTCGTCGGCACTTTAAAGATAAGGGAATATTGGACATTCTCCACGGAGAGTTAAGGGTATTGTACATGAAATGTATGATAAAGCTTAGTTAATTGCCCACTTGTACTTTCTTAGTGTTAAATATGCCTCTTCTTTGTATTATTTGCAGTGTTAACAATGTTCGATCACTGAGGGCAGAATGAGTGATCAAGCAGCATGTGGACAAATAAGGACAGTGTCCAGACGTGTCCTGCACCTTTCGCAGAATATATCATCATTAGCACGTGAACTGTCACGTGAGTTGGCTTAATTTTATTATTAAAACAATATGATTATATTGTTTTTAAGAGCCAAAGTAAGACACAGATGAGACAGACTGTCAAGGACCAGGGCTGGTCCACTATATACAAAAAGACAGCAATTACAGACTTATGCGCCATGATTTGTCTTACACCGATTTTAAACTGATTTACGCATATTTAACCCCAGATGTTCCTGACTTTTTCTTTAAAACCTGAGAACTTGATTCAGGAGTGCAGGAAATCATTCTAGTTTTTATTCTCTCCAAACCTTACTTGGACTCTGCAGGGAGATAAGGTCTTACACCTACTTACTGCAGGTGTGCAGTCTAGATTCTTGGTATTTTACTAGAATAAAACTCGGGAAATCTGCATGATTCAGGCATCCCACAAGGAGGACAGCCTTCAGTCAAGGAAATATTTTCCCGAGAGACCCGGGGAGATGATGATACGCGGCACAGACACTGCTCCAGGGTCCTGGACAGAAAAGCAGACCGAGAATGGAAAGGTTGCGTTACGGGTCCGAAACACTGAAAGCGAATTCCTGCGAGGGAATTTTCACTGTGCGCTTTCTCAAACAAGGAAGGACACACTTGACACGGAAGTTAGTCAAATTTGACTACGGAAGGTTCCCTGAGACGGTGTTCTGGAAAAGTGAAGAAGAGATTAATTTGAGGGAATATAGTCTATAAGCCGTAGGAGGGGGATGTCCAGTCCCTAGACAAGAGTGAAATAGGAAACAGATGGTCAGTTAGGTGGTGCAAAACAAGTGGAGCTTGGTAATTGGTAGTTGATGGAAACAGGGAGACGCTGGTGGTTTTTCACTCATGAAACAGAATTTTACGTAGGCTAATATCACCAGTCATTTTCAACCGTGGTAATTAGACTGGAGTCGACCTTTGTGTAACACGTATAGCAACCTCTGGATATTTTCATGTGTCCATACGTTGTCAGTTGCCACTTATTAAACCTAACAACCAGACTCAGCATATTAAATGCCCACATGAGTTTATAGAAAGCGGAATACTTAAAGGGCTGGAAAGATCACAAGAATGGGCGAGGCACTCTGGAAAGACCGCTGTTCAAAACCCCTCGTATATGGATGTGTGTCTTGTCGTTTTCCTCCATATTCCCTTGAGAGGAACCCAGGGTCATAACAGATGCGGCTGAAAGAAAAGAGAAAAACCGTCTATTCGCATCCAGTACTAGAGCTGAATGGGTGGCGCTATGTCCATGTGTACGAGAGTATATATAGGGTAGTTGCTGGGGGGTCGGTGTGTAAAAAACAGGAATGTGGACAAGCTGAGCGGGGCCAGGAAGAATGTGGTCAGTCTGGACTGTGTAAAAAGATAGGAGCAGCCACTGTGAAAAAGTAAGCAGGGGAGTGCATAGCCGTGACCAGCAACGCGGGATCCGGCGTTTTACTGCAATCACAAAACATTTTCCAATTATTCTAATACTCTCCACCTGATTGAGTAGATAAATAAGTGCCTTTAAACCGGCCACTGAGCTACGTGTCCTAGGCTCCCCGTTCTCTCAATGTTTTATTTGCTGTTGACACTTTTCGGTTTGTTTGCAAGAGCGGGTCACAAAAAAAGCGGTCAGCACAACGGCATGGAGGCGATTTCCAAAACGGAGAGGGGGAGAGGCAATGCAGTCTGGATAACATAAGATACGGTGAAACCAGGCACTTTGCCAGTATAAAAGAGACGGTTTTCCCTCCAAGGGATTACGGAGCAATGCGTGTCAAACCTATTCACAGCGGTGCGTTGTCTGAGGGTCTGAAGCGACCATTGTGCGCTTATCTCGCTGACGGGCCCCGTGTTTGTTCGCCCACTGCCACGAAACACGTCGGCGATAAAAGACAAAGGAGTGGACTAGAAAGAGAAAGGTGACTTCTTTAGTTCACGGCCGTAGATAAGCTGTTATCTTTTTTCGAGCAACGCAGTATGCCCAACAAACATATTATAGATGTACTACATTATTTAACTCACTGTTAAGCGCGACCATATAGGGTAGTCGATCTGAATACGTTTCAGTATTAACGCCGCGTCATATTCCTAACGAATATTTATTTGGGGTTTTTTTCTGTGACCATTTCCACTCACACTTAAAATATATAAGCAAGAAAAATATGTAATTAATAGTGTGCTATATACTCGTAATAATACATGGAAACGCGCCTGCTCTTTCAGTGAAGTCGGGGTTAATATCTGCAGGTGTTGATGCTAATGTCATCATATATAAAGTTTTCTAAATCCTTAAATATGCCGCATATATTACATTATACTCTCAACTGATTGTAACAGACTTTGTTTCGGTGGCGTACAGTTCCCATCGCTGTGAATGCAGGTCAACTAAGGTGATTGATTTGAATAAAAAAAAAGTCTTGTCAGTTTGTTTAGAAACATCAAAGTTCATCATGCAAACAAAGTTCATCGCGTCAACTCCATCGAGTTAAAGGGGGTTAAACGCAACGATCCGTTCGTTTACTGTCAATATTGGCAAATTCTGAAATAGTGACAAAACTTGCGAAACGCTTTTTTTCCGCCTTCAAGTTACGTTCTGCGATGATCAAGGTCCAAATGTCCTGTGGGTAAAGCTGGTATACCCTCGTTTCGCTCCCGCGCATGGACTGTACCCATTATACATGCAGTTTACAATGAATTCATGGGTTGGTATATATCTTAAAACATGTTTAGAATAGCTGTCAGACGTTAACTCTCGATTATTCGCAGTCAGCAATTCAAAGCGAACAGTTACTAATAGTGCTTATAGGCTGATGGAATCGCTGTTTAATGTCTGACGTCCCAATAACAATGTGCTTGGCCTTAAGTGGGAGATTAACGTCTAGTTGTGCTTGCGTGAGTGTCTTTGGGGGAGAGGCTGACGGTTCCTGGACGTGAGGTCTCGGTTGGTGCCGCCGCTGCCGGTTCCTGTGCTGCTGGTGAAGCACTTCCCCCCCCCCCCCTCGCTCTTTGGCTGCTGTGTTATTTTCCAGCTCGGAGCCCCAACCCGCGTGGCTCGATCGATTCGCATTGATTGTCCCTGACGAGCTGCTCCACTTTCCAGCCAATGTCAGCCAGTCTGCGATCGGGAAGGAGAGAAATGAAGGAAAATCTCTGCCGCCCTAGCGGTGTCATTTCCACACACTTCAGTTGGCCGCCTGCCAGCAGACAGGACACTCACAAGAGGTGGAGTGGACTTCGGCGTTTGCAAGAAGAGGAGCCGGCTACTTCGCTGGCCTGAGCGACGATTTCGGTTGACCACTGCCCACCCACCTTAAAACTGTCAAATTATACCTACCATGTGACATAATTAACACTGCTTTAAACACGATATCCCATTTAACTGTACCCTATGTTTACCCGCATACGAGGCACCGCATATAGCAAATGCGTGTATATTGATCACACGTCGGTTCCAACTCGTCGTTTATTATCGACTTTGTTTTAGTTAAACACGAGCAGAAATGATTACTTGGTTAGGTGTATATGTATTCATCGACAAAATCTGAGCAGGGTGTTGGACGGGAGAGATCTGCGAATGTGAAAAATCAATAATGAAATGCGCGAGACAAGATGTGTGACGATGTAGTACAGATTCATATGACATGCAACTTTTAGTGTTTTATAAAAGGATCGCCGCTTCTGTAATCATATGTAGCCTACAATTACAAAATAATTAATGTTTAATATGATTTAAATAGTCGGGTATTAAATATTATTGGTATAACGTATTCGGGGGCGCCGTTATGGTAAGATAACTGTCACATAAAGTGGGTAATGAGACAATTACGTAGAAAAATGCACCCTAATGTACACAGTGTATAATCCAGAACATGTATATTTATCTTATGGCTGAAGAATTGGCTTCCTTCCCCGCCACTCTCTAGGACCTCCGTGGAAATGCTTATATTTCCGTCATATATTTTATGTTGCTAAGTACTGATTATGTTTTAGTCTGGAAGCCAAATTTAAATAAATGCTATGTCACATGACATTTAAACTTTTTCGTGTCACATCAAAAGCACAGCAACAGTAACACCAGGAGCATTCTTCTTCTTCTTCTTCTTCTTCTTCTTCTTCTTCATTATTTTTATTATTGTTGTCGTTGTCATCATCAGTAGTAGTAGAATTATTGTGGTAATGCGTTGGTCCTAAAACTTGGCATTACTAAAAGGAATAAATTAATACAATATTTTTCCAATAGTGTAATAATGTACAAGGCATTTTAAAATCATAACTAATTTCCCAGCTAACTAATTTCTTCAACACTGCAATTGTCAAGCGCATAAACGCTTCAACATAGCATGTGCTCCGTTTGTTTTACAGGACAGCCGAGTCAAAGTTCTTGGTAAGTATGAATGTGTTAAATGAAAGTTCTCTCTTAAAGAGGTATGACGAAAAAGTCAATCTGCTTTCCGCTAAGAAAAATCATATTGTCCGTAAACAGTGAATAGAGGGGAAGCCAGAGTCCTGTGCGTATGCACGCTGTCTGAGAAACAGCCTCTATTCTATATTTTAAAATGAATGCGTCTTCTATAAAAGACATTCACACATTCAGAAGAATTCGACTTAAATAATAATGGATATTACCTCACGTTTGCTTAAGTTTAATGTTTTATTACCTTTGGCGTTATATTTTATCTCGATTTCTCTTTATCGGAAAGTCCATTTCGGTTTTTACGTGAAGCTCCAAAAATCTATGAAATGTGTTTGCATGTTCTTCCCCGCGAGCAGGGATGTAGAGGTGGGATAGCAAGAATCGAAAGGTTGGAGCCACACGCTTGCCTCCGAGAAAGTACGTTTTACAATTATTTATCACTTGCTTTCCTTCGCGCTAATTTCTGCTGGGGGGGTTTATATTTCTTTTGAGTGAGAATTTTATTTTTTCCTTGTTTTTGCGTCAATCTCCATAGCAGGCACGCCGACGGACCGCTTGGACGGTGGGATCACTCCCCTCCGCTCGGATCTGCTTTGGTAGGTGCGAATGAAAAGGGCCTGTGTTTGCAAATATGCAGATATATTGAAGGGGGAATCATAGTTTGTTGAAGTCTGTTCAAAGTTGGGATGTCATCTTCCTAACGATCAAGTTAACTGGGAGAACGGGAGAATGTTTTTTCTTTATCCCCCGCGACGTACCAGAGCAGACCGAGCGCTGGTACCGCAGACACCCCGGTTTCAGATCAGTGAGTCTAGACAAAAGGTATTTTTGTATTACTTTAATGTTAATAAATGTCGAATTTATTCATTCATGCGCATACCTGATGATTTCATTGTGATTAGTTCGGTTTAATACGAGACTGCGCTGTAATGTAACTTTTGCGAATTTAACGTTGTTAGAGAATATTCCAAAATTAGTTCTTCTAACGGGGGACCGATATCGCGGATTTCCTTTCTCGTATGAGGATAATATTGTTCACGTTAATTTTAAAGTGCGTTAATGATTCACAAGTGACAAGGCTGGCTACTTGAAAGTGTCTTTCGCAGTCGGTAATACAATTCATTAAGTGAAAAATAAAGATAAATCGTTGAATTTAAAAGCACAGAATTGGGAAAATGTTACAAGTTTCCTCTCGACTCGGAAATAACTTTACCAACCGTTGATATTTCTGAACATTTCGAATGGTATTTATTAACATAAATCTATGTATTTAAATCTACATGCGCCGTTATTTATCACGTATTGCGCTGTATCGGGTTATATCTCGCTACCGGTTTTCAATACCAAAAAGATTGTGAATTACTTTGGTGTATTTTATTGTGGTAGAATGAGCAGTAGGGGTTACGTATTGCCGAGGAGAAGCCAGCAGCCCGTCTTGCGCTCGCCGTGTCCCCCTTGCCCGACGCTGCTGCGTGCGGGGATTTACTGCGACCCCTCGGCACTGCCGCAATCCACAGCCGGCCGCAGCGTTCGTCAAGGCTGCGTGTTGTGTTTGCAATTAGGTGTCGCGGATCCAGATCAATATAAAATATAGATTCGCTATGTTTTAAACTTGTTCTGTGCCTGTGAGCGAAGAGCGTGCGGACTATATAATATAAGGAATAACTTCATCTATAAGTAATATCATTAAAGTCGTTATTGATGGTAGATCTGAACTGGATCCAATGAGTGAGTAAGCGTTGTGTGGGGGTGTGTTCGCCTGAGAGGAAGCGCTACGCTGGGCTCTGCATTACCTGAACTAATAAATATCTGACTCTACGCACCTCTCATGAGATCGCCAGGAGCAACTTAAAGCGGGTCTTGTTATGCATGTTGGCCGCAAACGGCGCTGCTCCGATAACTTTGATTTTAAAATGTAACTACATTATATCCACATGAATGACTGTTACTGTTGTTGACGTATCCAATTACTTATGCAGTGCGCCGATTGGGGATCAAAACAAATGGTGAGATAAGAAGAGATGTATTTATTTTATACATTAATGTTTTTATAAGGGTTGTTGGTCATTTTCTAGCACCATTTTTGCCAGATTGCTCGTGGGTGTGTTGACTAAGGTTCATTTGTTGGTGGGCTAATTATTTATGGTATTCCTCCAAGTAAAAAAATAAAACGACCAGAGTAGCGGTATCGTTTTTGTTAAGATACTGACGGCTTGGAATGCGACCATCCAACGCGTGCTATGCCGGGCACGGCTGGGAACAGTTGTTTGACGCTGTGCATTTGGGCCCTGCCACAAACACCACGCTGGCATACCAAAGGCATACCGGGGCCAAGACCGCTGGTCTACGGCACCCACCACTTCTCCATCTCAGGCGGAACGTCAGTGTTTTAGATATTAATTCTCCGAGGGGGATAGTTACAGCCGAGCTCCGTTCCCATGGGACAAACACCAGGAAGATGTTCGCAGTTAAAGACTATTCTTATTGGAAGATAGCTATTTCGGTAGAGGCTTCAGGGGTACGGTAATACATATCTTGTCCTATAATAGAAACGTGCTGTTGTCAACATAAAAATTGTAATTATTTGTAATATTATTTTAAATACTTCTAGTGTCTGTCTTTGTTAATTCATAATAATGATAAAAGCCACACAATTAAAAATCCATAGGAAGCACTAGATCATATTTTGAAATATATATTTTAAAATATTTCCCTGACCCATGAAGTTGAAGAAGATGCTATTCTGAAAGTTAGTCCTTGGCTGCATTGAAAACCAGTCCATCAGTCTCCCATTCAGGCTGAAGCCTCAGTGATGTATCTGTGCACGGCCATAATGGAAGTGCACCTCAGTCGCTACGTGGTCTTTGAAGGCCAAGGATGCACTTAGCGGCCACTGCCATGCTAGGGGTCATTAGGGGACATGCCCCCACAGGTAGCACAGGTCGGTGTCCGTCGCCATGCTACGACCTGCCTGGGCCGTTAGCGACCCTCGTAGCATAGCTGCTGCTGGCGAATGTATTTATGTTTAACAGCCTAAAAGACCAGCTCAAAGGATTGCGAATCCAGTAGCGTAGGGGAGAGTGTGACACTGGAGGGGAAACAACTTAATAACTTAAACAGACCTTTGCATTTAAATTATTATTTGGGGGGGGGGAGTGAGTGAAATGAAATATTGGGGGGTACACGTACCATCTGGTTCCTGTGCCCCCTGCACGAATCTGGCTGGGGAAGAATAGATGGGAAGGAATGAAGAAAGTTGGGTACATTAATGACAGGAACATTGAGTGGTGGGGCACAATGTACCTGGTTAACTAGGTGTTTACATCCGATCTATATTAGTCTGTTACCCTCTGCTTGAATAAAACACTTGGCTTCACATATATACGGTGAAATGCTGGGGATGGGTCAAAAGCCAGAGATGTGGTGGCCTCCCACTACAACCAGGAGAGCAACGGGAGAACCTGTGAGGAAAGTTGTAGGACCAGAAGGAGAATGTGACAAAGGGATGGAGGAGATAGTAGCCATCAGCGGTCGGGGATGGGAACGTGGAGCGGGTGCTGGACACGGATGGTGGAAACGTGTTGCTGGTCACAGATGCAGCGAGGCGGATGGTGTGTGACAGTCAGGAAGGGCGGCTGTCGATCGGCGCAGTGGGGGGGGGTTGAGCGCTGGCGGCGGTTCCGACGGTGAGGGGAACGGCGTGCGGGAGAGTGTGGTTTGACAGCGAGGGGGACGGGCGAGCCCTGCAGCTCTCTGTGAGGCGCGGTAGAGGATGGAGAGTGGCTGGCCTGGTCCGCCGGCGCCGCGGGCTCCGGAGCTGGCGGGAACGCGGGGGCTGCGCTTCTGCCTTTGAAGCTCTACCTCCTACTAATTCTGGCCTTCCAATTTCCACAGAGTTGCTGGGCCGCCTCATTTCTCCCCTCCCTTTGTTTCCCTTATAAGGGCTGGCTTGGCGATTTCCTTTTGCCTTTTCTCTCTGGTGTCGTGTGTGTGTGTGTGTGTGTGTGTGTGTCTATGGCCTCCAATGGCCAGATATGGAGAATTAAAGAGAAGGTTGTTCTCGCGCCTTCAAATGAGAGAATTCTGATGATGTCATAATGGGGGGAGTGACACATCACGCTGTGGACACAGTCATGCTGGTGGTGGTTGTGCTGGTTTTGGTGGGAGGGGGCTGACCCTGGTTTGGACCCTGTGTGGATCTGAGCTGCTTGTGACAGATCTGACATTTGTCATTGAGTTTTTTTTTTTTTTCTCATTTTTTTTCTTTTAAGATGAATGTTTATTACAAACCAAGTGAAAATCATGTGTTGGTCCATGAGTCACAATTAGCAGATGCTTGAAATCGGCAGAAAGCTGATTTATTGTGTACATTTGAAATCATATTGTGGTTTTCTGTTGTCTGTGTCAGGCAGTTTACGAATGAAATGTTTAGTTTTGGATAATTATTCCTCACTGGAGATGATGTCAGATGTGAGATTCAGCCATGTGTCTATCCCGAGGATCTCCCTGATCGCATGGTCACATGGATCACATGGTCCCGGCCACCTTAAACCCATTGCCCTGTAGTCATGGTGACATTTTTCTTCCGGCTTCCCTGTACGCTGACCTCCTGTGTGATGAGTGTTCCCTGTCCACTTCCCCTCTCCCCGTTTGCTGGGGCTCTGGGGGGGGGGGGGGGGGGGGGGGGGGGGGGGGGGGGGGGGGGGGGGGGGGGGGGGGGGGGGGGGGGG
>JAODLD010000002.1:9726286-9739087 GCA_026781065.1 Mormyrops boulengeri
CGCCTGTTGCCAGGTTTGTTTTCCACCCCACCCGACCGGTACGGGGCCCCATTTTGGGGGGCCGGTGGGGGGGGGGGTGGTTCTCCCCACTTTCACCATTTCCTTCCTGCCCCCCCCCCCCCCCATGCATCAGACCACATTACTTTGGGAACGGCGTAATGCTGTGATTTAAATGTAATCTTCCTCGAGCTAATGAATTTTTAAAGGGATTTAAAGCATGAACGATATGACTCCCTTAGAACGGCCAGGGGGGTGATCATGCTGGTTTGGACGCCACGGCGATGGCGTCGCTCGGAGCGACAGAAGGAGAGCCACGCGCAACAGGGGCTGATTCTACGTGGCTCCGCGGGGCCCCCTGCTGCACGTAGGGAGAGTTCCGCGGCCCTTCCCCAGGAGAATCGATCCCGTCCATCTGCAGTTGGCGGCCGTGCCGTCTGAGGCCATTTCATTCCCCGCTCAAGTTTTTCAGCCATCTGCTCAGGGAGAACCTCGAGCAGGCCCACCTCCAGCTGCCGGCTGCCGTCACACGCACAGGCGTGCGCTCGCTCAGTAGCGGGGGGGCAGCCGCATACACACACACATACACACACACACACAGGTTTGTAATTATATCTTTGTGAGGACTCTGCATTCATATCTATGACGACCTTAACCCCTACCCAGCTCTAACCTTAACCCTAAGTAACCATTTTTACTTTTTTGATTGCATTCACAGAAAAAGGGTCCCCACAACGTCAAAAAAATGTTTTTATTACATTGTGGGGGACATTTGGTCCCCACAAAGTGATATATACCTAGTGCGTGCTCACACACACACACACACACACACACCCACACACACACAGACAGACGCACACACACACACACACGCGTACACACACACACACACACACACACACACAGACACACACACACACACAGACAGACGCACACACACACACACGCGTACACACACACAGACACACACAGACAGACAGACGCACACACACACAGACACACACACGGAGACACAGACGCACACACACACACAGACACACACACACATGCACACACACACAGACGCACACACACAGACTCGCACACACACACAGACACACACACATGCACACACACACACACACTACAGCCCTATCCCCGGACAAATATAGACGAGCATGGTGGAAGGATGGCAAAACGAGGCTGTTGTTCACCAGCTGTTCTGCAGCAAGGCATGATGGGGCAGACATGACAGACAAGCCCCGACTGAAACAGGCCCAGAACAGCTGTGTGAAAGTGGATCTGGGATGGGGGGGGCGGGGGGTCAGCAGGACCACAGCGTGTCAAGAGCGGGCCAGCCGCAAACGGAGCTCCCCGCTATTAGATTTCACATGCCGTAAATATATATAATGTGTGATCCATTCAGTGGTAAAAAGCTTGACCATATGATTCATGGATCGGGAAGTCAGCTGACCTAAGCTAAGGCGGCACGGCGGTCATCACCGCTTTTCCTGAATGAAATGCTACAAGTTTAGCGCTCTGATCTACTGTTGGCAGCACTCTGCCATGGTAAATGATCAGAATGGCAAAGTCGGTACAGTAGACCCCCCCCCGGAAGGAACGAGGGCTACTTGCTCAGATCAACAGCCCTATACTCCAACCCCCTCCCCCACAATCAAAACCGAAACCCAGATACAGGCAAGTATTGGCAAGACGCTGTTCACAAGTCATGACTAGACTCTGGAGGTAAGACTATCACCCTTATCTATGTATCAAGGCTGAATACTCAGCCCTCTCTCTAAGGGACTCCTCCGCTTCCAGCATTGTCGTTGAAACAAATCGTTGACGGTGTTTATAGCTTGACCGGGTGATCGTGAGAACCGGAAGACATGTCGAGAGGTATGTATAGGAAATATTCAAATGTGTATGGGGAGGGTCAAGAGGTTCAGTGCTTAGTGTGTGTGACCGTGTGCTTTAAGTGGATGCTTACATCATCTGCAGTACCAGGTTGCTCCTGCAGAGGGAGCAAGTTAGGCTCCGACCCGGAGTCTTCAGTTTTTTCCTTTAGAAGAGAGGAAACAATATTAACAAGGAATCGGGAGCAGTGTGTTGGGATCAGGAAATAAAAATATTCATGTTACCTCCTCTAAGACACAAACTGACGGTGTCAGCGCTGAACTCCGCTTGTACATATATTAATCACCAATATTTTGTTTTTGTTCACTTGGACATTTAGTTAGTAACTTGTACTACATGTAGAAGATTTATAGAAAATTAGCACTAATCTAATAAGATGTATAATAATAATAATGACTTCATGGTATATATGTAATTTTCCACATTTGTGCCACTATGTTTAACTAATCAATATAATTTTGAATAATTTAATAAGAACGTAATTTAATAAAAACTATTTTTGGAGAAAATGTGATATATCTAATTCATAAAATTAATAAAATTCCAACAACTTGGATTATGGATTAATATGCATTATAAAAACGTTTTTGCTGTTTCTGTGTGTTTGATTACTCAGATCCCCAGGTCACATCTCTCCGAATCACTGCTGGGAATTTCCCTAGCGCTGTGTGCTTAAGGAACCAGTCCGAAATGAGTGACGGACTCTGACACTGGGCTCTAGGTTTTGATGTATGTCTCAGTCAGAGCGAACAGGTTAGCCGACATTATTAATGGAGCTGTTGACTCACAAAAACGTGTGCGTAAGTCCTTACTTTTGACCGTCACATGTTGTGGGCCAAAGCCATTGAGGTGGCTAATGATTTGGGGGCTACTTGCCTCTTACTTTAAGGCAACCTCAATCCATTATCACACCTATTTACTGTACGTAGCAGAAATATCAGTTACACTTGAGGGGACACAAAATTTACTCAGTTACTACTCAAATACAAATTAAGAACAAATACAGTTTCTGAAAGAATTACATGAACCGTCATGATTGATTAATGATGAACAAGCATGGGATCAGTATGCAACTAGCATTTAGTTACTGGTTAATTAATGCATTAAGTAAGAGTGTACTCCTACATTATTTGTGCTCCCTCCAGTGAAGTCTTACCGAAATATCTGTCGTTGCTTGTGAAGTGAACCATGAAACAGGCTCAGCTTGAATCGTGATTGTCTAACCTCAGCTCCACCCTTCTCTTTGATGGCGTGATACATATGTACCCACATCAGTCGGCGCCCTTAAACCTCAGCGCCACGCAGCACTTACGAACCCCAGCTCACCTGAGAGGGTGCGACTATGCGTGGCCCTGGGGAGGGAGGAACGCCCTGCAGGGAGAAAGAGGTCTTAAGTTAGGGAACTACGCCTTTAACAATGGAAGAAAAAAATCAGTGTGGTTATAAAACTGCCACTGCGGACATTCCCAAGCTGGTGGGTCTTTAGTGTTGACAGCAGTGAGTATTTCTCAGTTTGAGTGTGTATGTGTGTGTGTGAATGTGTCTGTTAGTAAAAAGTGCATATATATAAGTCTGGCTGCATCTTTCTTTGTCTATTAACTACCTAAAAATGTACACAATCAGGTAGTACTTCCATAAGACAAACACAGCCATAATCAGTTAAGCGTGTCATTGTTCAGTGCAGTTGTTTAATAACACACACAAGCACTGGTGGCTACACACAAACACATAGAGACACAAACCTTGAAATCCAGCTGTATGTTTGGTTTGGGTGAAACGTATTCTGTCCCAGTCTGGGCTGGTACTGAAGGGCTTCTGTTTTCCAGATTGTACCTGAGATCTGTTTGGTGCCTGAGAATGCAAACGGTGGATAATGAGCTCATTGCACCGGAGGTGAGATCTGAGAGTAAGGCAAAGTGTTTGTGTAGGAGTCGACGACTGCGGTCTGACCCTTTGCGTTCCCTGAGCTGAGATAAGATGACAGTGGAGGACATCGGCTCGTCCGTTTCTTCGATCACATTGACATGCACATCTCCATCCCGGCCCAGGAGCCAGGAGACATTCTTACTGGGGCCTGCAAAGCACAGAGGGTCTCTGAGCACAGGGAGGTCGCCACCTCGCTTCAACACGCTCCCACTGATAGCAGATGTTAGCATGGGAAAGGAATGGTCCTCCTGACTGAAGCAGGGACACACGGTCAACTGGTTTTGCCGGTGAGCCCCGCAGAGGCAGCATTCCACTCCGGAAGCTCAGGTGACATGGGGAACATTTGGAACGTAAAGAGGAAAATGGAGCCAGGCTGGACTGGTGAGCTCTGCCTGCGGCCCTGCCCACGCGGAGTGTGCTCCCCCGTTAAGGCTCACGCCTCGCAAAAGCACGCTGTTTGGCCGTCGAGCTCCCAGGTGCCCTGATGAGCTAGAAGCTGGGGGAGGGGCTTCGCTCAGCCTGGAAGGAGCTTCAGAAATTCCGACTCCAGGGCTGCAGTCTGGTTTTAGAACTTTTGGCAGGGCGAAGCAGCTAATTATGGACTTCTCCGGGTAATTGCTGAGTCTCGCCCGAAACAGCCATGGCGTCTCGTGAAAAGTGCTCTTCCTGGTTCGGAGACTTGCCTCCTGGCACATTTCCACTGCAGACCGGAGGGGAGCTGGGCTGCACCGCTAGATGGGAACAAAGCACCTCCTTCCTGCAGGAGTGGCTGTAATTACAGAGGGCGCTCTGTAACCCTGTAGGGAGCACCTGCACTGGGCTGGGGGGTGGGGGGCACTGTGCGAAGGGGTCAAAGTCACAGGATCGCAGGCGACACAGAGGGAGGCCCCACAGTGTATGACACGCACCTCCCTGCTCCACATGCTCCCCCCAGCATTGACCTGGTGGGGGCGTGATCTCTCTCTCTCTCAGCTTATCGAATCTCGCTGGGTTCGCCGTAACTCGACGCCGCCATGGTCAACCGAGCCACCGCTCGCCAGGACCTGAGACGAGTCCCGCATCACGTGACCCACGGCTTGCAGTGCCCCTGTCGCCTGTTTACCTGCCCCGCCCCCGGCGCGTTTGCATTCGCTCTGCACGGTGTTCCAGAGGATTGCCTATTCCCTGACCGTTTCATTTGCCCTGCTTCTTTGTCTTCCACTGACACTGGCCGGGACCCTGATGGGATCGCGAGAGATTACCTATTCGTGTTTCCCCGCGGCGTGCGCCAGTGTGACACACAGGAGGCTGATTCTTACAGTGGCACTGAGCTGTGCACTGGGGTTTGTGACACTTGTACCTGACATATAAACACGGGTCAGAGATGCTGAACACTCAGTACATGCTAGGATTCTCCGGACAGCAACAGGGACGGTACATTCCACTATTGCAGAATCAGCCAGATCCCCCCCCACCAACCAAAAATCAAGTGAAAAGAGCCCTTTGAATGCATTTTGAAATCAGAGGCCTGTTTCCACTCCCTCTCCGGTTACAGATGCAGACGTGCTTCAGCAGATAATTGCAAACATCTCAGTGTGGCTAATTCAACCAATTAATGGATTTCCCATGAATACACCCATCAGTTATAAAACAAGGAAACGCAGCCGTGCTGTGAGGAGCACTGCAAGCCGCAGCAGTCGTGCAGTCATATCTGCAGTTTGTTTACCCCTAAAGGGAGACACTGGGATTATGGGAACAGTAACGGCTCATCACAGAACCTTTAAGAAAAGTATCCAGCAAATATAATCAAATACATCCAGAACATTCTTCCTCTCTGTGTTTCCTACCAAGGAGGTAAATGCCTGGAAAGATGAAGATCGAATGCAGGAAAAACATCGCAGGAAATGCAAACAGGTCTATTACAGATACTTGCATTGCATTAGATGCTTCAGTCCACAGGCCACACACACATACACACAAACACACGTTTCTAACCATATAGTTGTGGTATACACCTAATCCCAGCAATGATAACCTTAATCCCTACCCAGTCCTAACCTTAACCAGTAAGTAACCAAACAAAATACAAGGTTTTTGACATTTTTAGTTTTTTGATTTCATTCACAGATTTTTGTTTTGAGAGTTTTTCCTTGTGGGGACCAAAAAAATGTCAGACACACACCCATCCTACATCCATACGCATATATACACACAGCCACACGTGGACACAAACAGCTTCACGTTGCTATCCTTCATTTAACCCATTCTCGCCCATAACCCATCCGGAATGCTTCTCTACTGCAACAGGATTCCATGGTGTTTCTGCTGCTTCTCGTGTTCCCAGCATATTGTCCTATTTGTTTAAATGACTGTGACCGTGGCAGAATGAATAAACGGATGAGAGAGTAAAAGCTGTTACTGCAGCGCAAGTGACACTGCAGCCAAGGGCGATCTGTGACAAAACTGGTCAGTGTTGTTAAAGTCCTGTAACAGTAGGGTTTGACCGGGGCAGGACAGCTCTGTAACAATGTCACTATTAATGTTAAGGGTATTACCACAATAAGACAAGGTGGGGCATTAGCGGGGTAGGCCTGCCCTGTAGGAGTGAGGTATTACCAGGGTAAGGCAGCACAGTAAGAGTGAGGTATTAAGGGAATTAACCAGGTCAGACAGTTCTGTAAAAGTGGGGAGTTATCGGTGTAGGACAGCTCTGTAATACTGGGAATTTACAAGGGTAAGACAGCTCTGTAAAAGTGGGGTTTTACCAGGGTAAGATGGCCCTGTAACCATGGAATTTACTAGGGTAAGAAGGCCCTGTAACAGTGGGCTTTTACCAGGATACAACAGCCCTGTAACAGTGGAGTTTTACCGGGGTAAGACAACCCTGTAACAGTGGGGTTTAACCTGGGAGAGACAGCTGTGTAACAGCAGGGTTCTACAAGAAAAACCTTAACAATTGACGTCTAGGAGCAGCTGCGCTGTTGCTCTGGGAATACAGAGTTGCCTGTTCCTCCTCGCCAGTTGACATTCCCATTTAATAATAAGTGCATTGTCATCAGCCAAGCCGAGACAGAGCCCCCCCACCCGGCTGTGATGCGCCCGCTGCCCTGAATTAGCCATCTGTGGCACGTGCTGCTGGTGCTCCCATTGTCTCCACAATAGAGCCATGTGTCTGTCGAGCTCCCAGCACTGTGCGGCCCGAGGTCCCTGCAGTGGGGGGGCCGGACTTTGCTCTCTCCCATGATGCACGCCCTGAGAGCGCTTAGCCCTGGATGATAACAGTGCCAAACCCCATAAGCAGACAGGCTGTCAAGAGAGAATGCAGAAAGGCGGGGCTGAGCCAACTTTCAGGCATCCCCCCCCCCCAGAATAAGCACATGCTCTCCAGGGCTCTCCTGGATCATACATGTCTCCCCTGTCTGGCCTGTACTAAAAGTCCAGTGCTCTTCTTTGTCCTTAAGACTTCTCTGGTCATTTCCTCCTTTCTAATCTCCCCCAGGCTCTTGGCCTGCCCTCACTGCTCACAAACACCCAAACAAAGCTCCTTATGAGGCTGTAGGGCAGGGCTGGGGAACCTGATCCACAGAGGGCCGGTGCGGGTTTTTGGGATGACCTCTCAATCAGCCAATGACAGTGGGTCCCCTGGACTGGAGTTGAGAACCACTGCTTTATTATTGGCTATTATTGGATCGATAGGCCATCCCAAAAACCCGCACCCACACCGGCCCTCCGTGGATCAGGTTCGCCAGCCCTGCTGTAAGAAAAACATCAGCCTGGGACTTTGGTCTCCTGAGAGCCACATCACAGCTTCCAAATTATGATGGATCTCTGGTAGGTATGGCATCTGCCTCTTGTCCATCTACCCACTCTTGCCAGACCTCACATGCAGCAGCAATGGCATCTACGGAATGATGCATTTCCACTAGATAAAAAGTCCAGTCTAATGTTTAACACTCAGAAATAAAGTCCCTATTTAGAAAGCGCCAGGCATTTCCTGTCAGCGCTTGGCGTTTTCCTCCCAGCGGTCCCGGCCTAGCGCGTAGTGGGTTACTGGGGCGTGCAGTTTGCATACAGCAGATCACCATCGTCAAAAGCTTTGCAGAGTCTGTTTGTAGAGATGCAGAGAATCCTAATTGGTATAAGCGATGGCTCACCCTGATTGGTTAGTTCAGAGCACATGATACATGTCACCAGGCTGCTTGGGTGACCGCTGCACCACGTCACTATGTGAACACTCAGTCGAAGCACAGGTGGCCCTCGTAGGCCTTCAATGGGCCGTGAGAACAAAGCGACCGCAAATACATAGCTGACCGAATTAAGCTTCATGTATATCTCCCAGAGTGACATCAAGCACAGTCCCCACGGTAACCTTACGCTGTAAAGTCTAAAAGGCCATCGTGACACGCTGGTGACACACGGAGGATGCAGCAAGATCTGACAGCCCCCCAGAAGTGGAATCAATTAGATTTGATTATGGCACCGGTTTGAGAAGCAGCAGCCTAAACTGTACCTTTCTTCGATTTTGGCTTCTGATCCCCTGCGCCTTCTCTTTCCAGCTTCTCTTCCCTCTCCTTCCACCGTCGGACTTGCTCCTGCCTCATCTTCAGGAACAGGATTTTCTTCTGCTCCTCGTTCAGGGCCTCCAGGACATCTGGATCGATGTACATGTCCTCCAGGATCTGCTGCAGCATTCTGCCAGCCGTCGGGGGAAACTCCACTACAAGCCCCAGGTGCTCGTCAGTCAGTCAGTCAGCTGTAAGGCGGCTTCCTGTCGCAGCGGGACAGCGACCCGGCCAAGCGCTCTGCTCCCTCTACCGTCCCGGTGTGGCCCTGCTCATGCCGGTCCCGTCCGCCCGTCACACTACACGCATCAGCTGGATGCCTGCGCAAGGAAGACGAACATCACATCTTGAGTTGCACGCATTACCCCTGCTTTTTTCCTTTGTGAAGAGAGGCAGTCCAGCAAATGAAAGTAAAGAGTCTCGGTCTAGTAATTGTCATGGGACTCTCGTCCCTCCCTCTGCCTGCGTCAGCCTACAGATCGCTCCATTCTGCCTGCTCTGGGGGTTCGTGCAATGAAGCAGTGGCTTCCGCTGGGACTTACACCAGAGTGCAGTGCACTTCACCAGAGTGCAGTGCACTTCACCAGAGTGCAGTGCACTTCACCAGAGGGCAGTCCTGCTTCATTCAGCCTCGCACCGAAGGACTAAGTGAGAAATATGAATCTCCGAGTCCCACAGCACCACCCGGTTTGGTGATTAATGTCACGGCAGTCGCCACGGTCACAAAAAAAGGCACTAAACTCTGAGACAATGAAGAAGTTAGAGACGTTGAGAGCTTGTCATGCTGCCAGTCAGCAAATCTGTTTGTGGTTAATCCCGATGATTACCAAGCTCACCGGAGAGAGGGACAGAGATTTGAAACCTGAACCTTGTGCCAGTCTAAGAATTTCTGTTTGGACTGCCTTCAAATTTAAGAGTTGTAAAAGTGAGCTGAGCTCATTGCATATTCATTAACTGGAAGACAGGGAAGCGGAGAGTTGTGGAAGTGGATTACAGTCACAAAGAAAGAAAGAAGAGGAAGAGGGAGCTCTGAAAGTGGGGGTACTTACAGGGGAGTGCAGATGTTTGGCAGTAGCCCTGGAGCCTGTAGCGTGATCTCCTAAAGAGTAGGAGTGCAAATGTGTCCTCATGCCTTTGTATCTGACTCGACTTGTGACATCACAGCATTCCGTCGGCTTTTTCTGCTGTTCTCTTTCTCTCTACCCCCACCTCTCTCTCCTTCTCTCTCTCTCCCTCTCTCTCACACACACTCACAAACACATGCACAAACTCATACTCTCCCCCTCAGACAAAAAATTACGCAGAAAGCAGCGTTTCTCAGAAATAGCTGAAAAAGTCAGTATGTAAACAGCACCAAACCGGTAGTATCCTGTTGAACACAGAATGGGAGAAAGAGAATGTGTCTATGGGCGTCTGGAGAGGGGGAGAACGAGGGGGACGACTCCATTGGGGAGTGGTGGTGAGAGGGGGAGGGGTGCAAGGCGAGGGCGAGCAAGAGAGAGAGAAAGAGGGACAGATGCTTCACTTTATGGTACAAAAGTGTTAAGAGTTGCTCAGAGGAACCAGATGAACGTCGGACAGATGCAGAATCGAACCCAAGCTCAAGTAATACAGATAAAATCCAACAGTTTTAAGAAAAGGTACAGACGACTATGATTTTTAATATGCCATGAAGAGAACTAAATTCTGGCCCCTTATTTTTGACGAACTTCGATCTCGCGACCGCAAAATTCCAGACGTGTCAGATACAGCTTCTGGAGCCGCTTTGATCTGACGCCCGGTGTCTTTACTCTTGCTGAGGCAAGGCATCTGGTAAATAACTCCGTGAAAGAAGAAACACAAAATCACACCCCCCTGGGGACATGTATCCAAAGCCCTAAAAAAGCGAATGTGCCTGTGTAGCACCATGTTGTTTTTTCAAGAAACAGAGACATTTACTCCCAAGTGGACAGAGGAATATAAGGTTCAGCGAGCGCCAAGCGAAGGATGTGGCCCAGTTCCCTCCCCAGGGCCGCCGTTTAAGCTCCCAGTGGTTTCTAATTAATATTCCGTCTTGATCTTTATTAATACTTTCTTTGTCCTCCTGGGCAGCCGCTTCTTATCTGCCTGCTGATTGATGCGTCTTATGTTGCCTCAATAAAGCTGCCCAAACTGGCCTGAAACTCCTGAGAGTGAAAGTAAAAAAAATAAAAAAATAAAACATTGCAGCGAGTGAGGGGCTACATAGCACGCATGTTTACTGCTGTTATCAAAACAGGGAGAGAACATGACTGGGCACATAGCAGAGAGGAGAGACAGGCTTTACTGTAAGAGGGGGGAGGATCCTGAGGAGAAATACCCGAAAAACCAGCCATGCGAGCCTCGCCCCCGCTGCTTCACTGGGAATCAATATTAGATGCATAACACAAGGGTACCCTTACAAAAAAATAACGATAATACTAACAAGCCTATTTAGCTTTGTCCCTCTCTATTAAATCTCATTTGATAGGCTTCTGTCTCATTGTCTGTCAATTTCATGCCAACAGATGAACTAGCGCTAGCCTCTTGATTTTGAAATGACACAAAACAACAGTGGACAGGAAAATGTGGGCACTCGCCGAGGTCAGTCCCACATGTTCACAACAAACATTTCGCTCCGCAGGGCCAAGGAGGGACTGAATTGATAGCGTACCTGCTCAGTCTGTACCCGACTGCACAAGACACTGATTTGTTTGCATAAGTATAATCTCCAACTGCCAAGTTCAAGTGAAGTCATCGTTAAGGATGATTTCGTAAGAACTGCCAGGTGTCCTGCTTTATGGTGATCTGCCGAATGTAAGCCTTCGTAAGTAGCAAAAGTATTCATAATTTCATTGATTTTCTCCAGGTAACTATGCTTGAGATTTTTTTATTAATGTGATTAATTGTTTTCAGCTGGAAGCGCTATTGATCTAACAGCTTAAGAGATAGACTTTAACCACAAATTTGCAAAGCATTGGTATCAGAAGGAAAAGGGTTCCAGAAAGGACGCTCAAATGAATTTATGTTTAATTGAATGGCCAGCGTATAACAGAGTCGGAGGTCGGGCGACTAGTTAATAAGAGTCATTCGTTGTTTATAACGACAAAGATATTCAGGGGGGGCAATTGAAAAAGCAAAATATCTGTTCTAGCCGCCAGAGTGCGCCAGAGTGCCATTTCATCATTATCATTTAATTAACCCCTAAATGTTAAAGTGAAAAACAAATGTATATAAGTTTGTCATTATAATATCAATACAAAGTGCTCTTATATTTTTACACATAAAACTGAACTTAAGCAGGCTAAGGAAATAAATGACACTCTGGCATTGTCTTGACCCTCCAAGCGTTTCTACATAGTGTTACTTTTGTAAGCATGTAGCACCATCTGCTGGTCAAATGGTAAAAGGAAACAACATCACATATTCGTCGAACAAAAAATCTTCCTCAACAAGGTTAATATCTGACGCTTTAGTTATTATGGGAGCCTCAATTCCTCCCCAACACAGTACTGTACATATGCATTGTTACTGAAAGAGAAGGGATATTGTGATCATGCGCTGATCTTTCTCATGCAGCATTTAATTGTGATGGTTTTACTCCAGACTCCAGACGCGGGAAGGGGACAGGAACCAGGCCACATCCAGGGCGCTGACAGGGTGGCATTTACGGGCCCAGCGGGTCTCTCTCCGGCCCTGGCAGCAGCTCCTCATCCTTCAGAATCACTTCCCTGCCAACATGACAGCCTGCACACTCCAGAGGGACGGCGGCCGGATATGCAAGCATTTATGCAGCTCCTTTAAGCCCCAGCTGGCAGGTTTACAGTTCTCAGTCCTCTCCCTTATTCCCTCTCTCTCTCTCTCTCTCTTTCTTGCCCACTCTATCTGTCTCTCCGTTTTGTTTCTATTTCAGTAAAAAAAAAGGACAAATCAAGCCGTCACGCTGCATCTGTGAAACAGCTGCCCCCCCACCTCTGATCCCCCGCCCCCCCCAACCCCCCCTCAGCCTCCTTTGCACTCTGCCAATGGCACTTGTCAGCAGATGCATCAACAATGACTAAAAACACAGACACACACACACACGCAAACGCAGTGTGGTCGTAGGGACAGACGCGATCCATGACAAGGCATGTTCTGGTCCCCTCATCTATGTTATGCATGTAACATTTATGCAGCAAAATAACAGCTAATATCAGAGACAAGTGTGTTTATCGCAGAACATAAACTCCCAGCATATCTGTCAAATAGGTAGCGGTAACTCAAATCAATGCAGTGTGTCTACTGCCAGTTAGATGTATAATGTAAACATAACGAGTCCCTGTGGATGTTTTCAGGTCAGACTCTTCTGATGTTTTTTTCATGTGTGACGTTCTGGGGGGGGGGGGGGGGGGGGGGGGGGGGGGGGGGGGGGGGGGGGGGGGGGGGGGGGGGGGGGGGGGGGGGG
>JAODLD010000002.1:9739187-9764855 GCA_026781065.1 Mormyrops boulengeri
AATGCCCCCCCCCCCCACCTACCCAATTTTATATATAATTTTGCATATTTAAGGGCCTCTGTTACAGTTTTTCTGGACTGCTAAAATGCATTTCCTAAAATCCGGCACCTTTTCTCCAAACATTAAGCACAAACTCTAAAATTCAAGCTACAAAAACCATTGACTCGTCTTGCAAAATCAAACGATCGTCTCAAAACTGTATCATCTTCGCTCAAACCCAAAGACTCCCAGTCAAATCTATGGCTGGCGTGTAGATGAACGTTTACTGAATGTGGTCTTTTGCGTGTTGAACCGCAAAATTAGAAAGCAAAAGACTATAGTAAAAAAAAAAAATTCTTGTCTACCAGAATGTTTGTATAGAATCATACTACACTGTAATGTGATGTTTGCAGTATTCAACACTCCAGAAAGGTTACTGTAAAGGACAAAGTAAAAAAAATCCAAATGAAAGGCATATTACAGTAAAATGTTGTGCAACTGCCAAGCCAAAGTCAAGGAAGAATATTCATTCTGCCTCATCACCATGTCTCTGGGCTGGATCAGGACAGAGAACTTTGGCTACATCACAGGAAAATTCTCCCTTGCTGGGCAATGCGGGAAAAATCCTGTGTGTGACCCATTGGTACCTTGACGTCCAAATTCAACCCACCTATAGCACTTTCACTCTCATCCGGCACGTTTTCTATGTTCTAGTCACTCTTTGGCTTCTTCTCATGTTTAGAAACGTGTGTGAACAGTTCTGAGTCGTCGTGTTTAAATGACGACTACTGTCTGCTGCCTGTGCTTAACTTTTGCGGCCCGTTTTCTATTTTGCGTTAAAGTTCACCACCGTACAAAATGCGTCTTGATGAAAGAGAATGTGTTTAGAGTTTTGCAAAAAGGGTGACTCAGATCTGCAAATTGTGTCTAACTAGGTGAGCACCGTTTAAAGTTTCACCAAACGAGCGACTAATTCAATAAATGAGTTTTGGCAGTTGGCAGTTTAGTTCCAAGAATGAGGTTTAGTGTTTTAGTAATTCAGAAAGACCATAAGCGCGAGGGCCCTGAATATGTCACAGAATCTTTGCCCCTTCGATGCCTCTGATGGTGCGTGTTTGTAAGTCAGGATGTGTGTGGTGTATGTTACAGGCTTGGTTGTTGGCCTGGCAGATACAATTGGAGATTAGAGCCTGGTGATTCTTGGTCAGCATGGCATTGCTGGTAAAGTCTATTAACGAAAACACTGAAAATGATGTGTGCATCTTTTTTTAGGGCGTCAGGGGGTATTGTTGCAGCTACAACAGGAGATTAGCCGCAAGGTCAAATCACTAAAGATACCTGTATTTTTGAGCAGTATATAAATAGCCTTTAAACAGTCCCTGAACACTCCCGTAAACTAACTTTTCGGATGGGAATCTCATCTCCCCGGCCTTACTGCTGACTGATTTTGTTCAGAGAGCAACGTGGGACAGATCTGGGGTCAGGACGTGAGGAAGGCATGAAAAAGTAGGTCCACCGATGCCTGTTTCTGCTTCAGCAGAGGGAAGCGTTGGCAGAAAAACACACCAGCCTTTATGCTGATGAACAGACACCTCTGACTATAAAATTTCTTTTTGCCTCTTTTTATAAACACTCATATATCTTGCATGGTTTCTATGCAGCTATTTTTTGTGTTTTTTTTCCATGGTTCAGTAGCAAAAATAGGGCCTGATTTATGTATAACAACCAGGAAATACACACAAAAAGAATTTATTCTATAAAATATAGAAAACCAGTTGAACTAGATCACTATTGCTGAAGGCCATTATTGACTGCTAGGGGATTTTGACGCTTAACACTACAAATAGTATCCCAGCTACGTGTCGTACAAAACCTGAGGCAAGTAGGTTCCCATTTAGTACTTTCGGCCCTGTTAACAGAGCAATTATCCCGGAGCGCGTGCAGATATGCACACACAAACCGGCACTGGAGATGCAGTAGATGAAAACAGAGCTGGCTTGGCATTCTAGGCCTTCTGGGTAATACACGGTAGAGCACTGCCTTTGTTTAGTTAGGTCAGTCTTAGAAGGTCACCGGCACATTGGCTCGTCCTATCGCACTGCGTTACTCTGAGGAACAGAATCTTGCAGACGATATTATCCTCTCATTAACCTGGCGAGCTTTAGACCCTGTTGGTGATTAGCTTTGACTTTCGTAGGTAAAAGACTTGTCAAGGAGGGACCTTCCTTCTTCATTCGGTTGCTCGTTGGCCATTTTTTTTTCTGCTCTGCCTTGTCTCCAGTCTCCCCATTAAATTCTCGATCCCATTCGTCCAGCTCTCATCCCCCTCCCCCCAGTCTCTGCTCCTCATTCCCCTCATTTTCCTGCCACGACCAGACCCAGTGCTGGAGCTCTGAGGTTGAATGCAGTGGCTCATTGGACATGCCATTCCCGTCTCCCTTCTCTTCAGGCGCTCCCCAAGGGAGAGGCAGTCTCATGTCCCACGGTGGGGGCAGCCTAGAAGGGTAATGAATAAGTAAACAAGGCCGACGCCGTCTGTCACGCAGCCTAGATGGGCTTCCCCCTCACTCTGGGCAGAATGTTCCAGGCTGGAGCTCCTCTGTTCTTTTGGCTATCGTGGCGGCACTTTCACCCGTGTCTGACCTTTCTGCAAGGTGACTCTTGATGCCAAAGGGGATGCTGGGGTGGACATGGCTGCTGTTTAGCAGCATATTGCGTTCAGTGAGGTCAGGCACTGGAGGGGGTCTAAGGATGCAAGATTAATTTGGTGAGGTCACAGCAGAGCGATTATATGTGAGGACGTGGTCATGGTTACGTGACAGAAGGCTGGGAAGCGGGGTTGGGGTGATAGTATCAAAATGCTCAACCTTTCCATGGTACTGTCATGGGTGTGGATGATTTACATTGAGGCAGACCCCTAACATACTCATTTCCCCCAGGTGCTCCAGTTTTCCAAAAATTAAATACTTCAGTTATCTCTGTGCACCCACTTCACAACCCCACCTACCAAGCTCTAACCAAATTAAGATGAATAACAGATTGTCAACCCATCAGTTACATTAATTTACCTCTTCCACTTAAAATCGATCTAATGACGCTCATAAAAACTAACATCTCATGCACATACCACACAGAAACATTTCGATTACTGAAATATGTTACCGGCATAAATAATCATGTAATACCACAGATTATGGACAATTAAGTCCTATTAAGCCCAGTGCTATTATTTAACCGACAATAAGCGGCTCAGCTCCATGATTGGCTGTAAACACAACAAATAGCCGTCATTTAAAAAATTCCACTATTTCATATTATTCCGCTGAATACTAGAACAGCACGCGAAATGCGTGGTGAAGCCTCGTGCTTACGATGCATCTTGGCTCGCGTCGGCGCAAAGTGAGGGAGGACGGCGCGACAGCCGCCGAACTCGCGCACACGCAGACAGCACGCTCGCGCAGTCGGGTTGCCGCTTCTCGCCGGCTGGACCTCCCGCGTGCCCAGTCAGCGAGCGGTGGCCGAAGCTCGGCCGAACGGCATAAATCAAGGGATCGCTTGGAGTAAATCGAGCGGACGGAACGACTGTCGCACGAGAAGTCTCGATCTTTTCTTTTGCATGAATGGACAGGGAGAAAGGGAACGTGCGCTTCAAACCTGGCTTCTCCTTCCCTCGAGTTTGAACATATTTCTTTTGGTAAGTGCAATACGCTGTACATTATGCATTGTACTTACCACTTATTGAAGATACGTTTGCACATATACTATAGGTGTATGCGTGGTAGAACCCTTTCTTCTGCACAGGTATTCTGCACAGCACCCGCGGTCTGTATCATTAACTGCGCTCTATTGCAAACCCGGCAAGGCTTTATAAAATGCATTTTAAGGGCTTTTTCCTTAAATCTTGCATATCTTAACTGCTATTTAGTGTCTGTTGGTGACGAATGATTAAGACGTGCATTTTTTAATGATCGCTTGAAACCGGACCTGCACATCAACGAATAGCTGGAAAGATATATGCATTTTGCACACACACCATCCTGTGTTCACGCTGAATATTTACTCTTATGTGAAATCTTTAACCCTTCTATCAGGGCAGCTCGCATTTGGAAAGCAAGGTCTATTTCGGAAGGAAGAAAGCAGCGGGCAGCGCGAGCAGTGTCTCCCAATCATCCTGTTGTCATGGTGACTGTACTGGGAGGCTGAGGAAATATGGCTGCATCTCGGTTCTAGTCAGCTGTACGGGTGTGTGTGTGTGTGTGAGAGAGAGAGAGAGAGCGCGCGTGTGTGTGTTTTCCTCTAAAGTCGTTACATCTTACTGGTACCGGTGGGGTGTCACGTAGTGTGAGTGACATGTCAAAGTCCGGTCCACTTATTTAAAGCCCAAAGATTAGACTGGAACAGGTGCGGCATGGTGTACCGAATCCTGAACAAAACCCCCGTCATTATCCATTCCCCCGTTATTATCTTAATTATATTATTTAAGCGTCTAACATAATCTGATGATAATGACGGTTGAGCTCGAGCATGTGAAATGCAGACACAATGAAAACGTTTGATAAGGCTCATTCTTTAGCCTATTGTTAACCCTTTCCAGGAGGGGGCATCGTCAATGGATTCAGCCGAAATAAAGGCGTCAGACGCCTAGACAGCTCTGCGCCAGACTAGACTCCCCGGGAAAAAATATAAGCCTATTTTCTTTTCTATTCATCATCAAACGTGCGTTTAGTGTGTTTACTGGCTCATGTGGATTTTATGTAACATTTCACCGCTTATAAAATCTGTCGTACATTTCTAATGAAGTCACTTTAGGTTATGTGGCACGATATATGGCAACGTTCGACCTTGAAGCAGTAAATGTGACAGACAGATGATTAACGAGCCGCGTGTTTCCATTCCTGAGCAGTTCACTCTGTTTCGAGGGCTTTAAAGTTGTCCATTATTGGGATTTGTGACAGGTCAGCATTTATATCAATGCAAGTCACCTTTTATAACAGCCCATTGTTATGAGATAATATCCCTTGCTGTTTATAGACATTTTGGCAGAATGTTTAGGGCAGTCTTTCAGGGGTTAATGTAGCCGTGTAAAAATTACACGCATGCTAGTGTGCTTGTAAAGCTTCTTTCTTTCGGGTGATTATAAATGCCGTGATGCGCAGCGTCCTTGTATTTTACTTGTTTAGTATGCAGGCTTCCTGCGGTGCACGTTTGAATATAGAAGATTTTCTAAAGAACAGGGTTAGTAGGTCATACAGATGATTGACATGCTGCATTACACTCTGTGGTTGCAGTATATCATACGGCGCATCTTTGGTGAATCCAGCATTTCCTACAGGCGAACTACACACGGTTTCTGAAACCACAGAGAGGTAGACAGAAATTCAAGGAGAGTGTGATTCTAGCATAAATAAGATATCCATCCATCCACCTTCCTCATCCACATTCCAGTCAGGGCCGAGGGGATGAGGAATCAAGCAAAGCGATTTAGGGAGTCTTCACTGCCTGGAGATGTTGACTTGCAGACTTTTAGCTGTGTCATCGGCGAGGGGTAAAGAGTTCATCAGTGTGTCCCCTGGCGTTCTTTCAGAACACACCTTTCCGACTTGGAGAAGGCGGTGTGAGATGGGCGTTGCGGTTAAACGTAGCCTCTACGTCTCTTCGTCTTTGGTGGCAGACCTCATTCCCCCGAGTCACGTGCCAGGGCATGTGTGACTCAGCACTAGAGGACCCTGCCGCTCGAAGAGGGACCTCGAGGTGTCTCCCGTATGTCTCGCCCAGCGGAGCGGATGGATGCCATTGTGTGATGGCCAGCGGGTCCCTCCCCAGTCCAAATTGCCAGCCTGGTCCGCTGTCTTACAGCCATACGAAGAGAAGTTATTAAGGTTAGATGAAGGTACGGCTTTATTGATCTCCTTCCCCCATTGTCTAAAAACACAATGTGGGAAGGATTCAAAAAATAGATAAAGATGAACAATTAAAGTTACGAAAGATAAATATGTATCAGAATATCAGTAAATCGGACATGAGCTGAAGGTTTCATTGAGGAATGATAGAGGAGTGTGACATGTTTGTAGTATGTAGTATGTTATATGTAGTATGTACAGACACTCCTCTACTTACAAACTTTCAACTTACGAACTTTCAGATATACGAACGAAGAGAACTGTAATTCTAAATTGTGTTAGTTGGGCTCCCGGTTCCTGTCCGCAACATAATTTTTTTTTTCTGCGTGTCAATTCCGCCTAGTACGACTTCTGTCCACTACTCCCGCCGCGCAGCAGCGTAGCGTGCATAAGCTGAGCTAGATAAGATTTTAACAACTCTGAGCTATTAGTTAGGTTCTCCCCAAACGAGCTTGATGGGCCGAATGGCCTCCTCTCGTTTGTAAATTTCTTATGCTCTTATGTACTCCCAGCATTCTAGTTCTTAATACTTGCATATACCCTTAAAATGATGCTGAATAACGACTTACGAACATTTCAAGTTACGAAGGACTGTTCGGAACGTATCTCATTCGTAAGTAGAGGAGCGTCTGTAGTATGTTATGCTTAAATCAAGTAAACTTGACTGTTGGAAGAAAATACAAGCTTAGATGAAAGCAGTGTTCAGTAAAAGAGCATGATACGAAAATCCCAGAGTATATTTCGCTAAATGTTTTGCGAAGTACCTTTTTCCTTGTGCTATACCCAACGTGTCCCTGTTACTTGAGAGGATGGTTGGCTATCAGGCTGCCCAGGCGCCTGCTTTTGAGCAGAGGTGGAGATGCCACCCTGTGTTTTTTTTGAGTGTTGTCTCCATTAGCGTCGTGGGCTGCTTGCCTCCGCAGCACGTGCCACATGAAGCACTTAATTAGGAGATATCATGAGCCTGACACAGCTCTGCTCTGCGTAGAGGGCAGGCAGAACCACTTCCAGTTGGGTCTTAGAGATGCCTCCCTTCAGCAGTCAGCTCGTGAACTGAGACTGAGCGCAAACCCTCAATGCACCAGCCCGGTGTTAAAACCGTGGCCTTCAACTTCGGGTTTAAATAATGAGGTCCCTGTGCCACACTTTTGACAACAATTTGGTTTGCGTGGCTGAATGTTAATAGCGCAAATGTTTCAGAGAGTATTTCTGACAGTTTATTGTATGCCATGCCTTTGAGTCAAGTGCAGAATACAAAGTGTGATTGTTTCATTCGACTGAAATGAGGAAGGGCTGTACAATTTATATCCTGTTTACTCAGTCAGAGAAGTGGTTGCACATCGGTGTTATTTTTAAGGCGCCTCTTAATTGATCTCATCTTGTCTGTTCCTTAATGGGAGCTGAGTTGTGCCGAGGAGGTAAATCTACGCACCCATTCGATGCAAAGCTTGGGGAACTATTGCGCTTAGCGTTGTGCCAGGATCTGTTTGAATGTGCCAGCAGGGGCAGCCTGCCTTCTGTTTGTGCGGGACCCGGCTTTCGTGGCGAAACGCTAACTTCGACTCGTTTCGTACGCGCACATTCGACAGTGACGCGGCTTTGGTGTTTTTCCAGACCGCATTTTTTTTTCCGCAGGGGTGTCTGGAGATGCACTTCCTGGCCTCACGCCAGGGGTTCTAACTGTTTTGTTAACATGTATTTATGCTCAGTTGAGCAAGAACATATGGATCGTCAGTGATTCTTGTAGCATTGCACCCCTCCAGCAGAGGAATGGTTTTGGCAAGGACCCTGCCTTCTCTGTGATTGACTCCCATTGTGCTGGCGCCTTTGTGTTCGCTCCCTGCTTTCCTCCTTCCACCTCCCTCAGTGGCAGCAGCGGCATGCACTGCTCCTCGCTCCAGGGAGCCGGCGTCCTGATTTGCAAACCCTAAATCAGTGTTTTCCAATCCAGTCCTGAGGGACCCACAGACAGTCCACGTTTTTTCTCTCTCCCAGCTCTGAGGGAGCAAAAATGTGGACTGTCTGACAGGGAGCTGGGAGGGAGCAAAAACGTGGACTGATTGTGAAGGATGGGGTTGGGAAACGCTGCCTTAGATAATTTGGCTTTTGTAAATCTCATCGAATGGGATCGATACCAGGCAGGACCTTAAACATGCTTCGGTAAGCAGGGCTAAAGTCCCGATGGAGGGCAACTGATGAATAACAGAATGACAGGAACGGAGATACCTGGGGCTCTCTGAACTCTGTTCAGCTATGATTCTGCAGCAGAATCAGCTCTGTCTCCATTTCTTTGTCACATAGGAGGTCATTCAGGTACTGAGTTACTTTGCAATTCTACACTTTCCTTACTGTGACGAAACTTGCTGCTGTATGTATTATGTGTATATAATTTTTGTGGTTGTGTGACTGTAATGAATGTGCACTCTGTCTGTCTCTCTCTTTCCGTCTCACACACGCACATACACACACACACAGAGTGGGTATTTATATCATTGTGGGGACTGCCAATTCATTCACTCTCCATTGATTTCTATAGGCATAGCCTAATCCAACTATGATTACGTTCACAAATTTTTGTGGGAACCTGAAAAATGGTCCCCACAACGTTAAAATAGCAGGTTTTTATTACATTAACATAATCCACACACACACACATGCACACAGGTTTATAATTAAATGTTTGTGAGGAGACTCCATTCATTTCTATGGACATAACTCTTATCCCAATATGACGACCTTAACCCAGCCCTCACCTTATCCATAAGTAACCTAACAAAATACGAGACTTTTGGTATTTTTACTTTTTTGATTGCATTCACAGATCTTTGTGGGGACCCGAAAAGTGGTCCCCACAACGTCAATAAAGCAGGTGTTTATTACATCGTGAGGGACATTTGGTCACACATAATCCACACACACACACACACACACACACACACACACACACACACACACACACACACAATGATGAGCCAAAACATAATGACCACCCCCACATGAATCGTGTAATGTTGACCATCTAGTAAAAGCAGTGTGTGTCAAGGTTTGGGGTATATTACACAACAAGCGAACATTCGCTACTCTCCACAGAAAAATGGGCAGAGGTCTGAGTGACTTTGGGAAGGACCATCGCGTGGATGATCAAGTGCGTGTCGAGCATCTGTGGGATGTCCGATCCACGGCTACACAGCCCTATACACAGCAGTGTCCACTTCACTGTGTATCGTGATAAATTACTCCTGTGATTATCATCAAGATTATCTATCGTTCGTGCCACAGTAGCCCTTCTGTTGGTTTGTACCATGTGGGATAACCTTCGTTTACATCTTGCATCTTGACTGCCCCACACCCTGTCAGCAGTTCGCGGTGTTTCCCAGACCGCTCTCAGTTGGTACTCACCACGGCTGACCGTGAGCACCCCACGGGCCTTGCCTTTTTCAGAGATGCTCTGACCCAGTCATCTGACCATAATTATTTAGCCCTTGTCATAGTCACTCAGATCTTTATCCCTGCCCATTTCTCCTGAATTCAACATGTCAATTATCAGTACCAAATGTTACCAAACCGTCTAATATATCCCAGACCTTGACACGCACCTTTTTTACAAGATAGTCAACAATACTCGCTTCACATGGGGCTGCTCATAATGTCTTAGCTCATTGGTGTATATATATACACAGACACCCACAGATATATACAGACCTACACAGATCTACACAGACCTACTGATATGTGCACAGACAGACTTATACACAGATGTACACAGATATGCCATATGGACAAAAGTATTGGGACTAAAAAATCATTGAATTCAGCTGTTTCTTTCAGGCCCATTGCTGCAGGTGTATAAAATCAAGCACCTAGCCATGCTTTCAGGTTTACAAACATTTGTGAAAGAATGGGTTGTTGTGAAGAGCTCAGTTAATTCAAGCGTGACAGTAGCATAGGGTGCCACCTTTGCAATAAGTCGGTTAGTGAAATTTCGGTAAGTGATATTATTGCAAAATGTAAACTCGGCCACGAAGTGACAGACCACATCAAGTAACACAGCAGGGTCACCAAGTGCTGAGGTGCATAGTGCGTAAAAGTCACCAATGCTCTGTTGACTCAGTAACTGCAGTGTTCCAGACTTCCTCTGGCATTAACTCCAGCACAAAAACTGTGCACCGGGAGCTTCATGGAATGGGCTTCCATGGTCGAGCAGCTGCATGCAAGCCAGCCTCACATGACCAAGCACAATGCCAAGCATCAGATGGATTGGTGTAAAGCACGTTGCCACTGGACTCTGGAGCAGTGGAATCGTGTTCTGTGGGGTGACAAATCATGCTTCTCTATGTGGCAGTCTGATGGATGAGTCCGGCTTTGGCGGATGCCAAGAGAACGTTACCTGCCTGACTGCATTTGGTGGAGGAGGGATAATGGTATGGGGTTGTTTTTCAGGAGCTGAGCTGGGCCCCTTAGTTTCAGTGAAAGCAATGCGTCTGCATACCAAGACATTTTGGACAATTCTATGCTTCCAACATTGTAGGAACAGTTTGGGGAAGGCCGTTTTTGTCCCATTATGACTATGCCGCTTTACACAAAGTAAGGTCCTTGAAGACGTGGTTGGATGAGTTTGGTGTGGAAGAACTTGACTGGCCCGCACAGAGCCCTGACCTTAACCCCATTAAACACCTTTAGGATGAACTAGAACTGAGATTGTGAGCCAGGCCTTCATGACCAACATGACCTCACAAATGCTCTTCTGGATGATTTGGCAAAAAATCCCACAGACACGCTCCAAAATATTGTGGAAAGAAGAGCTGCAAAGAGAGAACCAACTCCGTAGTCTTTGGATTTAGAATGTGATGTCGTATAAGTTCCTGAAGGTGTAATGGGCATGTGTCCCAATACTTGGGTGACCGGGCCTTCTGTTCTGCCGCCCCTCGACTATGGAACACCCTCCCAGACCATTTGAGGACACCACAGACTATTGACAACTTCAAAAAAGGACTTCAGACATTTCTTATTAACAGAACTTATGGATTTTAATTAATTTTTCAGGCTACAGGTTTCTTATTTATTGATCTACTTGCTTGTTTTAATTGCTGTTTTCGTGTGTATTAATAGGTGTTTGTTCACTTTTTTAGGATGACTTGTTTTGTGACACTTTGAGATTTATTTTAAATGTAAAGTGCATTACAAATAAAATCTATTATTATTATTATTTTGTTGATATAGTGTATGTACATCGATATACACAGTCCTACACAGACGTTTATAGATGCATTCAAAAATACGCAGACAGGAATATACACAGATGTACACAAAGATACACACACATAGCATGTCCTGATTTTGCCGAGTTCTACGTATCCCTGGGTCAACAAGGGAGGGGCTTGCTTTTCACTTTGTTAACCAATCACAGTCTTCATCGTATGATATCGCCACATTTATTAAAACTGGTGTTTTCTGATTTGTGAAGTACCTGTGTATGCTTTTTGTTAAGGAACATGTCATAGATTCAAACATAGGAACATGCTTACCTACAAAGGCTGTATGGAGCAATGTAAGGGTGCGTCTTTATTTCATAATGAGGATGATGATGATGATGATGATGATAATAATAATAATAATAATAATAATAATAATAATAGCAAGGCTTAAACCAGCAACCTTCTGACAACAAGCACAGGGGCTCACACACCACCCTATGGCAAGTAGCTGGAAGCTTTGAGTTTGAAAATGAGAAAAAGATGGCCAAATGTAGTGATGTCATACAATAATGACTGTGACTGGTTAAAGAAGTGAAAGGCAAGCCCCTCCCTTGTTGACCCAGGGACACATCGAGTTCGGCAGAATCAGGATGTCCCAGGCGCACGCAAACATACACGGAAGCGGACGTGCATGTACAGAGACACAAAGACAGATGTAGATGCAGAAAGGACAGGTAGATGTAGGAATGCACAGAGATCTGTAAGAGGGCGACATTCACTGCTGTTATGACTGGGCAGAGTCAAGGCCAAAGGGGGCTCCAGTTTCCTCGCTGACGTTCTAATCATTTCCTGTCTTTCACTTTGCATTGATCCATGGGTCAGTGTGTGCATGAGTGTCCATATTCCACCGTTAGCATGTGTTGTTAGCCTTTTTTGTTAGCTTTTGTTTTGCAGTAGTTTAAACAGCGGTTCCAGTGGGAAGATAACGCTGAACACAAGCCTGACGGTCACCTTGGAGCATGATACAAAAGTCAGATACAAATGTCAGATTTACACGTATTAGACATAGAACAGCGTTGCAATAATCATGCCGCATTTAGAAATGGCAGGGTGTTATCTGGGTGTGACACATGCTGATTCATGCGTCGTTAACCTTTGCCTGCAGATGGCGCTCTCCCTGGCGTTATGGGGCTGGCTGTAACAGCAGACCTATGTGTGTTTTTGACTTCTCCTTTAGAAGTGCCCCAATATATACACACACACACACAGGTCTCAGCTCGCTCTCAGTCTGAGAAAATCACAGAGCTTTATTCTGTAGGGATACATTTAAAATTCTCTGTGAGTACAATCGCACTTGCTCTTCAGAATATTTCACATACACTCCCCAAATGAGGTGTTAGGTGCCCTCCCGGGTCAGTAGATCTCCGGTTTAGAAACTTCACTCCATGTCCTTACGAGCTCCTGTTTCCCTTGGGTTGTTACACACCCTCTGTCCCTGTAAGGCAGCCCCCCTGCCGACGTCACACTCCTAGTGATGTGAGAGTAATCTGGCCGCTCTGGATCGCTCACTTTGTGCTGATGTCAGAGGTATCAGATTCCGGCGTCTCTGCCACACCATGGGGGGCACTTTGGGGGCAGGACTCGTGGCCACTGTCGGCTTGGCTTTGATCGATCCTGACGGACATGCAGTGACCCTCTGCCCAGCGTGGCTAAGCTGTTTTCCCCATGGCTCTTGGGGCCCACTTGTCAACTCAACGGCTTAGCATGATGTCATCGGCATTGCCGTTGGCTGGAAGGGTATTCTTCCCATTCCCGGGCTGCTCGGCCTTCTACAGGCTATCACGTAGGCCAGGCCTGGCACCCCCCCCCCCCCCTTGCTGGTCTGCTTTGGCTGCTGGTGGCTGGTGACCCGAGTCTCTGCTTCCCGACGCTGCTAATGTGGGTCATCCACTCGTCACGGCCTGCATTTCTTGTGCTCCGCAGTCAAACATAATTTTTTTCTGTCCTCCCACTACACTGATTCGCGGTCGGCCGTTATGTAAAACTGCAGTGTCCCCTTTGCCCCCCGCAGACAGGACGCGTTCACCAGCCCTGGATCGGAACCTGCCACCGGACAGCTCACCCTACAGCAGCACCGCTGCCACGGGTGCCATGACCCACGAGACGCGTGATGCCGTGCCGCCCGCGGATGAGCCCTTGCGGACCACGGTCGACGGGGCAACAGGCGGTAGCGAGGAGCTGGAGGTGGCAGCGGAGAGGATGGGCATCACGGATGGAAATGATGTGGATGCCCATGTGGAAGGCGGACCTAGGGATGGCGACGGCGGACCTGCGCAGGAAGTGCACCAAGATGAGACCTTGCACATGTGTGACCGTGGCCTAAGAGATCCTGATAGGTCTGCAGATATTAAACCTAATTGTTGTATGATGACGCCCGCTTATGTTTAGAGAAGTTTATTAGAGCACACCCTGGTGGCGGGAGGTGGTATGGTCGTTAAGGCTTTCTTCCTTCAGATGTATTTAGAGCAGCAGTGCAGTCCTTGCTGGTGCAGTGTTTGGCATGCCACTGTATGCACTAGTGTTTGTTCTGCGTCTGATCCATTCTGTGTCTCAGCAGGGAGAAGAACGGGAAGGTGGAGGAGAACGAGGAGGAGGATGAGGAGGAGCAGTGCCAGGTGAACGGGGCACAGGATAGCCAGGACAGTTTCAGCTCGCGCTTCGAGTGCATTGTGGAGGAGGTGGACCTGGAGGTGCTGGAGGAGGACGAGGGAGAGGCGGAGAACCAGGACGGCTTCAGCTCCACGTTCGAGCGCATCGTGGAGCAGGTGCGGCTGGAGGTGGAGGCAGAGGATGGGGAGGACGAGAAGGAGGAGGTACGGGAGAACCAGGATGGCTTCAGCTCCACGTTCGAGCGCATTGTGGAATCCGAGCTGCTCCGGGGGACCTGCTACAGCAGCCTGGACTCGCTGGATGTGCTGTCGCTGACGGACGAAACGGACAGCTGTGTCAGCTTCGAGGCGCCGCTCACCCCGCTTATCCAGCAGAGGGCGCGAGAGGCCCCAGAGCTAGCAGAGCCGCTGGAGCTCGCCACAGTGGTGGAGCAGGAGGGACCGGAGGCCGGGATGGAAGCCGGCTCGGATGAAGGGCGGGGCCACGCGGATAACACGGGCAGCCCGCTCCGGAACTCCATCACTAGCAGCCGGTCAGAGAACGTGCTGAGCCGCTCAGCGTTCCGCACCCTGCCTAACGGGTTCCACATGGATCCCCACGGACCACCGGACAGCGCCAGCATCTTTCCTAACTCCGTGAGGTAGGGTGCACAGCTTTCGGGCGTCAATCACAGTTCTGATACTTAGCTCAGTGGTTCTAGGGTGTGTGTCCTGCGTTTAGCCCGGTATCTGAGGGGAACCACACATGAGGACTGTGAGCCTGATAACTGGGGGCCAAATGAGACAGAGCACAAAAATCTGTAGCACACAGTGCAAGGGACAGGTGGGACAAAGGAATATGGATAAGCACCCCCCGCTCAGGAAGCCTTTTCTGAATGAGGATGTTTCTATGCCGTTTTGGAAAAAAACACTGGTGTGGATTTTGAAGTGGATAGCATTTTCTGTATGATTCTCCACCACGAGACGCCACATTCTTAGTGTGTTTCATCAATCCCAGTGTGTTTCTGCATTCCCAGTGCGTTTTAGCGTTTACAGCGTGTTTCAGCATTCCCAGTATATTTCAGTATTCCCAGTATGTTTCAGTATTCCCTGTATGTTTCAGTATTCACTGTATGTTTCAGTTTTCCCAGTATATTTCAGCATTCCCAGTGTGTTTCTGCATTCCCAGTGTGTTTTAGCGTTTACAGCGTGTTTCAGCATTCCCAGTATATTTCAGTATTCCCAGTATGTTTCAGTATTCCCAGTATGTTTCAGTATTCCCTGTATGTTTCAGTATTCACTGTATGTTTCAGTTTTCCCAGTATATTTCAGCATTCCCAGTGTGTTTCTGCATTCCCAGTGTGTTTTAGCGTTTACAGCGTGTTTCAGCATTCCCAGTATATTTCAGTATTCCCAGTATGTTTCAGTATTCCCTGTATGTTTCAGTATTCACTGTATGTTTCAGTTTTCACAGTATATTTCAGCATGCCCTGTGTGTTTCAGCATTCCCAGTGTGTTTCTGCATTCCCAGTGTGTTTTAGCATTTACAGCGTGTTTCAGCATTCCCAGTATGTTTCCGCATTTCCGGTGTGTTTCATGATTCCCAGTTTGTTTCAGCATTCCCAGCGTGTTTTAGCGTTTACAGCGTGTTTCAGTATTCCCAGTATGTTTCAGCGTTCCCAGTATGTTTTAACAATTCCCACGTATTTCAGCATTCCCAGTGTGTTTCAGTATTCCCAGTGTGTCCCAGCATTCCAGGAAATGATGTGTTCCTAACTTATCTGATAAAGCCCTGTGTGCAGGGGTATCTTAAGGGGGGGGGGCCCTAACAAATGCAGAGCAATAATAGGATTGGTCTGGGTTGGGGGCCCAATATGACATGCATTTACAGGGCCCAAAATGTAGTGCCACCCCTGCTTGTGGAGCTGAGCTTAGTTTGGCGCCGTGTGCTGAAGCCGTGGTGGCCGTAATTCAGGCAAGACAGACTGGAAGCTGGGAGCACAGAGGAGACAGGGGATGCTTTTGGAGACAGACTGATGTTTTGGGCAGGGGAAGATCTGAGGCAGTCTGGATGGTCTGTAGGAATTTTGCTTGGGGGCCGTGCTCCGGGATACCAGCTGTGATGTCTGTGAAATGGAACGGTCTGCTTCGTCGCTGCTGGTCTGAGCTGGCTTGTCCTGGAGACTCCTGGGGTCTCCAGCCCGAAACCGAGATACATAATTCATGCAGCTAACGCCTGAAATAATCAATAGCGTTGCTGAAGGACAGCAGCCGGTCCCCTGAGCGTCTCCTGGTCCTTACTGCCTTCCTCCATAACGCACTTTAGCATGTTAGCAACTAGTGGAAATCTGATCACCTGTCAAACAGGATAGTCCCAAACAGTTCTCAGAGGCACGCTTAGACGATCACATGATCCGCTCATTTGAATAAAAGGCACCTGAGAAATTTTTTAAACCCGACCACCGGGCAAGTGGAATGAAACACAAAGACACCCGGCGAAGACGCTCTGAGTCTAGAAACACTGCGTACGTGACGATGATTCGGGGGGGAGGGGGGGCCTGGATAACAGCGCACATTCTCCACCGCCTGCCTCCCAGCCCGTACCCCCACGAGTGTTATCTGAAGGCATCTGGTGCCGCTGATTAACCTGGCCTGTCAGTCTCCCTGCGTGAAACGCTCGTCTGTGCTCACTTCCGCGGCGAGGGGATTTCTGTCTGTTGCCATGGTAACCCGGGGCTGCCATACACAGGCCGGCGCTCCCGAGAACTTACCGCTAGACGGAGGAAGCCTCGTCAGGCCGGGGTCCTTCGGTGTGGGGAATGTGGCTATGTTCCTATAGTGACAGGGGCAGTTGGCGAGTTCTACCACCAGGTGGCAGACTGCTAGTAGGTCTGCCCTGATTCACACTTACACCACATGGGGGCCTGTAGTGATTGAGAAACTCCCACCAGGGGCCTGAATGAAGCCCGGTCATGGGGTGGCGGCACATTCCCGCCGTGTGACACGCGACATGGGTCACGCTGAGGAACAGCGCCAGGCAGTTTGATACATCTGGAGCTCAACACGTCGGGCTCCTGGTGTGTCTCTCATGTGACTGGTAATGCCTTTTTCTTACCCCTGCATCTGAATGCAGCCCAGCCTCTGAGAAACTGTATTAATCTGAAAAGGAAAACCTGTAATCATCAGCTCATAGAAAAAAAACATTGATAATACTGCCCCGAAAATTCTTAGCCGGGCAGACTCCGCTGTATTCAGTGAAAAGACGTTCAGCCCCTATCAGCTTTCCTCGTCATCCTGTTAGCGCTTCTGGCTCATTTGTCTTGGTAAGTTGGCGCTGATGTTTGGGCTGCTCTGCCCCCACCTTTAGATGGCACTTTTTGAACATTACCATGGATTTCCAATAGTATGGATTTCCATTGGTGAATAAACTGTCAATAACGAGTATGTTTTCCAGCATACATAATTTGACACAAATGAAATATACACTGGTAGGATTTTACTTACTTCTTTGCCTATCTGGGTGTATTTTAACTGCTCATACAGCCATTTCTGATGCCTTTCTGATGCCTTTTTCCCCCGTGGACAGAGTCTGCTTGTAGTTGTTCCGCAGCTGTAGTCGTTTAAACAAGCAGCGACTTCCTGCCCGCCGGGCCTCTGAATGAGCCATTGTGTTCGGGGTGACATCAGCGGTTTCGGCCTTCCTCCTGCAGCACACCGGCTTCCAGCTCCTGTGCGAATCGCCAAGGCACCCCCCTCCGTAACAGGGGATGGACGTGGGGATTGGAGCAGACTGCTGTTTATCCTCGCCCGAGACACGCAGGCGAGTGTCTGTGAACCAAGCAGCCTGGTCGATTCAGTGTTTCATGCCGCAAAGAGCAGTTTCCCCTCTTTAGTTCTTAGCTGAGACTCCCATCCCATTTCTTTTTTATCTATCCCTGAGTTTTCTAGCAGCCTGGCATCCAAACATCAGTCTATCAGCCTAGCGTACGCAAACACCCGGCCCACCAGCTACTCCCTCTCCAACCGGTCATGCTCTTTTCCAGTCCACGGGCCTCATTTTGCACATCTGCACCACAAAACCTATGGGATCATTCTGGAGTGTGTGTCCTGCCGTGGGTGGAGCATCGGTGCTACTCCGTCTACAGATCCGTCCGGACGCCGGCCCAGGAGCGCCCCCCTTAGGAGTCCCGTGTTTGCGTTTATTCGGAAGAGTGTTTCACAGCTACTGAGGCCCAGTTGGACCCCCTGCCAGTGCAGATGTGTCATTTTGAGAAATCCGGGGAAATTCTGTCGCAGCCCTCCTCATTTTCTCACAACTTTGACGAAAACACTCCCATCCTGAATTCAGTCCCGTCTTCCAAACAATGGTCCAATAAATGGTTGCAGAAGATAGGTTGACAGCTATCTAAGCATTTCAGATACCTGTAATTGGGCTGAATATCTAATGTTTTAGCCAGCATTGAATTAAAAGCGCCGGCTTGCTCTGATGTAACATACACCCGTCATTATGTTTTTAGGATTATCACATTCAGGGCTACTGCTTGTTTTGAAATGGATGACTATTGAGTTATTTTGCAGGCTGTTTAATTCAGTCACTTAAGCTTGAGATTTCACACGGCTGGATACTAAAAAGCAATTTGAGGACCCTTTGTTCACAAGTTCAAGTACTTAACCACGGTGCAGCTTGCCGGGCATTTGTCAGAGCGTATTAAGCCCTGTGCTTGGAGGGGGAGGGGTGCAAACTGGGGTTAATCGGTGGGCTTGGTGCTTTGCATTTATCCCGCCTTCCCCTTTCATATACAAGTGGATGATGGTTAGCGACAGAGGCATGCTTTAATGTGTCAGACCCCGGTGATAAACATCTGCCACCATGTAAAAGTCTGGAGACGATATCTATACCCGTCTCTTCCCTCCTATCGGGTCTGTTCTGCTTTCAGGAGGTGAGTCATAGCTGGGACACAGTTCCCTTCACAAATACCAAAAGTAGAAAGAAAGGATTTTTATTGTGCAATAAAGTAAACAGGCATAGGGTCAATTCATTATATCAGATAGACCAAATGTAGGATTTGTTAGCTCGATGACGGTGCTTTATCTCTGAGACGTGTATCATCGTTCATTCCCGGTTACTTTGTCCTTAGATATTCCAAGCAGCGACACTCGTCACGGCGCCCCCTGCCGGTGTCCTACAGGAGGAACGCAGAGGAAGACTAAATATAGCAACATTTATGGATCCGGTCAGGTCCTGCTGTTTCCCCTGTTCGATGTGCAGTGCTTTTTTCGCAAAGGAAGTTATAGATAATTGCGAAATTTAATTAAACGAAAGGGCACAAACAAACATCTGCGCAGGCCCGATATATATTAACGGGTGGAGAGAGACCCCGCTGCAGTGCCAGGATGCCGCTGCGCTGCGCCTGTGTGCCGGGCTCTAATTCGTTGCAGATGGGTGACTTCTCCGTATTCGGTCAGCTTTCCGTTTCTATGACTGCCAACAGGAAAAGTCAAAAAATTACGGCGAAACCTCGCATTCCTTTTTCGAAAACGTAGACCCCAGGAACAATTTTGAATAATAAAATTATTCCAATAATAATACACATCACCGTAATCACAAAAGAGTTGTTATTATGGCATACTTTGAAAGATATGTAATATGAACGATATTTAATTAAGCGTGTTTAGTATTTTTTTTTCTTGAAGCATTCCTGCCTGAAGTGCAGTGCAGCCAGAGTCGAGCTCTGCCGCTGGATCGCGCCACTGGAAAATGAGAAGCAGCGAGGTCCGCTTCGCGGCGTAAAGCGCAGCGCTATGCGGGACACTCCGCCCCTTCCCCTGCTGCTTAAACGTTTAAACTTTAACGAAACAAAAGAAAGAAAAAAAAAACGAAAGCACGTAATGAGTAATCCGGCACGGCGACCCGGATCGTACACGCGTTAATCTATGAACTATTTTTATGGAGAGTGTGATCTGAAGAGCGCCGCACATCATGCAGCCTTTCCGGGCGCGTTTCTAGCGGGGCGACATGAGCCCCTCCGGCCGGCTGCGCTGCTTCGGACGAGCGCCTTGGCGGCGGCGAACATGGCTTTGAGCAACGTCCGCGCTGGGTTTTCACCGTGCTGTCCGCTCGATCAAGCGGTCTGAAGGCAAGGAAAATGTGGAAGGAGGAGTATGACGTGCACTTCGACTTTCTTTTGGAGTTGCTGTAAGTTACGGTCTTTTTAATGCAGGGAAGGGGGCTGCCCCGTAACACTCCAGTGCCGGTCCCTTCGTTTATAGGATAGGAATGCGTAAAATAAAAATAAAAAAATGGAAATTAACTAAAAATATTGCTATGTATGTACAAACGTTGCTTTCATCACATACAATAATAAAGAGTTTGACATTCTAGAGTAAAAAAAAAAAAATTAAGCTTTTAAAATTGAGGGTATATATGAGTGATGCAGGTTGAACCTATTTGTTTTTCCAAGCAGTCATTTATCCCATTCTTTAACTGTTTTTCTCCCTTTCATGAAACGCAGATTAAAATACTTCATCTGGGGATTAAGGGACACGGTGAAGAGTAGTACTCCAGGGTTGTGGGTTTGAGTCCCCTCCCTGCTCTTTGTGTGTGCGTGTGTATTTTGCATATAAGGTCTCTGAATAGCCTGTAATGATTGTGTGTAGCCTGTGATGAGCTGGCAGCCGTATCCAGGATGCTCCCCTGACCTGTGCTCTGTACTGCTATTGCAGGCCTTAATTCCTCCGTCGTTCCTTAATCCTGACCAGGGTAAGCAGCTGTTATGTGGATTAATGGATAAACTTAAATTTTTTCGGAATGTGCGCTGTAAGATTTTTCGTCCAGTGCAGAAATACCCTTTCAGGACAAATCACTGCTGTGGATATGACAGTGAGCACCTTGATGGACATATCAGTTCATATGGATTTACCCCTGAAACATATATATGCCAGTCGTCCATTAGCATTTAGTAATACTTTTTGTCCTTTCTTTTCCTTTATATCTTCTGTTGTGCAAGTTTGACAGAGGCTACAGCAGCCCCAGCAGGTAGTCTCCTAAAATTTAAACCAAACTAATAAAATTAAGAGATTATAATCAGATTAGACTGAATCTCTGTTAGCTCTCTGCAGGCTTTTGGTGTCGGTAACTGCATAGTCTCAGTCTCCCCCAATCCAAGAGTTATTCTTGCCTCTAGCTAAAGAGATGAGTCGATATGCCGCGATATTGGCATTTAGACGGTGATATAAGTCCATGATGGATGGCATGGTGGCTTAGCAGATAAAAGTGTCACCTCACTACCTTAGGGTCCCTGGTGTCAACCTGGATTTGCCTGTGCAGAGTTTGGATGCTCAGCCTGGGGGGCGTTTTGTGTTGTCTGCTGGGGGCTTTGGATTCCTCCTCAGTTTTGACCTGATGGTGTTTCTCGCTGGGAACTCTGCTCTCTCTCTTTGCTTTGAAAGCACCCAGTTCTGTTGATTCGGTGACGTGTGAGTGTCTGTTCAGGATGTGCCCTTCTGTTTGCTTCCCATGTCAGGCCCGGGATGATGCTGACCCGAATGAAGCAGAAATTATTTTAATGGATGAAACTGAGCACAGGCCGTGAGGCCTGGATCTGGTCTGGACCGACACATCTGAGGCTAAACTGCGGAGCATCACTGACAGCTCTGACAGAGGTCTGAATGGAAGCCCATCATCCCACTCAGAGCTTTATTTTTAACAACACTTGTCACGCTTATTTCTGACTTGTTTAACGTTAGGTCTGAAGGGGAGGGGTGCAGCCAGTCAGTCTTGGACTCCATGGCATTTTTCCCTCCAAAACCGTTCCATAGAAGTTTTTTCCTGCCTCTGTTGTCTCTTGGCTTTTCCACTTGCTGGATTTTCCATTCCTTTAATAGCATATAACAGCAACTTATGTTATATCTATCAATGATGCTGCTGAATTTTTGTAAAGCTCTTTGGGAGAACTGCGTTGGAAAGGATTATGTAGGAAAATAAATGGAACTCAACTCAATTGAATTAGTGGTTAATAGAACAAACTCTATTTTACAAATCAGTTTTAATTTTAGATTAAAGTGAAGGTGATTTATTTGAGCAAGAGTGAGTAGACTGAGGATTCCAAGGCAAATTAACCCATAAACACAACTGTAATATACAGTGGACCCTTCTGCATCTCGACTTTCCCTATTGCGGTTTGATTCATCGTGGGGTTGGCATAAAAGATTTAAAGAGAATTTTTAGGGAGTTTTGTGAAAGCCGCAGAGGACACACTGAAAGTATGTACAGTGTTGGCTGAGATCTCTCAGGGATGTCGCAGTGATCTTTGTATCTCGCATTTCTCATATCTTTTTGTGCCGTTTTAGTACCCTTAACTGTACTAAAATCCGAAACGCTTTACATCGCTTGCCAAGGGGATGAAAATTTTACATGGTTTTTCCAGATCAAGGGGAGCCTGACCCGTAACCCCCTCAATGTGGATGGGTCGACTGTACTGTAAATGAAAGTTAACTTTAAGGTGAACTCGTAGCAATGTAAGATGCTGCCCTGTTTAGGAAAAATGATTTTATGGCGCTGTTAATTTCCGTAACTAAGGTAACAGCTCGTGGTAGGACTGTGAGGTTTGTGAAGTAAAGCCGTTACCGATTACTGTACAGTGACAGCGGGCGTTTCCCATTGGTTTCCTTCATCACAGCCTCTGCACTTTGCCTCGTGGTTTTGTCGATTTTAGACACGTTTTGCAACGCAGATCAATACCATGGTGATGAAACCGTTTGCTTTGTTGCCTCGTGTTTACCTCCCGCTTGGGAACGTCACGGCATATGGCTTCGCCGAGGCGAACCAAGCCGGAAGGTTCTGTGTTTTGTTCTCATTTTATGCGTCATTCTGCGATGAGCTGGCAGACGGGGATGTGGGGACAGCGAAGCCAGATGGACCTCTGGCAGTATATGGAGATGTAAATGTTGACCTCGCACCTTTTCACTGACAACTTGTTTATGCCAGGGAAAGGGCATTTCATGAGATACTAAGTTACAAGAACAGTCTCTGCCTGCTTAATCCATGAATAAGGACTTTATAACTTGCAGTTACTCTTATTGGTATTAGGTACATGACACTTAGTACTAGGAAACGGATGACTTGACTCAATTCTGCACTGCACTCGTTGCTTGTCCATCACTAACCTCATCTCTTGGTAAACACATCTCACATATCAAGCTCTTTATGCTTCTAAATCCCCCAATTCCTCAGACTGACGCTGTAGAACTGGACAGATGTTGTAGACAGATATTCTCCTGCTAACACCACCGAGTGAATGCAATAAGGATTATGGAGTTGTGTGCATGGCTCCTGTCTAAATGTGGCTGACACGCTTGTTTGGGTGAGAGCAGCATGGCGTGACTGGTGTGAGACTGGTCTGTGAGTCACTGGCTCTCAGTTTTTCCCAATGCAGACCGCCGCCTGTGTTGGCTTAGCATTCAGCGACGTGTGCAGTGAAGATGATTTAGCGTTCAGCTACGTGTACAGTGAAGATGATTTAGCGTTCAGCTACGTGTACAGTGAAGATGATTTAGCGTTCAGCTACATGTACAGTTGAGAGGCTTTAGCTGGTTAGAAAATCAGTCTTACCTGGTTTGTGTGGCACATATATCATTTTATAGGAATTGAACACTAGACATACATCATCTGATGAAAACTGTATACAGTATGTTGACGTCTTGAGAATTGTGACATTTTAGATAAAATCTCTGTCTACTGATAGTATTTGACACCTAATTGACCAATGAAAAGATTTTCTGAGATATGTGTGTCTGATTGGGCATCTATGGTGTCTATCGTCAGTTATATGGCTGATACCCTCTCAGATAATGCTTACAGAAGTGGTGTGTCTGTGCCGCACACTAAGGGTTTGGGACGGCCTCTTCAGTTCTTCTCCACTGAGAGGCACCAGTGCATGTTGCTTTATTTGGTCCCAGATACTCGCGTGACTCTGTGTTATGCAGTGACCTGAATATTCCAGTGGACAGCAGTCCCTCAGACTGCCGTGAGTGTAGATACTGAAGATGGAAGGGACTGCTCTGTCACCTGTCATTTATATCCGGGCTGAATGGCCTTCAATGGCGTTGCTGCCTCACGCCTTTGGAAATGTCCCTCAATCCTGTCCCTGTGTGTGGCGTTTGCATGTTATTGCCCTGTCAGCTGGAGCTGTGCTTCTCTCCTGCAAAGACATGCAGTTAGACTCCAGTTGCTTTGCTTATCTAAATTGTCAATAGTGTGTGTGTATGTGCGTGTGTGTGTGTGTGTGTGTGCGTATGTGCGCATATGTGTGTGTGTGTGTGTGTGTGTCTGTGTGTGTCTGTGTGTGTGTGTGTGTGTGTGTGTGTATGTGTGTGTCTATGTGTCTGTGTGTGTGTGTGTCTGTGTGTGTGTGTATGTGTGTGTCTGTGTGTGTCTGTGTGTGTGTGTGTTTGTGTGTGTGTGTGTGTACCCCTGTGATGTGCCCTCTGCTCCAGGTCCCCGGGGACACTAACCAGCATAACCTGTTTGTGGATGGATAGATGGATTAACGTTCTTTAGCTGATATTTTAATGTTTTGTGCAGAGCATTAATGGTAGTACTAGATAATATGTTTAGCCGTACTACACCCTGTACCCGCTTTGGTAGCTACACCTGCTTCTTGATATAAACAGTGAATCTTGTGTTTTGCAGCTGAATACTGGCAGGGTGAGGTTCACAGCTAAGGCATGTGATCCAGTCGGTTTTAGACGCGGTGTGATTGTTAGTGCCAGACATACGGGTTTGTAAATCTCAGAAACAGTCACCTTCTCACTCTTTTCACTCAGTACAGTGGCTTGAATTTACAGAGACCAGTGTGGGGAATAAAAATGGCCCAGTCGATGGCATTTCCGTGGCCTGGTTTATAAGAGAGGTCAAGGGAGAATGGCCAGATTTGTTAAACCTAGAAGGATGGGTACAAGTTCAAAATGACCCACTCAGTACAGCAGGAAAGCTTCTCTGAATCATAACTCATTTAACCTTGAAGCGGCTCTAGACATAAATAGGGGTCCTACCTGATTCTGCTGTGTAGGAGAATGTAGTAAAGTAACCTCTGAGAGGATAATCTGCACATACTTTGGACCTGATGTGGCTATTTACTGTTGGCTGCAGTGGTGTTCTTTAAACAGTACCTTGTTGGGTAACATCACTGCTTTTCGGGAACGCAAAGGAAGAGGGCACTGGCGGTGATGCCTTCATTCTCCCTGTCCTGTGATTGGTCACAGGGCAGGGAGAATGATATCTTCTTAATACTGTTCATCTAAATATCTTCATCTTCTAAATACTGTTGCACTTTATGTCACTGTGTCCTTGTTCAACTGCCCCGTGTGTCTTTAATCGCCCCTTGGGGACAAATAAAGTTATTTTGAATTTGAATTTGAATATTTATTTCCTCCATGGCAAAGGTCTGGTTTACATTAGGGCAGGAAGGAGTTTCTGTTTTGTTGCTGTGATTTACTATGAAGGGTCTTTCGCTGAGCAGTGTTGTAGGTTTATCGGGTGTTTCTGTGGAGTGGTTTAGGGACTTTATGTGTTACGATGTTTGTGTAGTTGTGTGTTAATGTAGAGGGTTCCACTGTTGAGTTGTCAAGGTATGTTTCTAAACTGCTCTGGCCATTTGGGTTTCGTTGTGGATTTTTCTAGATCGCTGCATGAGTTTTAGGTTCTGGCAGCGTGTCACGTTGGTTTCAGAGCTGTGATTAATGCCCCACTCTTGGGTCAGGCAGCACGCAAGAAACCATGGCAACCAACACATCACTGCGCTGTATTAAGTTTAGGCATAATGCAATCGCACTGATTAGATTTAGCTAAATATGTGAATCATTCGGTAAAAAGTGTAAAGGTTTAGTCATTTATTATTCTGTTTTCATGCGTGATTGTGAGAGAAGTATTGGAATATGCACCAGAAC
>JAODLD010000002.1:9775456-9786916 GCA_026781065.1 Mormyrops boulengeri
CCCCCCCCCCCCCCCCCCCCCCCCCCCCCCCCCCCCCCCCCCCCCCCCCCCCCCCCCCCCCCCAGGGCAGTAAGGAGGGCCACGTCAGGGGCGACAGGGGCAGCAAGGGGGGCCGCGTCTGAGGCGACATGGGTGGGGTCGCTGAGGGCTGGGGGGGGCATAACCACTCTACACATGCCCACTTTCAGCTCCAAGAGGTCGCAGAGGCTGGAAGAAGTTCTACGCTGTGCTAAAAGGCACGATCCTCTACCTGCAGAAGGTAACTATTATAACCACATAATCCAAGCAGGATTTTTTAACATATTGTTATGTTTGTAATGTATGATTTAACTCTCTAGCGCTTTGCTTTGGACGAAAGTGTCTGCTAATTAAAATAACCGTAAAGAAAACTAAATGTATAGTCACGTTTAAAGGAGTCTGTCGCCCCCATGTGGACAGGATGAGTACAAACCAGACAAGGATCTGTCTGAGGTCGATCTGAAAAACGCAGTACGGATTCACCACGCCCTCGCCACCAGAGCCAGCGACTACAGCAAGAAGCCCAATGTGCTCAAACTCAAGACCTCGGACTGGAGAGTGTTCCTGTTCCAGGCCCCGTAAGGCTCCAGCACACGATGTACACTGACACAGAATGGAAAGGTCGCATTTAATAAGGCAGCACTGAGCACTGGTGGACGGGGTCTATGGGCTGCTCTTTGGTGATGTTCTATGTATCAGTGGCAAAGGTATAAAGACCTCTTTGCTCTCTCACTTGCGTTAGGAGCGAAGAGGAGATGATGTCGTGGATTTTGCGCATCAACCTGGTGGCGGCGCTGTTCTCGGCCCCCGCCTTTCCCGCTGCCATCGGCTCCATGAAGAAGTTCTGCAGACCCCTGCTGCCGTCGTCCTCGACCAGACTGAGCCAGGTGACTCTGACATTAATCACGGCACGCCCACTCATCATGCACCCGAGTCCTCGCTAACCGTACGCCAGCTATAGGTGTTCTCACTTCTTCCCTCTTCTGCTCTATCCGTATCTTTTGACTAAAGCTAACCTTAAGATGTCGCTATGGTTACCAGCACCCGTGTGTGTGTGTTTTTCTGGTTTGCTGTGAGAAACGCACATAACAAGTAAATCACACACAGATTTATACATTCCTACCTTCCACATTGCAGGGGAAAAGGGCACAGCCCCCCCCCAGGATCTGGAAAGACCACGTAACCATCGTGATCCGCTCGGTGCCCTTGGCAAGTTGAACGAAGTGAAGTAAAAACAAACGAGAAATGTGACATACAAAGATCGCCGTGAGGTCACTGCGAGATATCACATGAGAGGCTGCGCAAACACGCTTGGCATTCTCCAGACCAGCACTGTACATATATTTTATGCATTTGATAGTTACTGAACGTTTTGTGTACCATCTGCTGGCTTTCGTGTCTTGTCTGCAGCTTTCACAAAACTCACAAAAAAAATTCTCCTTTAGTTTCTCATGCTGACACCGTGATGTGTGAAACTGTGAAGGGGAACGTCGCCTGCAGAAGGGTCGTCTGTCCTACATGCTACAACTGTTTCCAAAAACATGCAATGCTGTGTAAAATGTAACTAAAAACAGAATGCAATGATTTACAAATCATATAAACCAATATCTAATTGGAAACAGAATAAAAACAACATAAAATGTTGAAACTGAGAAATTATATTGTTTAATTAGAATTTGATGCCAGCAACACGTTTCAAAAAAGTTGTGACGGGCTTGTTTACCACTGTGTTGCATCACCTCTTCTTTTAACAACACTCTGTAAATGTTTGGGAATGGAGGAGACCATTTGCTGGAGTTTTGAAAGTCAAGTGTCCCATTCTTGCCTGATATAGGCAACTACTCAACAGTTCGGGGTCTCCTATGTCGTATTTTTCATTTCATGATGCGACAAATGTTTTCAGTGGATGACAGGTCTGGACTAACAACAACTAACAAGCTGGATGCTCCCTCTCCTCTTTACTTCGAAGGATGCAGCATCCATGATTTCCAGAAAGAATTTGAAATTTTGATTCATCAGACCACAGGACAGTTTTCCATTTTGCCTCAGTCCATCTTAAATGAGCTCGGGCCCAGAGAAACCGGCGGTGTTTCTGGATCATGTTTAGATTTGGTTTCTTCTTTGCATGGTACAGATTCATCCTGCATTTGTGGATGCAGTGACGACCTGTGTTCACAGACAGTGGTTTTCGGAAGTGTTCCTGAGCCCATGCAGTGATTTCCACTATAAAATTGTATCTGTTTTTAATGCAGTGGCGCTTGACCAGAGCATGGCGATTTTCAGCCTTGTCCCTTGCGTACAGAGATTTCTCCAGATTCTCTGAATCTTTTAATAATATTATGTACTGGAGATGATGAAATTTCCAGATTTGCAATATCACATTCAGGAACATTATTCTTAAATTGTTGCACCATTTGCCCACGCAGTCTTTCACCGAACCCGGTGAACCTCTCCCCATCTTCACTGCACAGAGACTCTGCCTCTCTGGGAGGCTCTTTATATACCCAGTCATCTTACTGACCTGTCTCCAATTAAGCTAATTACTCATGAGATATTCAAACTGGTGTTTTGTTTTACACAACTTTTCCAGTGTTTTGCTGCCCCTATCCTGACTTTTTTGTTTTTTTGTGTTGCTGGCATCAAATTCAAATCGAACATATATTTCTCATAAAACAATAACATTTCTCAGTTTCAACGTTTGATATGTTGTATTTGTTCTGTTTTCAACTAAATATATTTTTATATGATTTGAAAATCATTGCATTTTGTTTTTATTTGCATTTTACACAGCGTTCCAATCAGGGTTATATGAAAAACATGATGAATGAAACTGAAATCATGTTACTGAAATCGAGTCAAGAAATGCATGGAATCCTGTAGACGAGCTACTATTCACAAAATTCACACTTTTTGAGCATTTTCAATGATGTCAATTTGTTTTGTCCAGGTGCCAAATTATAAGCCACCAAATTACTTTCTTGTGTTGTCTTTGCTGCCAGTATTGTCAGATCACTGGTCAGTACTGTCATTGCTGTCAGTGCCTGGTGGATCCGGTCCAAGCGTTTACTGCTGTCACTGCTGGTCAGTGCTGGTCGGTGCTTTCATTACTGTAAGTGCCAGCTTCCTGTGTTCTGTGGTCTGTTTGTCGGTGTGCTGGTGCAGGAGGAGCAGCTGAGGTCCCATGAGACCAAGCTGAAGCAAATCACTTTGGAGGTGGAGGAGCACAGCCGGAATCCCCCGGACCTGACTCTTAAGACCAAGGAGTCGGAGGAGTACAGGCTGAAGGAGCACTATCTCACATTCGAAGTGAGTCATTTTATAATGATATAAATAAGAGCTATTATTATTTAACAGTTATCTAATTCAGTGTTATGCGCTTGTAAAATGTAAACAGGAAAACATAACAGAGCACTGCCTAAAAACTGCAAAATAATGCGAGTTTTACATTCGCTTCAGATTGTTCCACCCAAAGCCACTTGCAGCTGCAGTGTGAGTCATTTTTAGAACGGGGTATTTTCTGAGCAATTGGTGCTATGTGCTTTCACAAAGGGCACAGTTACTGGCTCTCCTGGAACCTCAGACGGCAACCTTGGGGGTAAAAGACCAGATTATTAGTCTCCATCTGCTGCCCCCCCCCCCCTTACGTCACAGTGTTAGCACACTTATGCTCAGCAACCAGGTCATTGTGCCTCCTGCTGGATACAGGGAGAACAACAGAGAACAGGGTGAGGGGTTGATGTGCACCTGCAGCTGTCTGTGTGCTGTCTCAAACGGGTCCTGAGCCTGTCCTGTCCCATTTGCTAAGCCGTCCTCTGAGTCTCCCCCGATTCACTCTCTCCCCCCTCCGCAGAAAAGTCGGTACGAGACGTACGTCACCCTGCTGCAGACCAAACTGAGGGCAGCCAGCGACGACCTGGACAAGATCGAGGCTTACGTCCTCGGCGGCGAGGCCCCAGACGGGTACCTGCGTAAGACCCAGTCCAGCCCAGCCCTCAGCCACGGGCGCGGCTCCAACGGCCGGGCAGAGGGCAAGGGCAGCCTGGCTGACCAGGAGCAGCGGAGCTGAGACTGCAGGACTGCACATCCTAAAACAGTGTTTCCCAATCCGGTCCTCGAGGACCCGCAAACAGTCCACGTTTTTGCTCGCTCCCAGCTCCCGATAGGAAGCAAAAATGTGGACTGTCTGGCAGGGAGCTGGGAGGGAGCAAAAACACGGACTGTCTGTGAATCCCTGGGGACCGGGCTGGGAAACACTGGTGTAGAGTATTATTATGACTGCTATCATTAGTTTCTTCATTATGATTATTATTATTGTTGTTATTAATATCATGTACATATATATTGTGCCAAAAATGAAAATGAAAAAAGAAGAAATAAAGCCTAAAGCTGTATCCGGTGACAAGGGACGGCCAGTGTGAAGGAGGACAAGGTGCTGTGCGCAGGTGTGCGCAGCTGTGCCATCAGGCTGAACACTGCCTGCAACTGCACGCTTATGCAATCGCGTGCACTCACTTCGGGGCGACATGCGTGGCTGACAGGCTTGCAGCTTGCAGTGTGTCATAAAGGGCTAAACTGCATGCGGCTCGGGATGAGCGCGACACATGAAGGGAGCGCATCCTGTCCTGGCTGCCGCTGTCTCTGCAGTGCAATACCCAAGCAGTGCCAGCAGAAGGCGACGCTGAGATGTTTTTTTTTCTTGTACCCTAATCATTTCACCTGATTGGGTTTAAGGTTTAAGCGAGAGGATGTGGCGTGTAGTGTTGATCATATCCGCATCATTTGGGTGTGGGACTTTGCTAAAAAGCCAGCCGCAGTGGGAGGAATTCCTGCACTTTGTGGATATGTGGTTCGAGTGTGAGGCCTGGCTGGTACATGTGCATATAGAGGGACGAGTGAGGCATGGATGTGCTTCTGACAGACAGGGCAACGCACAGAGCATGGTCCGCCTCTGCTGCACGTTTCAGATCCCGGACAACATGTGACTGAGTTCCTGAGTTCCTTCCTCTCATCTTAACGTGGCTGTCGGAGGCCTTGTTCACACATGGGGTCGTCAGCAAACGTGAAATGGACGGCTCACACATGTCACAGAGCGGTGTGCATGCAGAAAGAGAGACCACGCTTCTCTCAGATTCAAAAGAAGACAGGATGTAGTCGAGGTATGAGGTGTCCGATACAGCTGCTGTCTGATTACTTCCACCGGGCGCAGTGTCCGACACCCCGTATCACAAGATGGGGACTCCGCCAGATCCGCGTGGTGCTGAAGACCACGCTGGGCTCAGTATTTTGCCAGGCTTCCCTGGAATGAACTGTTGAACATTTTATACCTTCATAATCTTTCATATTCTGAGAGTCACATGTTGTTCCCTGCTCTAGTGCTGGCCTTTGTTTTCCAGATGTTTTAGATGATTGATGTTGTCATATAGAATTGTGGCATTAATTTAAAATGTTTTTTTTTTCCCTTAAGGAATCCCCAATACCATTAAATTGGGTTTGCCTTTTGACTGTTTTTTTTTGTATATAAAAAAAACTTTACAAAAATTTAAGTGCACTTCATGTTGCTTTATTTTGTCATTTTTTAATCTAATGCAATCATTTTTCTCTTAATTTATCACTGAATTATCATGAAGGGAAATGCATTTTTTAGCATTAGTCAAAGCACATGATGAAGGTTCTTTTATATTTACTTTGGATCACTTAAGTTACGTATATTAAGTACGTTCTGGAAAACGGTAATATGCAGATTTTGTTCTATTTAATACCGTTCATGGACTGAACAAACCTATGATACTCAAGTGCAGATACTAGACGGTGCATATGATGGTGCCATGACGCTCTCTTAGAGGAACCGTCCGCGCTCCTATTCCAAAATTCTCTAAGTGCCTGTCATTCCTGATCCTGACGCGGAAACGTTTCTCCCCGTCACACAGTCGGTCGGGTAATATTCACATCAAGTATTAATGTAAATGATGTAACACGGAAACTGAAAGAGTCTGGCGCGAATGCAAAGCAGACAAGCTGGTAATACAAAATCACCCAAATTAAGGAACGGAAATTTGCCAGTAATAGGTGAGATATATCTGTCTGTCTGTCCGTCTGTCTAATCTGTCTGTATCCCTAAGTATCATCTAAAATCAGTTGGACGATACGCAACTTATTTTGGGACGATGGAAGAAAATTGAGTGTCGGCATCAATGTCTCTTCAAAATGTCGATTTTCTTGTGAATTTCTGCATAAAGGAGTACTTTTTACGTTTGTCAAAGCGTGCCGACAAGAATTATGCACTGATAACAGGTATCCGTGACGCGACTTAATTATCTGCGTCCGTAGCAAAATATTTTGATTGATAAATACCATGTCCATGTTAAAAAAAATGCATTTTGATGAAAATATCCATAAGAATTCACCCTGGTGTTGACCCCTGACCAAGACATCTTGTTTTGTGGTGTTAATTTATAGGAGTCGTTCCACATTGTAGGTAAAACTTTAAATTCAGCACCATTTCTTACTGTTCTTACACATGATATGGATCTAGTTAATCAGTATTGCTGCTAATTTTCTTAAAATAACGTAGGTATCTACACGGTGCCGAAATCATTTGAAATTAATTTTAAATTTGAAGTGATTAAGTAAAATCTCTAATTTCTCACCCTGGGTTTATGCACATTAGCGTACCTTAAACATTATGCAAAATCGGAAGAATAACGAACTATTTCCATCTATTGAAATTATTTATTTGCAAATGTGTATAGCCTACAAGTTGGACTATAGCTAATTCTTCGATTAAATTATTAGGGAAATATGAAGCATTGCATTGCCGTGCAATTTTTCATTTTTGGTGGGCGTTACGTGACAAAGGAGGTGAGCTGCCATTTCATTTTCAATATGAATTCAATATGTTGTCATACTATCGTATGTCGTTCAATGATGAGATCACAGCGTTGTCTGCAGTACCCCCGACAGCGACGCCTTGGCTGCCGGTTGTGTTGCAAACACACTTTCTGAGCATTGTTCGATGACGAATTCAGCTTTTCAAAGCAGAAATATTTACGAAATGCATCGATGTTTGGTGCCTCTCGTATTATAAAACACCCTAAATGCTCATAGTTTGTAGGATGACGATCCTTTCATAACAGGCTAACAGTGAAGAAAAAAAAAATCATTTGCCCGATCCCGACACTGTAAATAGCTTTTATTTGCAAGTCATAGCATTGGCTTGTATCGTTGTTTGGTAAACCTGACCAGGTACCTCTAAATGTCTTTGCTTGAATCTATTAGGAAATATGCTTTTAAGGAAACTAATCAGCTTCAACATTTCCATCCATCCATCCGTTATTTACCCAGTACAGGGTTACCTTAAACCTTAAACTTATCCCAGAAAGCATAGCGCACAGGGCAGGGGAACACCCATGGAAAATTTTAATGTATATATACACCTATGAGCCAAACCATTATTATGACCATCCCCATTTTAAGTGAATAATGTTGACTATCTAGTAAAAACAATGTGTGTCAAGGTCTGGGATGTATGGGCCAGTAAGCAATAACATTCGGTACTCTTAGTCAGCATGCCTAATGCAGAAGACTTGGGCAGGGATAATGATCTGGGTGACTTTGACAAGGGCTAAATAATTATGGTCAGAGGACAGGGTAAGAGTATCTCTGAAATGCCAAGGCTTGTTAGCTGTGGCGAGTACCTACTGAGAGTGGTCCGGGAAGGGAGAACCCCCGGTCTACTGACAGGGTATTGGGTGGCGATGACTTATCGAGGCGAGATGTGACTGATGGCTGTCACTTGTGGTACAATCCAACAACAAGGCTGTGACACAAATGGCAGGTAATTTTGAGAATGATGAAATTAGAATGAAAAATTAAGATGCCACTTCATATTTTTTAAGAACCTGCATTGTTAAATCCTGGTTTAATCCTGGTTTTGCTGGCAGAAGGCAACACTGTGAGGCAGGCTGCTTCCAGGCTCAAAATTTCTAAGACAGCAGTACACATGAACAAAGTGAAGCAGGAGACACTGGGAATGACCAGAAACCAGCCAGGTAAAGGGTGGAAGCGACTTTCTAATGCCAGAGATGACTGTCAACTTATCCAACAGTTTCTCATGAACTGGTGGATAATTTCAAGTGACACGAATGGGAAACATTAAGTTGCGTGAAGTGCACTGCTAAGACAAGTTCATAAGAGGCTCCTAGAAGCAGGACTGAAGACCCATAAAGCAATGAAGAAGCCCTTCATCAAGGAGAAGCAGAAGACCTGGGTTGGAGATCGGGAAAAAATGTATATTTTACACAGAAGCATACCCATAAATTGAGACGTGAGTGAAACTAAAAATGTGGATGTGGTCTCTTAATTTTTTCCAGAGTTGTCTATACCAAACCTTGACATGCATGATTTTTAATAGACAGTCAACATTATTTATTTCAGGTGTGGCTGGTCAAAATGTTCTGGCTCATCAGTGTATATACATATAATTTAATTCATGAAGATGATCTAATCCAAAAGCATATTACTACTTAGCGTTCAGTTCCTTGATAAATACTGGGAGATATCTATCATGCATTTCAGTCAGGGGCACTGGAGGGTTTTCTGGCATTATAAGGGCCTCCACGCAAGCTGAAGTCCATCTACTGCTGGACCTGTTTCTTTAGATTGAAGGTACCAACCCAAGTGGGATCCTGTCGCTAATACATTAAACGGTGGTTAATATGACACACACCCAAATGGCACCTTATGTCAATGTGTAAATATTTCTGAAGCTTGCAAGTGTTGCTGTACCAAGCATGTGCTTGAACTATTTGCAATCGCCTTGTGAGCATCTGAATTATTGCATTGACTATTTCTGTAACCTGATCCATTTTCAAGGTTATCTGCACTTGAGATATGAACTCACTGATTTAAAATACATGTATTTTGACTTATTATAAGTAATTTCCTTTATTAAAAAGATGACTTGATTCCACTGAAGTTTCAAAGGAAATTTAATGAGATGAACGTACATAGAACAGCAACAAAAGCAGAGGCGGCATAAAAACCAAAAAAGAAATTCTAAATCAGAAAAGTACCACAGTCAGGTCAGGAAAGGCAACCATTCAATAATAAACTCTTTAAAATATAGGAATCCAGAAAGACATTGTTAAGACTTTTAGCTTATTTGGAAAAAGCCATTTAAAATAATCTGAGTATTTTATCATGCAATACACTTTAATAAAACTGCACAAGACAAAATATACTACTGAAAGTTGGCATATTTTTCTGCAACAGTAAAGATACAAAGCCTTGAAAGTATTTCCTATTCTGTGTAGGACCATCAAAAATAGGAATATCAAAAAGATTCGGAATTTTCACAATTTAAAGTGCAAATGTTAATCCATTAGTTAAGTTCTTTGAGTATTAAATATTACAGATAAATCTATTTTAGCTATATTTGCTCATAGAGGGACATCATACATCTTACACAGAGATTTTTTGTTTTTCGTGGGGGGGGGGGGTAGCATAATTGGAATTGGAACATAACAGCCTAAGAGAATCAGTGAATACAGTGTGGAAATGTAAACACCTCTCTGATGCTTCACACACATGCGTATGCACTCTCAGTCGCTGAAGAACACAGTGAAATCAGCCTTTTTCAGTGAGTAACTCCTATTGTCACTCACAAGGGATTGGCGTTATAGATCAGGCATACTGGGTAAACAGGATAATCACAGAAATTGTTCTGTAGGCCCTTGCCGTTCTCATTAAAGCAGCAAGACATCAATCCAATAGATGATCTCACTTTATTAGTGACGGCAGAGATCCTCATTTCAGTGTTACCATCAGCCTTGAATCTTAATCATTGTTGTGCTTTGTTTTCTGCCATGTTTTGTTCATAAATCTGGCTTCTCTTGATACTCAAATCATGTAACATTTAGATCCGATGTATGAAAGCACAAGTATTAACACGTCAGTTATAAATTCGAGCAGAGACAGACTTCGATAAGTCTGCTTCAGTGGGTATTAATAGGTTAAAGTGGTAACATTATTGCATGATATGCGTTACAGATGTACTACATGGCACATGGTGTCTGTTGCTATATTACTGACTTTAAACCTCCTGGAACTTAACTTTCAATAGCCTGTTGAAGGCACTGAATATCTAAGAGAAGAATAGAAAATTGCTCTATATTAATTGACAGCAGCCATTTTGAAAAACAGCTGAACACAGCACCAAAGAGTTAGTAGCACCTAAGCTGATGGTAATTAAAAAAAAAGACTAATTTACTTCTTCATTTGGCTAAATGTGTTAGTACTGACACAAAATGTTTTATTTTAGGATGCGTACAGAACTTTGATGGTTTTATTTACTGAGTGATTTGTACCTGCAGGAAAGTACAGAGGCGGCACATGGTACGTCAGATCGATAGTGAAAGTGCCAAACGTGATGATCCTCGGGTGCGCGGGAGAGGGGGAACATGTGCTTTATAAGTGAGAAGATGTCTACTTTAAGTGGAACACCCTTCATTCTCCGGCCAGGGTGTGCGTTTAGAATTCAACAAGCAAACAATTTCCCGCATGAGCTCACAGCACAGCTCGGACAGGAAACATGTAAGTTAGGAAGGATGAAGACCACACAAAGCTTAAAAAAGAAATCGGCCACAGAAAACTGGATATATTTCCTTTTTAAAATATATTCCAGTCGGGTCTGCAGTGGCTAAATGCTAAAGATGGCACACAAAACAGTCTAGTGGTTCTATACAGCTTCAGCATCAGCATCCGGAAACAACTGGAAACAACTGCCACTTATTCATAGTCACTGCATGTAATTCCTGTGAGGTCATTACGCAATAATTACCATTAATGTTTTCAACAGTAAGGTGAGCAGGTAAGCTGTTATGTTTCAGATATTGGTTTGAGGCATTATAGGATTATGTCAGGCAACAACTAAGAGTGAGACATTGTTTCCAAATGGTTTCCATATAAATACAAATTAAACACAGAAAAAATATGTGAAGTAACAGAAACATGGAGTAGCAATGAGAGCAATGATCTTTTTACCCACATATGATGAAAAAGTTGACAGTACACAGTTGTGACATAACTACGTTACACATTAAAAAAAAAATTTAAAAAAAGACAGAGACCAAAAAAAAGGTCACTATTTTAACAATAATGAAACACTCTGGTGCATCCTTTTAACATGAACTGTAAATGGGGTCCTCCTGCATTTTGCTACTTGACCTGCGAGACCAGCACTGCTTTAGTGATTATATGCTGAAAGGTGAGTGCTGGGTAACCTATACCAGTAAGTGGCCCATAGGTCACGTGGATTGGCCGCTGGATTCCTGGGCCCTGTCTGTCTAATGCAGGGGTCTCCAACTCTGGTCCTGGAGAGCTACTATCCAGTAGGTTTTCTATCCTACCTGGCTTCTGATGAGCCACACCTGTTCCTGGTATTTA
>JAODLD010000002.1:9801044-9811062 GCA_026781065.1 Mormyrops boulengeri
TGTGTGTGTGTGTGTGTGTGTGTGTGCATTTATTGCATCCTTCTTCTGTTAGTCGATAAATGACCGAATGTTCTAGCATATTTAATCTTTTTCACTTCTTTTTCTCAGTAACAATTCACGTTTCTCTGCAGTTTAAACATGACGACTTTTATCGCGACAAATAGGACGAGGGTGTTATTACCCAGAGGCGAGTCCGACGCCTTCACAACTCACGTTTATCATCGTTGTAATATCCAATTTCTGACTGATATTACTCTTTATTAAGAGTACATCACCTTGATCGCATGACTGTTAGGCTAATAAAAATGTGCAATGCTACATTTAACAAATTTCAAGTTTCCGGGACCGATGTTGCGTCTTCCTCATTGGCCTCGGTGTGTTCATGAGAATGTAGAAGGTATACCTTTACCCGGTTATGTATGATGCTATGTATTCAACAATGTGACCAGACATATGTGGACTTTAATCTGTGGGAGTGTTGCTCTGTCCAGGGTGCTGGAGCACTGCAGAACCACCACGTGGGAGCAGCAAGCAGCACGAGGGTTCTGTTGCTAAGCGCTGTGTTATGAAATCTGCTGGAGCAAAATCGACAGTATATATCCTCCTCATATATATTGTATTGAGAGTTAAATAGCTCCGTTTTCATTCCTAATGCCATTACGTGTATATTCATAGTTAGAGGAAATGAACAAAAATGAGCAGCCATTTCAGAATTATTATGACAAAACTGATATTTAGAGTGGCTTGTTAGTTTCATTATAGATTATTGCAGATTTTTTCTTAATCCATCTTTCGATTCTCTTCTAAAGAAAAACACGCTGGTATATTAACTTATCTGTTCGATCAAATGGTCCTCTGATCATCTGAACAGGGATTTCATCCCTCTTTGCCTTCCCACAGTCTCAGCGAAGATTAGCTCTTAATACATTCAATATTCAAAGTACTTTTGAAGGAGATCGTTTTACAGTCGATCTTTTGAAATGTCCTTGGGATTCAATACCTATTTTGTTCATGCAATATTTGCCAACTTTGGTTTCATCTTTATTGCCCTTCAGAGGTGTTGTGTCTCACCCTAAACAAGCCCTGTATTTTTGCTCCATCCCCGCTTCACCCTTTATAGGCAACAAAATATCACAGGAAGCATTTACGTATTTATGCTAGGCCAGAGGTAATCTTTGTACATAGCTCAATCTACTCTCTGTTCCCTGTTCTAAAGTAACCTTTACCAGCCACCGCAGAGAGGAAATGGCACTGATAAATCACGCAGATTGAAGTGAATGTTTTGTGAGGATGCCTTCTGTTTCTGTCATTGCATTATGGTTAAAGGGGAAACACCACAGATCAGCTTTGCTCACTGTGATCACACCATTGACAGCGTCGCCACCTTTATTTTGTAACTGTTCCTGGCATGTGCATGCTTCTCCTTCCTGCCTGAAAGGAGTCTGAGCACAAATGCATGAGATCTGTCTGCTAAATTGAATGGTGGAGATAAAAATATGTCTGTCCCTCATGACGCACCCTACATTGACTGGCGGTAGATGTTAATTGCGTGGAATGTCTGCGTGCTGGTCCTGTCTGTCAGTCACTCTGTATTAGCTGGAGCCGGCTGTAGACTACCTCTGCACCTGTCTCTGAAATGTGCAGGTGAGTGTGTGTGTGTGTGTGTGTATGCATTTGCTTGAGTGTGATAGAGACGCTGGAGGTGTGAGATGTGTCTACAGCATCGCGGGCAATCATATGATCAGTACCCTGACGGCCGGAATGGCCCTGGTTTCCATTCAGGCCTCGAGTCTGGCTGGCCTTTGTGCTGTTTCTTTGAAGTAACATGAATGACCCGTGATTAGTGTAAATTACATACATACTCAGAACCACAAATCAAATTTACACCGTCTGCTCTTTATTGTTAGATTTTTGTTCATGCCGTAGTTTGACCAAGATGTATATTTTTCCAATTTTAATAGTAAGGAGCCCTGGTGCCAGACTGGTATCATTCAAAGGACCGCAAGGATTGTGACCTGACCTGGCAAATCTCCTCCTCCACACCTATGGTCTGCAATTGATATTGACATTTTATTATTTCACCAGAGCGGAATCCACACCTGTTTCATAAGATAGTTACGAATAAGAGGAGGTCATTCGGCCAAATGAGCATGCTTGGAGGGAATTAAATTATTGTGAAAAAGTACAATATAACATTGGTAATTAAAGTTGTGACTGATGTTTGCAACTTGTATGTGCAGCTATGTGTTTTATTGGGGAAGTATGGTACTTTAACAGTATGGCTTGAGCCAGAAATGGTGCTAATAGACGTCTTTGCACTCTTCTGTACACTGCAAATGCTACACTGTAATTATGCTGTTGGCAACACTTTTTAATTTAGAAACATTTTATAGGCAACAATATGATTATTATGATATTTTCTTTCTTCCTTTCATCCATCTGTCCATCCATCCATCCATCCATTCAACCATCCATTCATCACTCTTTCAAACGGCCATCCCGGTCAGGGTTGCAGGGGCCCCGGCGCCTGTCCCTCACTGCACAGGGAAACGTTGGGGACAGTAAGATTTCTTTAAGACAAAATCCAGCACTTAAAATCCAGTACAGCAGCAATGTAACTCAGCTTCTTGGTAATGTTCTTTCTCATGAGCTTATGGTGCACCTGCAGAGAAGAAACCGCAGAAATACTATCAGATAATACCGAAAGATCCCGATAGATCTCTGAAGATCGAAAGTGTATATGCACTTAAATAAAAGGTGTGTTTTGTAGTAATTTAAGTTTATGAATTTGTTGTATTTGTGTTATATATATAAATATATACAATATAGTACAAATATTATAAGGTGAATTCATCCTATGGATGACACAATTGCATAATAGTACTAAATAAAACCATGTCCAAATGATTAAATCATCGGTGTCCTGGTGGACAGTGTTGTTTTTCATTTTGGCTGGACCCTCGCTGTGACATCCTAGGCCCTGCTGTGCAGTGGCAACAGCTGCTGCTCGTTGAGGAGAGGTTGCCAGGCGCTCCCCGCCTACGGTGGCTGAGAGGGAACATTTGAGTGCTGACCTTAGAATGCTGAATGCTGAAGCGGCTGCCACGAGAGACTTTAAATAGAGCCAGAGCGAAAAAGCTCTGTGCAACAGTGCCTGCAGTGTAAGAGGCATGTGGGAGAAGTTTTTCGCAAAGACCATCTTACCTCACTCCTAGTTAAAATAGGTATGGTATTGATTAAGACGTGCCTGTGGTTGTATACTTGGGATATTTACCTGACAGTCGGTTAGCATTTGGTGCTCTGTGTTATGAGGCAGTGTTGTCCAGTCCATTGGGGACCCCCAGACAGTCCAAGTTTTTGAGCAAAAATGTGGACTGTCTGCCGGGGAGCTTGGAGGGAGCAAAAATGTGGACTGTATGCTGGGGAGCCGGGAAGAAGCAAAAATGTGAACTGTCTGCCAGGGAGCAGGGAGGAAGCAAAAATGTGGACTGTCTGCAGGTTGTTTCACCTGAATCACTTTGGTTGGCAATCCAAATATGTATAACTAAAAGGTAACTTGATACTGTCACTGGGTGAAATAAACTGAAAATTAAATGCTAATAGCATATCTAATTGAATTCCAGGATATATACGCGTTCCACCAATCAGGTGAATAGTAAAGTATGTGCCTATCTGTATAGGAATTCATTACTCATTCATGTAATATGAGGATATATTGTCAGAGTATGTGAGTAAATGTTTAAGAAACTGTCCCGCCCGTCCACATGGTATGGTTTTTAGGTACGGTGACCATAAGCATGTGTGGTGAGGATCATTATTTTCAATGTCTGCAGATAAACACAGCTTTTCAATATAGAGTCGGGGCTTTTCCCCGGATCGCTGGAAGATGGCAATGAAGAAACACATCAGGAATATAATATCTGCAAATGCTTATGCTGCAAATTGCAGGTACAGTCATAAAGAGCGTAATGATACTGTCTTGATTATTCTGATTATGGCTGGGTGATGCATTTCCTGGAGGCAGGACACCGACAGAGGGATTGATGCAGATGACTGCATATTTGTAATTTGTATGTTATGCTTTGTATTACTTGATAAAACTTTTGGCCCGGATTAATCAATCTGTTACACTTTCCAAATTAGTGGCTTGAAGGAATGAATGTAAAATCACCACAAGTACAAACCCTGCAATCTGGGGTAGGAGTGCCCTTTCTTTGATGCTTTCATACCAGGACATTCTGGATAAGCAGATATGTTTAATGCATGCAGGGACTGGTATAACTGTCATTTCATTTTAAATGTACATTCTAATTTTTATTGCTCAAAAAATCCTTGCATAGAGTGAATATGTGCATATATTAATATACAAATGTTTCTTCTTGATGATGATTTGATTTATTGTTAAAATAGCAGATCTGACATCTTTATTGTATTCTTTATCCGAGATTTTACAGTTTTGACTTGACTGAAAGCATGCCTTAGAACTGCTATCACACGTGAAATGAGATCATGCGAGCCTGATGAGTCAGTGTATGTTTTTCTGTTCATTTTGCCATTTTAGTCACTTGGCCTAAGGCAGAGGTTCCCACATTGGGACATGCGTCCCAACAGCCGAACTAGTGTAAATTTTAATGACGAAAAATATGATAAACTTGTTACTATTAAAGGAGACGATAACAAAAATTAACATATGAAGCCAAAAACAATGACTAAAAACCAGACCAAAATTGTCAGGATGCTACAAACTTGAAATATCCAATAAGAAGTAGTATCTTTCAATTCCTGTCTAATGTAGTTGCACATGATTGGATAATCGTGATATAACCGGCTTCAAGCCCGTAACCTAGCATTTATCTGACCAATAGAAACCATCCGTCTGTGCTAGAGCTGGGGGATATATCGAGTTTTTAAAGGTAAAATAATATATGCTGGTAGTATATTTTTGAGCCATTTTTTCATGTACATGTATAGCTGTCTGTTAATAAAAGTGCATGTGTGACATTGGGAAAATTTGACTGTATTTGTTATTACTTAATGGAAAAAATCGAGATATATATCGTATATTGCCGTTCAGCTAAAAAAATACCGAGATTGATTCTTGGCCCATATCGCCCGGCCGTAGTCTGTACCACAATCAGCTTTAGTTGGGACAAAACGAAAGGACATATGGATAAGTTTCACGTTTTGTGCGAAAGAAAACCAGCCTCATACAAGTATATAGAAAACTACTATACAGAAGTAACGAAGTAACGAAAAAAAAGCAAAGTGCTTTTCTGAAATAGAAACAAATACGTACTCATTTTTTCTTTTAAGGTGTTTGAAATATTCGTTGCCATTTAGGGGTGTAACAGTATGCGGTGTTCAGTACAAACCACGGTTAGGGTTCACGGTTTGTTGCAGTTTCCGAAGAGAAGGGAAAAACATCATTTGTTTTGAAATTGTTTATTATTAGATCTACAATTAAGAACAATTGTACAGCTAACTCAATGCGTTTGCCGACGAGTGTCAGTAAAAAAAAACCTAAGTCATATTTGCACATTGTAAACATCGGTACAGTTATGTGTCGCTTAACTACGGGGATATGTGCTGAGAAATGCGTCGTTTGTGATTTCGTCGTTGTGTACGGGACGGAGCTACTTGGTAGCACCCCCCCCGGACTACACATGACTGCAGACAATCTCGCGAAAAAATAACAGCGCACTGTACGTAATGGTGCATGGCCCTGATAGGCTACTCTTCCGATGTGGATGGAGTGCACGCGGCAGCGCGAGACTACGAAGGTACTGGACAACCCGCTTTCCAACGATGAAATCAGGTCAGTTGATAATAGTTTAAACATTAATACCATTTAAGGTGATAAATGTAATTTATGGATTTATAGATGGTGGAATTTGTCTCGGCAAGTAACCTGAGTTGGGCTGTCTTTAGCTAGCGGTATAAAGTAACGTTAGCTATCGTAAAGGTAGCTAACTGTCTAAGCTTACATACTTACGGCGTTTAGCAGACATTCGTATCGAAAGTGACTTCGCCCCTGCCTGCTACACAGCTAGGCTACAGTAAACATTTTTATAACCTAAATAGAAAAAACACAGTAATTATATAAACCGGTAACATGGCTGTTTATTCTAATTATTAAGAACATAACTGTATGTGCTATACTTTTGTATGACTGGCCGCGCACTAGGTTAGTGCACAAGCATCGCCACGAACGTGTGTGGCTATAAGAATTTTTCAGCTTCAGGATAATCTCATAGGACCACTGTCATATATGTGGTGTTGAACAGCTACTTGTGAATTTAGTTGTCAAAAAATATATTCATTTGTTATATTGTGCTTATTGAACTGCTACTTGTGAGTTTAGTTGTCAAAAAATATATTCATTTGTTATATTGTGCTTATTGAACTGAAAATAATGTACCAAAAGGTTACACCGTTACAGCCCCACTGCCATTGAAATTCACTGCCATGGACTGAACTAGGTGTAAAAATTAGCACAACCCACTTGAGTTTCACTAGTCCAATACTTGTTTTCATTTTTGTGAGAGGATACTTGAGTTTTCTTCATTCAAGGTCTACACGCAGGCGTTTTTTACTTTTTTTGTTTAATGATAAATTATGTTCATGTGAAGCCATCTAAGAATTAGTGCAATGTTTTGTATTAGAACTTTTACAACTATTAAAGTCTGTGGCCTTAAAGACCACCTGGCCACACTTAATGGCATGCCATAACAGCGTTTATCTGTATGATATAGGTGGACCAATGTGTGTGTGTGTGTGTGTGTGTGTGTGTGTGTGTGTGTGGCACAAAAATCATAACTGCAAAGGGGAGGGGGGGTGACAGAAAAAGTGTGGCTCTGTCATGCCAGATTGGCATGACAGAACCACTGGCTTAAGAAAGCTGTGAATCTGGAAAGGGGACTAAGCACTAAATCTGGTCCTCATATTCACAGTGTTACAGGACACACGGGGAAAGGACCGATCTACCCTCGCAGATGTGGCTGTAGAGCACAGCCATCTGCCATGCAGACAGGTCCTTACTTTATAGATTAGTCTGACCTGACAGTAGTGTGGATTGGAACAGATAATTGGAGGTGGACAGGTGGGACTGTATGCAGTGGCACCGAGGACAGATGTGCAACAACAGACTGCTACATCTGTCATAGAGCAGTGGGACTGCAGTACGCTGGGTCAGGAGAGACAGGAGCAGTTAGCCTCTTCAGGGCTGACGCCTGCTGGGACTACAGCAGCAGCTTGCAGACTCCGTCATCGGGGCGTCTTTAGGGGAACATATACCTGGGCTCCCTCCAAGACTGTACTTGTCATTTTGAAAGACTCATGACTGGCCTCAATGTGGAGGTTCTCTTTGAAAGGCCACCTGCACTTCATTATTTGGAAAAAGCAAACAGGCCGATTGTGTCCAGGATAGCTGCCGATGGAGCAGCTGTTTGCCTGCTATGACATTCAGATTCTTCTTAATTACAGTGTGTTAAGCTCACCTGTTTCATTCGGTTTTGTGTCTTAGCTGGAATGGTGAGTCTGCCTGGTGATGGGATGGTGCCTTATCCAGGGTTATTCCCTGTGTTGTGCCCTTTGCTTCTGGGATAAGCTGAGGACCCCCGTGACCCTGCATAGGACAAGCGTGTATGGAAAATGAATAAACGAATGAATGCATCATAACTGCTCTTACTGGACTGACAACATACTCTGCATGTGTGCTGTCAGGCCTCCACTTCATATGACTAAAAGTTAACCTCTCCGTTTTACAAATCAATGGGATAATACTGCTTCATTAAAATTACAATTGAAAAGTCAGTTGTAAAGATCAAAGTGATTATCATTTCTGGTAAATACTTTGTCAGGTCGGCTGTGTGCTCTTGTCTGTATGATGATGCGTGATACTATGAGTGTCACTATAAAAAACAAACAGGATTGTCACATTTTTGCTGTGAGGGTTAAATGGGTAAGAGTGAAATACAGGATCTGACCATGTCTGCCTATGCACTTTTATTTTTGTGCAATTTATGCCAAAGACAGAACTGTTGGAACGCGCAGTATAACGTATTTGTGGGTCTCTCAGCTTCTAGTGATGTCCATTGATGCCCATTAGTCTGCTAGTGTAGTGCTCCATTAGAATAGCCCTGTATTATAGGTTCTCTGAGACTATTGTGCTTGGCGCCCCAGTGAATGCTTCCAGTCTGGAGATATAATGGGGATCTTCATTGGTTTAGGTTTTCCATGTCAGCTGTGACCTTGTAAATACTTCACAGCATGAAATCTCCACACCCTTTTTTAAGATCAGCTCTCATACATTTTTTTGCAAATGGTTTACAATATTTATTTGACCTATCACTGTTATTTGATACAGTTCCTGTTCCTTTTCAGACATTAAAAACCAGGCTTTATGGATTTTCAGTCAAAACTTTGGCTCTTGGTGATCAGTGGGGTGGAGACACTGTGCAGAAGTTGTGGAGACCGTGTGCTTTTGGGTGAAAGTCATGAGAAGGTTACATTAATGCCGTACCCATGACTTGTGAGAATTTTATGTAATAACCAAAGGGTAAATTAAAGAGATTCTGTTGGAGAATGTGACATAGGTCAGGGTATTCTGCTGCTCTGTAATACAGCATAGTAATGCTGGACAGCTAATAATTATGACTGGACAATTTAGGGCAGTAATTTTTATCTAGTCTGGTCTGTATCCTTAAGCCCTTCAGGAAATAGGGAAAGGTGAGGTCTCTGTAGCAGACTGTAGGTATAAAGCAGTCTTGTCCTCCAAACATTATTTTAAGGTAATAATTTATTTGCAGATTATTGTAAGCCTTGCTATTAAACTGTGCTTGATAAATGCATTGATTGATGTTGATGTTTGATTTGATTATGTACATGGATGCCTTGTGAATTGTGACAGTCCTGTTCTCAGTCCCCGTTTTAATGCTGTGGTGTGGTTCGAAGCAGGCCATTCAAGGAAGACGTCCCAAAAATATACATGAACTGAAACGGTTTTGTTTACAAGAATGGACCAAAATACCTCCCAACTGCCACACAGGTCTGATCCGCAGATTTAGAAATGTTTGGCTGAGGTTATTTCCAATAAAGGAGGTTCCACGTGCTGTTAAATATAATGGCTTTGCATTAATGACCTTGACTGGTTTTACCCTTTGTTCATTAAAGATATGGCAATGTAAATTGTTGTGTGTACTGTTTGTTAAATGAGACACATTATTTAGTTTTTGTTGAAGATTGGGTCGCAGTTTAAGAGCCATTCATGGAGAAATGCAGACTTCTCACAGCTGTATTTAAACATTACTGAACCTCATAGTACTGAGGTGGTAGCTTGAAGTGTTAGCTAGTATTTTGGCTTGTTGGCTGAAGGACAGAGCCTCCTTTTTGTCATTGTGGGGCAGTACACAACTCTTTTAGCTCAGTTAAATTGCTCTTCTTCAGAAGGGCAAAATTAATTAATTAAAATTTCTCGTAATCTACTAGTAAAACCCTCCTGCATACTTTGAATTTTGAATACATTAGATTAAATTATGCCCTTATCCAACATTATGGGTTTTTGTACGTGTTAGCCCTTTACACTGATTCTTATTGAAGCAGTTGTGAGAGATACCCAGTGACTGGAAGAATATCGCTCTCAATCTTCTGTGTTAATTACATCCCATGAGGTGACTATTCTATATTTTCATTAAAAAGTCAGGTTGTTATCCCAGTGTTGTAATCAGTACATGTTTCGTAGTTGTTATCTAGGTAATTTGGGATTAAGTATATAAAATGTGTTTTCAATGGCAAAAATATACTTTTTTAAAAAAAATACACAATACAAACTGATGACACATAATTCTGTAATGTGCCAGGGCACCGCAGCAGGTTATGCAGAGACCGTTTAACGCCAGAATACCGGAGCTCATGGTGTGTGTCATGTGCTGTATTTTGTACGCTGTCACTGGGGTTTGTCCATCTGCCTTTTCATCATCTGGGGGGGGGGGGGGGGGGGGTGCAGGATTTCACATGTGTT
>JAODLD010000002.1:9811162-9835745 GCA_026781065.1 Mormyrops boulengeri
CCCCCCCCCCCCCCCCCCCCCCCCCCCCCCCCCCCGCAGGATTTCACATGTGTTTCATTTCAACTGTTATGATCATAAAGAGCAAGCCAGACGTTTGAGAATGGGTTTAAAAACACATAGGGATGGGTATTTTGGTCATCGTGCAGCCCTGCTCAGACTGGCTTCCAAAAAGTTCAGTATCCTTTGCCCTGTTTATAAAAAAAAGGTGTGTTGGGTGACAAGGGGGGGATCTTGGCCTGTGAGGCATTGACATCATCCCTAAATAACATTGCACACTTTGCAGATTAGTACCGGTGTTGCTGCTGCAGTCTGTCCACTTGGCGAATATTTATGAGCAAATTTACGTATATGATGAATGTGGGTTTAAAACAGTATTTTATAAATGGAAAGGTGCAAAAAAGTCATGCACCAAATTTAATGCCTTCCCCTGTGAGTAATAGGCTTCTTAGGTAGGAAACATTTTTTTAAGGACCTGGAAGTTATATTCTGTAAAATCTATACAAATGTGGTCTGTGGATTCAGACATGGCGGACTAATTGTAAAGCTCATTCGTCCCATTAGCCCGTTTCATAAAAAGTGTTCCCTAAGCCCTGGTTTTGATTTGGAGACCATAAACCAGCCCCTGAATGCTACCGCAAACCGGACTCTATCATTAAGACGTAACTGGCATAATTGCCAAGTGTTCAACCAGTCACCCTCATGATTGTTTAATAGTTGAATCACTTTATGCATGATTAACTCTTTGCTGGAAGTGTTACAAATGCATAAAGTGCTTTCATCTGTGGCCGTGTTGAAAACATGTTGGTAGTTTTCACATAAATCATAGCTTTGCTCAACTGGTGATTGTTGGCTGTTTAGTCATTATTGTGTCATAGTGAAATATGACTGTGAGTGCAGTGGAATCAGTCAATATGCTGCTGGTACGACATCCAATCAGAGGGGACCGCTGTGCTTTCTGTTGCCCTCAGTGATGACCTCGGTGTGGTGTAAGAACACCTCAGCATTAAAGTCTGAATTTGCATAATCCTCTGGAGAGGGAGGGTATCTTCCCATTGTTATCCTTCATCCTTATTGTTCCATTAAGCTGTAGGTTAAATATCCATCTGATTAAAGAATTATAAAGCCAATGGAATCATTTTTTAATATTTCATTTTACATATGTCTTGTGTTGGGTAAGTGAAAATTGAATTGTTAATACCTAATTATTAATTCATAATGATCTTTTTGATTAACCAAATCAAAACCAGAACCATGGGCATCTTGGCACCGTATTGAAAAACAAGCTGATGTCTATAAGGCCCGTTTCTCTGTGCCTGCTAATGGTGCTAATATGGGTATTACTAACAAGGAGGTCGTCTTGCTGATTTGGGTATTTCATTAACAGCTGCTGTGAGATATGTCTCTTAAGTTAACCTGAATAAATCTAAAGACTGGGGGCCGACTATGACAATACGTTTACACCTGACCCCCAGCTGTCCTCCACATGTAGCCTCGTTCTCTTAAATCTGTACCCTTTAAGATTAAAGCAGTCTTCACAATTGACCTTCTCTTCCTGTCCTGAAATTTCTTATAGCTGGATCATACCGCCCAGCTGCTTAAGGCATCAGAAACAAGGCATTGCATCCTGCTCCTTCCCGTTTGTGGTCATTTCGGGCCAAAAACCCTCCTTCCTGCTTGTCGTTTGACTTTCTCTAAACCGCCAATCCCTTTTTTAAGGCTTGCATGGCCGTTCTGCAAGACGGATACCTAAAAGAGAGCTCGTCACTTGAAAGCACTGTTTGCTGTTTCTTATGGTGGTGGAGAAGTACTTCTTTTTGACGGTCACCTTCTTGGTCTCAGAAGGACACAATTCTGATTCCTCTGGGCTTGGTCCCCTTGCTTTCCTCAATAGCTATGACCAGGCCCGAATTTCCCCACGCTTTGCTTTTTTTGGGCATAAAATCATTATCCTGTAGACTGGATCTTACAGATGGGGAGGGAAAAAGGACTTGCTAGCTTCTAAAGAGCTGCTTTTCCCCTGGCTGGTTGTCCTGCCTGGGCTCCCTCTGCGGTCATTACTACGCACACTTGGAGGACACGAACGCATGCTGGTGTGAATGAAGCCACTGTCACTTGCCCTCTCCCCTCCTGCGTGCCTCCCACTGCTGTTGTTGCTGTCTCCTCCCACCAATCTTATCTTGTTGTGTCAAAGTCGGCAGACATTTTCTGCCTGGTACGTTGGGAAGCCTCAAGCTGCATTTAAAAATGGAAAATGGAAAAAAAAAAATTAAATCTTGATTGTGCTAACCAGGCCTTGGAGCTCCAGTTCTGGGTGGTTGCCCGGCTGTCAGGGTGCCCCCAGCCAGCTCGGCGCTCTGAATTAGGAGGCGATGCCTCCCCCTTCGCTGGCAGCCTCAGCACTCCGTGTCTGACGCTTCATTCTGCTGGAGTCTGGTTTTTTTTTTCCCCTGTCCTCCACAGCTTCAGACGTATAATCATCTCACAGATGCATTACAGTCGACTGGATGCCACTTAGGCCATCACCCAGCTGACTTTGACTTATGTGCCGTTTTGTGCGAAATCTGGGTGGGGAAGAAAGGGGGGAATTTCTAGTTAGCATTTTTGGGAGGGGGGGTCACGCCATTTCACTGCTGGATGCTGGAAACACCAATGTCCAGAGACTTCAGGGTTTAGGTTTTGGTTCAGATCGTGTTTAAATTAGTCATCCAACCATATTTACCATCTCTTATAACATGGTATGTCAGAGGGTTAAGAGGCCATGCCAGTGATCGAAAGGTCGCCTGTCAAAATCCCAGCATCAGTAGAGTGGTTTCACCTTTGGGCCCCTGAGTAAGACCTTTAACCCTCAGTTTCCCCAGGGGTCTGATCCTGCTGTCATGAAACGCAAATGCTTCTTTGGATGTAAGTGTTTGATGAATGTGATATACATACCTCTAGAGGGGACAAAGTATAAATTTAGTGCCAATAGTGTTTTCCGTTGAAGCAAATTCCATATATAAATCATATTTAAATCCTTGTGCTATTCTGAGGCACCCATCAGAGCAACTCATCAGAAGGGCCTGTTCTATTAATTGCATCCTGCAGATTGAGTTCAGTACAGTTCAGCATCTGGAGCTCCTTGCAGAGACTTCCATGCTTCTCCCATGAAACCATGTGCTTGCGTGTCCTTGGCTGAATGGCTGAGTGACAGCTCATTGGCCAGGCCCAGAGGGCTCACTAGCATGAGCTCACCACCTTATGTTTAACCCCACAAGGGAACCTCCCTCCTGTCACCATGGCAACCGGCGCGGCCCCCTTCTCTGCTCCCCAACTTGTCGCTGGCTCTTGGTGGAGCCGGGTTTGCGGAAGTGATACAAACACTGAACACCATGGAAATGCCCCTGAGGGGTGGCTCTGTGTGAAGGAGGGCTCCCCCTGGTGGAAGACTGCAGGAGTCTCCCAGGGCCGCTTGCTGCATCTCTGTTCCTTGGCACTGCGGGATATTGGAATACTGAATGGACATGATTAGGGAAGCATCCAGTGACATACAGACGGGATGCTGGACAAATCCACAGGCCCACGTTTGGTATGAGGGTGTGTAAGGTGCAAACGTTGACATCAGCGCTGATGTTTCCCAGCCGTACCCTGCCATGCCCTCCCATTTACACGTGCTGCTACATGCTCAAACTGTACCCCCCCCCCCCGCCCCCACAGTTTAAAGCACCCTTTTTTTCTTTCGAGTGTTAATGAAAGACTTGAGAAGTGGAAACACGCCTTCTTGCGTCTTTGTGTAGCCATCTTTCATGTCCTTTCCTGTGCACCCATCCTGCAGACTTTCTGCCCTGTTAATGCCAGCAAATAGGTTCATGCTGAATGTGCTTCACGTCTGTGTCTTCATGGCTTCATCTCTTGCGAGCATCTTGTACTTATTTGTATCTGTTTGCAGGCCTGCTGTGTAGATTAATATAAATTGGAACATAAATATGCTTTAAATAATTTAACTTTTAAAGCTGTAACCAGCTAAACACTGTTGCTTTAGCTGCAAGTCATTTTTTAGGCTGCTGTTTGAATCCCACTATGCACTGGTCTCCAGTATAAAAACCTGCATTGGTGGCAGCTGCAGCAGTCTCTTTCCAGTTTAGTCAACAATGCTAGCATGTGGATATTTGCTATTCTGGTTAAGTGTGAACTGGAAGATAAGTGCAATGATTGCAGAGCAATTAAAGCCTGAACAGAGCAGGTTCTGAATGAATGTGTCTGCTGTGTTATTAAGCTGGGGTCTGGGTCTTGCCCCAGTGGGGGAAGATTGTGACAATCCTTTCACCCCCTCAAAGCTGGTTTTGGCTTTGCCCTGCTACTTAACTGTGTTTGTGTTGCCAGGTGTGTATGCTGAGTAGCACAACTGTTTGTGTGCATTAAATTAAAAATATCACTTCAATAAATCGGAGATATGCATACGCTGAAAAACATGACATTAAACATGTCTCATTTAGCTATTTAAGATTTGTTTCATTGTGCTACTGAATGTTTGTCCCTTTGCTGCGTTTTTATGCTGTTACGGCACTGACCAGGTGCCTCTATCGTGAAGCAGGTTTTCTTACTTAGCCAGATAACTTGTTGGATTTAAGGTAGTCTGGGCTAAATTTCAGTGAACAAAGATAAAGTTCCCCATTTAAACGGGGGTACCCTAAATCTGACAAGATATCCAACTAAGCAAGAAGTCTGGCTTTGTGATAGAGGCCTGTGACCGGCTCCTTCAGGGGCTTCTGGAGATCAGTGTTGTCATTTTAAGTGTTTCGACAGCTTCAGCATATGGATTTTAACATAGGAACTGAATATGTTTTAGGGCTGCCTGATAATGGAAGAAAAATGACATTGCGATATTTGAAATTTTGGCGATGCATACTGTAATATTTACAAGACCCAAAATAAAGAATAGCCAAATAGAACTTGTTATTATCTGCTGATTAGTTTCTGTCAAATAAGTGGGTGGTGTTGCGACGAGTTGTGCCGACACAAAGCCGTGCCGACAAATCACTTGTTTTTGTTTGATATCGTCTGTATGGAATCCAAAATATTTCCAAACGGCGGAAGGCAAATGTCTTTTGGTGACCAGTTCTTGTTCACTTTTCTCCTCCTCACTCATTTTTCTTAAATTTCTGAGTCTGACAGCAAGGACGAAAATGATTATGATTGGCTTGGAGAGCACATGCAGTGCTCATGCAAATGCAGTGGCAAAGCTTTATACTGATTTTCTAACGAATATTTGATCATTTTGAAAAGGAGCAATCATTAAAATTGCAAAGCTTGTTTCCTATGACAGAGTGAAAATATTAATCGTCTCAACTCAGCTGGCTGTCACAATCCTTGCGATGCGACAATTGCATGTGCATATACGATGTCAGTATTTACATCGCACGTTGTGCTTGCCTAGTACATTTCCTACATTTGTATGGAAGTTTGTGTGTGTGACAGAAGGTTATTTATATGTGAGGAATTCTTGGATTAAGATGAGCAGGAATGACGAACGGTTTCGATGCATAATTTATCAGTCCTCGAGCTGTTTTAGACATCTGACTGACCGGCAGAGGGTCCTGAACGATACATGTCAGATGAGCTTTATTATTAAGTGGTATTATTCATAAAGTGCTCCAAAGGAAGGTTCAGAATGAGAAATACAAGAAATACAGTTTACCTGGGTGTTTTCATATTGTGCCTTGTTCGACGTGGACGTGTAATCGTGAGGAATCTGCTGTTAGTGGTAGCTCTGAGTGACAAATGAATGCAAGCCGCAGCAGCTGCTCGTTCAGTAGGAGTTCAAGCAAGTATCACGTTCACCACATAGAGGGCAGTATATGAAAAGGAGTCCAGCACCCGGCATGAGGCCTTCTGCGATTTTTAGTGCTCAGCCGCTCAGCTCTCAGCTGAGAGAGGGTTTCCCTGTCCTAGGCCCACTGTCACACCAACCCACAGGTGTTGCAGTGTGCTGACCTTGTGACCGGATCCTGGCCAGTGGGAATCAGGCGTGGGATTCGACGTCCAAGTTTTAGCCGGACCCCCGTGCCTCAGAGCTCGTCGCTGCTTGTGCTTGCTACTCTACAGAGTCCCGTCAGTCATGCTCTGCTGCAAAGGCTCATTGCTTTTTGGAGCCCGAACAGGGGCTGTGAAACAAGGGTTGGAACAAATAAGGTCCTGGGGGGGTGGGGGGTGGTGGCAGGAAGAGGGGGAAGCAGTGGTGCTGTAAATAATCCAGACAGCTGAAGATGCCGGTGATTAAACAGTGTAACGCCATTTTGCTGCCCTGCTGGATCATTACTGAAACAAGACCCTGTGAAACACCCTCTTTAAGGAGCCATTTCAATATTTAAATGGACCTTCTTCGCTGAGATGGGAATAATAAAGTCGAGACTTCATCCCCGTGACAAAATATGACTATTACTCAGCCCTTACAGATACCATCTATCTCAACCACACATATATATATCATCACACAGAAATAGCTTAAAACATATTTTGCTGCTAATGATAGTTTCAAAAGGTTACTTAACACCCAGCCAATATACATGCACACACCTAGTATATCATGTGTGCTGTGACAGCTTTAAACTTTATATGTTTTCCCATGAAAGGGCTGTAAATAATGCTGCTTTTGGCCTTTTGTTGGGACTTGGACGTGGAGACTGCTGTTTCTGGGTGTTGAGGCAGGAGCACCTTGCAGAATGTATCTGTGCCTGTATAGAGGAACAGGTAATGGAGGAGAAAGGGATGTAGGGAAGAAGTGGTAGCCAAATCTCAGGGTGATGATACACAGGGCAATTTTTTGAGCAGTGTTGCTGAGCAGTGTTGCTGACATATGTTGTTCAGGCACTTTCCCTTTGATTTTGGGCCACAAATTTCTATTTGTAAAACTTTTATCGGCAGTGGGCAACTTTTCTTGGTCATCCAGATCCAGATGAGTTGCCCTTTGTCTCACCTGGTGCGCAGTTGCCCGGCAACATTGCTCAAAAAGTTGCCCCGTGTATCATCACCTTGAGAGAGACTGTGTGAAAAGCAAGAGAGAAGTGAGAGTTAGGGGTGGAAGGTGGAGCGAGTGAGTGGGGTCAGAGTGAGAGGAAGACAGGAAGAGGAAGTGATGGCGCTGAAGGAATGGAGAGATATGTAGAGAGGCAGAGGAAGGGGGCCGATGTGGCCGGAATGCGAGCCAGCATGGGGGGGGGGGGTGTGGTGTTTCCTGACCAGGCAGCCCAAAAGCAAGCCCCTTATCTGCTATCTGTCACTAACTCAGGGCTGCAAAGTCCCCACAGCTGGCAGTCACCACAGAAGTGCTTATGTGGCACCCCAGATCAAGCGGGGGACACAGTCACCTCAGTGAATTGGGGAATTCTGGGTTGCTAGGGTAACCCTGCAGCCCCAGAGCGGGGCAGCTATTGCAACACACACCCATGTCGCGTGATTCCTGCTGATTCATGGACTGTTTTTCTTGATGGAGATTCGTCCACTGGGACGCAGAGTCGTTAATCTGAACAGGAAAGACGTTCCGTTTGCCGTCTCTAGCACTTATTATTCTACACCTCTTTATCTCATTGTCTGCTTTGTGAAAGAAAAAGCCAGCACCATTTAGCTGAATTAAGCCCAGCAGACGGTGCGTTTGTGTTCCTAAAGCTAGCCAGCTTTTTTGCATTTTCTAAAATGACAATTGTTCATTGTTCTTTATCTGAAAGTATTTGGATACCACACCGCGAGGTTGGCGCTAAAGGCACTAATAATTTTAACAAGGCTATCCCTGTGATTGCCACTTTTTAAACTTCGTCAAGGCCTTAGTCCCAGATTAGTTGTGTGGGGAAATCTAATGAATCCCACCTGGCCTGTCTCCATTCAGCCCCTCGCTTGGCATGGACAGAAGAGCCGCTTTGATCACGGGTTGTTTCACATCACTGCGGTGTTTAGTTTTGCATCCTCCAAGCTCGTTTATACAGCTGATCGGCCCACCAGGAGCAGGAAAGCTGAACGTGCCCTCACCGGCCCAGGGAGCCTTGCGGAAAGACCCCCGCAGTGTGGGCCGCCCTGCTGTTCTTGGAGAGCCATCTGAGCGCTCTGATGCCCGGCCGCTGTTGGACTTCCTCTCCCTAAACTGCAAACCAACCGTAACTCAACATTTCTGCAGTTAATTTTGCTTGTTTTGTCACCATTGACCTGTTGGAGGCCCCTCGCTGTGGCCTGACATGGTCCACAGAGTGACCCCTCCCTAATGTGAGCCTATTGCTGCCACCCTTTGCCCCTCTCCTTGATGGGGCACCGACGGCATTCCCAAGAGGGATCGTGGGTACCTGACTGGGCCCCCCCATGGTCGGTGTCCTGCCAGTAATCCCGAGTCAGGTAGTGTGGACAGAGGCAAAGGCAGTGGCCTTTTGCAGACATACAAGGGTAGACGGAGATCGTGGCGGAGCCCCAGCGCCGCTCCTAGAGGAGGAGACGCAGGATACCGGAGTGTTTACAAACATGTCCGGCCTTGCCCCGCCGCGCCAGGGCCGTGCTCTCTGCCTGTGTTTATCTCTGCAGGTATGTTTTGTAGGTGTGGGCTGATTTATGTCTGAAAGCGAAGTGGTTTGGAAGGCATCGGCGTGCGCCCCTTGCTGGTGGGGGCGGGGCTGGCTGGCAGGCGGGCAGCCGCTGATCATGCCGCCGGCGAGCTCTGCAATGTTTACACAGTCCCCGGAAAAATGCGGAGCCGTTTCGCGTAGGAGCGCGCTCGCAAGTCCCGACTTCTGCCGCTGCACTCGGCCACACTCACGGATCCCATGGCTTCTTGGAATTGCTCTCCCGTGACATTTGTTTTTCCGCGTCAGATGGCCCTTCCCGGGCCTCCGGGCTCAGATCTGGAGAGCGCCCACCGCGGCCGGGAAGCGCGCTGCCCCATCTGAGCACGTGCGCCCTTAAAGTGCTGCGTTTCCCACCAGGGCCGGGGCTGTGCTTTTCCAATGGAAAAGTCAATATTTACATGCAAATCGTACGTCAGCGGCCCATAGAACACACGTCCGCTCTCTGCAAAAAAAGGGCAATATGTTAATTTAAACACCAGCAGGTATTATTTTCAGCTACTTTGCAAGGGCTGACTTGTTTTGAGACCAGTGTCGATTTTTCTGCTGTCCTTTTCACTTCTCTGCTGTCTGTCCTCTTTCCTTCCTCTCCTGCTTTCTTGTTTCTTCCCTCCTTTTCAGCTGCTTAATAGTGGGCACCCCATTCTCGGAAGATTATGTTCTTTTTGGGTATATTACCATGAATGAAATTATGCCACATATCCAAATACTGACCTTGGCAGTGTCCACATGAGCTGGATAATAGCCTTTTGCTGTTCTTTGCAAAAACTATATAACTATTTATTCTTCCAGTTTTTGCTAACTTTGTACTGCCAGCAACATCCAGTGACATTGGTTTCAACGGCAGCGATTATTGAAGGAGATGGACCTTAGTAGACGAAACATCTTGTAAATCATTTTGCAAAAAACAGGATGTTGAAAACAATCGCCTTGGGCTCTCCGTTTTGGCTGCTTGCGTAACTTCTCGCTCTCAGTGCCAGAGTGACACTGTGAGACAGCTCCATGACGTCAGGGACATTTGTGTCCCTCAGCTTTTGGGGATCCGTAAGAAAACACCCCAGACACCAGTCAGTTTTGGCATTTCTTTTGGTTTGGAAAGGTCTCGCCGGATCTGTTTCTAATGCACTCATGTGCTCCTGTATCCTATGGAATAAACAGCATAGCAGAGGGTAGTTCACACTGCACTAATCTTTCTATCCCCCTGGTGAACAGAAGGCGTAGCACTCACATATTCGCTTGCAAGCACCACGATTGCACCTCACTGGCTCGCTTTTACTGATTAGCATGTCGCGATTCGCTGTGTGTTACTGTAGCTGGCAGGGTAGATGACTAGCTTATGACTGGAGAGTAAAGGGGAAATGACTGGGAAAAAGCCTGGCAGTGACACGAGAACACCTGGTTGGAAAGTGACTGATAGTGGGATGGAGGCAGCATCAGCCCAGCATGGAGAAATGATTATCTGCCATTCGCACAAGAGAATTCTTTTCACATATCCCATCATGCTCTCCATTGAGGCACAAACACACAGTTGAGAGCAATGCAGGGTCAGTCATTTATGTGGCACCCACTTGAGTGTTTCAGGGGACCTTATTCAAGGGCTTGAATAAGGTGTGACTATTCTGCCAAAGACAGGATTCAAACCAGCAACCTTCCGGTCAATGGTACAGAGGCGTAACCTGCCTAGCCACACGCTGCCGCTGGCGGTCTGGGGCAGCTTAACGGTTGTCTTAGCTCCCACTAAAGAGTGGGTGGGGCCTGGGGTGAATCCCAGTTGAGGGGCAGTTCGGGTGTAGGTAGGGGGCAGCGCTGAGGAGCCCGATGCCGTGACAGTGGGGTGGAGGGGAGCGTGTTTGTCCGGGCAGCGTGTCAGCCTGTCGCCCCTGAGAAGCTGCAGTCGCCAGGGCTTCCTGTCCTGTCAGCGAGCGGCGTCCCTGGCCCTATCAGCCTGTGCTTCTGTCCCCCTTATCATTGCGACCCGCAGAATGAGCCGGACCCATTCTGTCTGTGGGCTCGGGGCCTGAGTGTGCACTCGCCCGTGTTATTCAGGAAATGCCTCTGTTGGGAAAATATATTTAAAAGGATAAGTGGGTTGGCCGATAGGGAAACAAACTCAGACATGCAAATGGGGGTCAAGATGTCTTCTAGTCTCCATCAAATCTGGGCGGGAGGGGGTCTCGTCCCATGCCGAGACGTGTGACACGTGGTGCTGTGTTCATAGCTCATTCCTCAGATAAGGGGGTGAGCTCATCATTTGCAAGGAATTCGATGTGACTTCAGGAACATGGAACTAAAACAATTCTGCCAGAAAACAAGAGGCTCTGAGGACATAACGTTGATAGGATGAGATAAAGAGCCCCTGTGGCTGGGGGGAAGGTAGAGACAGCCTACCAAGGAGCAGCGATAAGCAACACTGAGGCGCATGGCCGTGTTGTTCCAGGTACAGAACACTTTATGAGGCCAGTTAGAGGGGGGCAGCAAGTGTGTGAGGACCTTAGCCCTTGTGTTATGGGGAGTTTTATGAAGGTCAAAAAGGTGGGTCTAAGATCCGGCACATAATCTGCCTCCAGCTGGAGAAATGGATGGAGAATATGCAGGTTTGCATGCAAAGTCTCGACGGCCTGTCTGACGCCATCTTTCGGGTTATCAGAGTGAAATTAAGAGATCAAAGTGGCGAACGTGACAGAACATCTACAGAACTGTGTCAGCGAGGAGCAGATCTGTGCAGGCAACCCCCAGAGAAGATCCCAGGCCCAGATGGGGGGGTGGGGGAGGGGATGTGTGTGACTAACAGGTGTGAGATCTGAGCCGCTTCCTCAGACGGAGGAAATCCGTGTCAGTGGCTCGGTGAAACGGCGTGTTCTTTCGCGCTTCTTTGAAAGGGCGCGTGAGATGACGCCAAGGTCCGCTCAGCCTGATCTTACAGATATTTCCACGATATTTCGGCATCGGTGAGCTCACCAGCCTGGACGGCCGGCCCTCCTGTCCTCTGGTCTTCATCCTCCAGTTTCCCCGGGGATGCTGGAAGCTCTGGTTTGCACCCCGCCCATGTAGGTATGCCGGGTCGGGGATGGGAATGGGCTGGCGTCCCGGCCGGCCGACAGCGTTGGCAGCGCCTGCCCTGCCATGTGTCACGGGCTCCGCGGAGGGGCCCGGGTTTCTCTCTGACACCATATGGGACTAAATGGTTCTGGAGAGTCACTCAGTGAGCTCAGAAGGTCAGCGAGGAGCGACGGAAACGGCCCACTCTCCTAAAGACTTCCAGCACTTGAATCTTACACGTTGTCTACGTCGGCCATTCCGCTTTCATTTTTTTTATAGTTTGGCATTTGGTTTAGGATTTGAACCCAAGTGTACATATAAAAGGCGCTATAAGACTGCTGTTATATTTCATTCAAAGTGCGTCACTGAGTGTGTGCCACGCAAAAAAGCTAATGTTAGCTGCGCCCAAGTTAAAAGTACACACAAAGCTGGTAGAGCATTGATGGCTGATAAAGCCGCACTGATGAATCAACACGGGCAAGCTCATATGTCATTACAAGGCACTCTCACTATTTCTCACAGTCCGGTGAGTATGTCCACATCCTCCGTCATTGGCGTCTCAGAGCCCTCTTAGCTTGGCCTTTCAAAACCTGTGAAATGGTCCAGCTTAGCTGCTGCTGAGGGGCAGTGTGTGTGTGGTGGGGGGAGGGGGGGCAGGGGGGTTTGAATCACTCTCAGGCGGGGGAGTCTCCCTCAGGGTGAGGGTGAGCGCCTTTAAGCCATATTAGACAGATGGAGAGGAACAGATCACCTCGCTACGATTGCCTGGATGGAGAGAGAAGCACAGAGATTAACTGCCCCGGGCTTTATCTCATTAAGCGCATCTACTGGTGCATCGCCAGTCGGCCTCGGGTGAGACTTTGTCACTCATAGACTTACTGTAGCTTGCCGGCTTTTACTCCTGTCTTCAGTTTGCGTGCTCTTTCAGTTGCTTGTATCTTAGAGTGGTGCAAATTCTATATAGTGTGTATAGGAAGGTCAGTTATAACCCTGGAAATTATATTGGCAATACAAGGTGAAGGTGACCACAGGTCAGATTAAAGTATATGGCCAAAAGTTTGTGTACACTAGCTTCTCATTGTGAAATCAACACACCTGCTAAACCTGGCAATTAGTTGGTGAGCTGAATGAGGTGTGTTTCAGCAGGGAAATTAGTAAACTGTGGTGCCGACTGGCCCTCCAGGACCGGAATTGGGAAACCCTGATCAATACCACCTCAGAGCAGAGTCATGGGAAGGCAGACAGGTTCAGTTTAATGATCATGTGTCCCTGAGGTTGCGGGGGTAGCAACTATCTCTTGTAGGGGGCGCAGATGAGGGACAGGACCGAATGGGGAAATGTAATGAAATGTAAACACGGGAAGGCAGGGGGCATTTAAACGTGACGCAGCTGCAGCCAGGACATCGTGGGGGAGACCATCTCGGGAGCTTTGTAAGGGGGGGTGTTGAGAGCTTAGCGGGTCAACGGCGTCCTTGGGGGGTTCAGGGATCGTCGGGTTTTGTGGGCTGGCAAACTGGCAGGAGGGGAGTTGTAGCTGTGAAGGGGACGGAGGCCTTTGGAAGACACAGTGACGTCAGAGAAAAAGCCCTCTGCTCTAAGCGGATGGCTGGGATGGGGGTGCTCTTCCATAAGTGTCTCTCACAGTTTTTGTGGCACACGTACTCTGGTATGCTTTTTAGGGACCTCATGAAGGAGTCTGCGTGCATTGGTGCTTTTCCAGGCCAAAGGGCTGGTTCCTATCAGATACCTTCTTGGAAACATGCATTAGGGCTGCCATTTACATGTACTGTAATGCCAAAGGAGATTTCATTAATAAAACGTTCCTAGCTTCTCTGATCTATGCTACAGTAATGAAGAGTCCATTTTGTTGGTCTGCTTCCAATACACAACAATTAGCATTTAATTTACTTCAGTTCTCTGTATGATTTTGAAACTAAGTATGGCCTTTAGTCACTGGTTCTTGCGGTAACTAAAAGGTGCTTCGCCGTCAGAAATATTATCTTTAGAAACGGAATTTGCGCAAAATAGTGTCAGTGTGTCTGTGTTAAAGGTCACCATAATGAACAAAACAGATCTGATGTGAAAATCCTGTCTTCTGTCTGCGCTTGACAGAATTGGCTCAGACAGTGATGTGGGAATATCTAATTATACTGTGAAATGTTGATGATGTTATGGCTACGGCAGAGGCTTGCAGTGTGCCGTGCGAGGCTGACTTAGCGGCCATTTTAAAAGTTCGCATGGGAGGAAGCGTTCACGCGGCATGTGGATGGCAGTGATGGTGACACGATGCAGGGTGCTCTGGGAAGACTGCCTGTAAATTAATATTTTACAACTGAAAACTGAAGGCAAGATAAATGTCTGAATAGGTCAGAGGATAAGAGTGCAGAGATTAAAAATCATAAATAACAAAAAAATAGTGTTTGTTACTTGTCCACACAGATCCTGAAATGCACAAACACATACATACGCCATGTCTGCACCGATGCTGAAATACACACACAAATATGCATTTGTATTCATATCTTTGTAAGGACCATCCATTCATTTTTATGGGTATAACCCTAATCTCAACTATGACAACCTTAACCCCTACCCAGCCCTAACCTTAACCATAAGTAACCGAGCGAAATACAAGACTTTTGGCATTTTTAGTTTCTTAATTGCATTCACAGATTTTTATTAAACTGAATTTCCCCTTGTGGTGACCGAAAAATAAGTTCCCTCCAAGGTCAAAATAACAGATTTGTATCCCATTGTAGGGACATTGCCCATTTGGCTCTTATTAAAATGTTTTCCGGCTTAAGATTGACCAGATATTTCGGTATTGAGGGTGAAGGAGCATATAAACTCTCGAAGAATCATTTTATAGTTTTTTCATGTTTCAGTTTTGACTTATTCATGTACATCTTAGTTGTGCTCCTTGTTTGTAAGTTTGTGTTTGAGTTTCACTGTTTGTTTTGTGTAATTTCCTCAAAGAAATTGTTTGAATTGAATTGAATTGTGTGCCCCCTGATCGCCAGCAGACTTCAGAAGCCATTTTATTAGAGCAGTGTTTCCCAATCCAGTCCTTGTGGACCCACAGATGGTCCATGTTTTTGCTGTGTCCCAGCTCCAGGGAGCGAAAATGTGGATTGTCTGGCAGGGAACTTGGAGGGAGCAAAAATATGGACCGACTGTTGGTCCCCGTGGACCGGATTGGGAAACACTGTTGGAGAATCTTTTCATTGGTTATGTATAGACGCATACTGGACAAGCAGGCTAACTCTGGGCCACAGCCTTGAATTTACAGTGCGCTCAGTGTGGGAGTTCATCCCGCCGCCCTCATCCAGCCCCCTGCAAGAGGGAATGCTTCCCTACAGGCTGAGCACTGGCTGACGCCCGCACATCTGTGTTTGCATGTGGCACGGCAGAGCCGTGCTGGCTTGCTCGCGCTCTGCCTTCTCACTCTCACTCTCTCTCCCTGTCTTTTTCCACACTCTTCTCCTTGCTGTGGTTTCCATGGAGACAGCTGTGTTCTGCAGAAGTGACACAGAGTCGTAACTATGATGGGGGTGCTGTCCTTACGTGCGCCTTGATTCTCCTGTTCGGTCACGTCGTCGTTTCCTTCATGTGATGGTTGACAGCTTAAATTATGATAATTAGGCTGAATGACATCGTTCTTACAATTATTCTTGTCGATTCGGGTCTGTTTTTTTTCTTTTCAACTTTTTCAGTGAGAGTGTGTGTGAGCCTGTTAGTATGACCCAAGCAGGCCTGTTGGTGGTGCTCTCGGGGCGTCAGTCGTGTCTGTTTCAGCCTCCCTCCTCATCGCCAGCACGCTGCAGCAGGGCCCTGCCGGGATCTGCCTCTTGTTACAGAAGGCGCAATTCAGGAAATGCGATGTCTGCTGCACGGGAGGCAGTTTGCTTGTGCTCTGCGGGTGAACGCGAGTGCTTCCTCACACCAGCCTCACGGTATGCCCGGATATTGAGCGTCAGCGTGCAGGCAGAGACTCCAGAGTTGCTCCCCTTCCCGGCAAAGATGGGGAAGCCAGAGTCCGGTGTCGCCTGGGGATGTGCTGTTATCAGTCAGACGTATGCGCCGAGTCATGCAATGAGGAAATGCGATCAGGGCAGTCCTCGCTCTCCATGGTATACACTCATAACCGAGAACTGGATTAGCATGTCACTCGGTTAACCGAGTGCACAGTCCTGCACAATCATGACAGTTTCAATTAATTATTTTAAGGTTTGCTTACACTTATTGGCAGAGTCTTATTGCTGCACCAAACGTTTAGTGCATGGTGTTTTTGGGATGTAATGTTTGGAAGTAGCTGTATATGTATGGCTTCCTACTTACATGCGTATTACACACACACACATACACATAAATTTATAATTGTGTTTGTATATTGGATATATTTCTAAGTTTATATGTGCTCAGGACATATTAAAATCAGTGAGCACATCTGCTACATTTGTTAATGCTCCTGATCTCCAGTTGCTTCACACTCCTTGTATGACAGCGTGCTTCAGTAAGGCACACTTTTAGGGTGACGCTGGAATCCTCAGGGTCTCTCCTGCTCACTCTCTCTCTCCTCTCTCCCTGGTGAACTGCCCTCACTGCACCTCTCGAGCTTTAAAAGCAGACAGGGGGGCTCGCCTCCAGCCTCAGTAAGAGTGAACACACCTAAACATCATGATGGGGTGTTTAAAAACCATTAAGTCATGCGGATAAACTGCAGCGCTTCTGTAGTGTCACCCATGTGATACTGTGCAGGTGGCAGAGCTGAGTAAACAGTCTCTGAAGCTGCGGGCCTGATTTAGAGGCCTTTAATCTCACCCCTACCCCCCCAGAACAGAGTTGGGGCCCTCTGGGCAAGGCAGAGATAGGAACGGACAGGCCATCATGATTTTGGGGGATGGGACGAAGAGGAGTATTTCGTCTCTAGGAAAATGTTATGGACCCTGATCGAGGCTTCTGGATCTTACTTAATGTCATTGAAAGACATCATACTCTCTCATTTCTTTTTGCATACTGATTGATTATAGGCCTGAATGCCCAGCACAGCAGAATAGGGAAATATCAGCTGTTCTCTGTATCTGTACGGAAGTGTGTCCATTTCAGCAGCTGGAGTTTTACAGACATATCATCTGCATTTAACCGGCAAACTTCATGTTGAACTTCATGTTGGTGTCTATGACCAGCACCTGCTGCTCTCTCAAGCTGAAGAGCCGAACCTCCGGGGATCTTAAGGCGTGTCAGACGGCAGGCCTGCCTCTCGCTCCGCTTCCCCGTTTTTCAGAAGCTCGCCCAACAGGGGGACACCTTTCAGGGAACCGCACCTCCATCCGTCGCAGAAAACTGCGGCTGTCATCCCAGCCTGCGGGGAGAGCTCTGCCGCGAGGTACCGCTGCTCCGGCAGGTGGTTGCGGTTCTGTTGCGTTTTTGCCGTTGCATAGCAACCGTGTCGGTAGCTTTGGGCCAGGAGCGTGTCATGCAGGAAAGTCTCTGGTGAGTGCAGCATGCTGTAGGCATGCCCAGATGTTCTCTGCAGCACACGCCCTGTTTGCCTTGTGATGGAGAAGAGCCCCAGGGTGACAGGCATGGATCCTTCCGATGAAGCCTGCTCTCACCGCAGGGTGCGGACGCGTCTGGTGCTGGTACTCTCTGCTGTCCATCTCCCTCATCGGTGACAGTAAGGAGGACTGACAGGTTCTGGGGGGGAATGACAGATTATCTCTCCTTTTTTTTTGAGAATTAATCAGGAATATTCTCAGGTCTGCCTTAGACTGAAGAACAGCATCGAATAGAATCTGCATTAATACAAACGCACTGCATGTTTTACAAATTAGGGAAAAATATCAGAGCAATTTTTTATGTAAATAGATATGCAAAATGTGTGCGGCTGTCCAGTGTTCGGTTGTGGATGTGAATCCTAATATCTCCGATGGGTTTTAGTGAGACGTCCTCCTGTGATGATCTGCAGTACATGGAGCCACAGTGCTTCATTGGGCCAGCGTCTCATAAGGAAGTATCATTAACCACAGGAAAAAAAGAAATGTGGGAACACATGCACGCACACGTGTATATGCACAGACGCACGCACACATACACACGTGTATATGCACAGACATACGTACACATACACAAACACACGCATCGTACACGCATGCACATGCACAGTCTTTTGATTGCAGTTACCGGTTTTTATAAAATCGAGTTTCCCCTTGTGGTGGACCAAAAAGGTTCTCCCCACAAGGTCAAAATAAGAGCTTTTTTATCACATTGTGGGGACCCACAGTGTAATATATACATGACACACACACTGACACACACACACACACATGCTCAGAGACTGCGAGCCGCAGGTTGGTGCAGGGAGCCCGCAGGCGGAACATGAGCAGGGCCTACGAGTCCTGGCTTGTTCCTGGCGAGGGGCTGGCGCCCCCTTTCCTCTGCTGGCTCCCAGGTTCTGGGGCCCCGGCGCCAACAGATGACACCCCCGTCGATGGTGTGTGGGAGCGACCGGGGGCCAGTGGACAGCAGACACAGTGCTGTGGGTCTGTGGGGTCTGTGCTCAGCCCCACCTCAGAGAGGTTCCCACCGTTCCCTCCATGTCCCGGCGTGTTGGGAGCTGCCCGGCCTGCACAGGGGTGGGGGGGAGGTGAGGGCAGGGGCAGGAGTGGGGCTGTGCTGGGAGAGCCCCGGGAGGTCCCCCAGTGCCTACTTGGGTGGTTAGTCATGCGTGTTTTTTTTTGTTTTTTTTTTGTGAGAGACGGCCCCATATTTGCCGGGCACTGCCCCCATCTTTCACCCCTTCGCTCAGCCTGAGGAATTCAGGTCTTTCGAGGCTGTAACAGGTTTTCCAGAGACCTGGGCTACAGAGAAAGAAGGAAACAGGAGCAGTTTCTCTGGAGAGAGAAACTATCCTAGTTATTGGTGGGGGTGGAGGATGATAGAGCTCACTGCTGCTCATGTCTAGCATGGCCTGATTCTGAAGTTAAAAGGTCCCTCATGTTTAGAGCCTAGGAACATACTGTTTAAGTACTCAAACCTCGGGTAAGTACTCAGGACGAGTGCTTTGGGGAGCTGAACTCCATCCATCAATCGGACGGACTGCCTGTTTATCAGTTTACCACCACTGTTTGTTTAGCACTGTCTTATCACTATGGTTTCCTATGGGATTCGTGTTTATTTTTATGTGTCATATGCTGAGTGTTACATGTCTGAGGAGTTCTTGCTCTTAGGTTTGTTCTGCCCTGGCAGTGTTTGACAGCACACTTGAACCCTTGACCTCGAGTCCTAGACGTCTAGCTGTCCCCATTAACAACATGCTCTGCAAGCGTGGCTGCGGCACATCGCCTTCTTATGCCTGGAACTCGCTGGCGCCCCCTTCTGATTCCCAGAAACGCAGCACCAAACGCTTCATGCCACTGGGCCGAGCTGATACAGTATCCATTGACACTGATGCCCAGTAAATGGGTGGGCATCTCTCATCTCTGATATTTTGCGCTTGTGGCAGAGGGAAAGTTACATCAGGTCTGTGAAGAAGAAAAAAAAAAAGGTTATGGGAAAGCTTGTTTGCTTGATTCACACTAGGTCTGTGGGTTAGGGATAAAAAAATTATGTATTTTATGTGTCCGGAAGAAACATTGCAGACATGGCTGTTCCGTTGTTGGTAAACAGCTTATGGCGAAGTGTTATTGCTATTCTGCAAGCTGCTCCTAAAAGCTCGCAAAGCGGACGTGGGGGAGATAGCCTGGAGCCGCCCGGCCAGCTGCACGCATGCTGTCTTGGACGGTGTCTCCACTTTTCTCAAATGTGGTCTCCTGGTCTGTGTGCGACTCATTTAATGGGGACGCTGAGGCTTGTGCTGAGATCATCAATTAGCCTCCCATCTCTCACACAAACACAGAAATTGGACTGTCCTCAGTGAATCATAACGACCACGAGGAAAATGGACTTAATGTAAAAATTGCATGTCTCTGTGTGATTCTCTATGTACTGGGGCAGCCATTATTACTAGCTTTGTCTTTGCTTTTAAATAATTTATCGATATGTGGATTAATTTTTTTTAATGAAGTACAGATTGATAGTCGGCGCTGAACACATTAAAGTAGCGTTTGTGGGTTTTATCATCGATTTTCAGTATATTATCATTTTCACTAGCCCGCCCTGTCAGACACTGACTGCATACAGAAGGTTGTTGTTCTTTGATACCGTCTTGGGAAGTTTATGCTCGGCTTGTCCTTGAACTGATTTCAATGGTCGGAATTTTTACAGATTACAAAAAAAAAATCTTATTAGAACCATAAATAAGTATCGTGTATGTAACTTGGCGAAAAGTGCAGCCTGAAAGTTACATAAAACGTTTCATCAAAAAACTGAAAAAAACTCAGACTCAGATTAAAAGTAAAATTTATTAATGCACCTGGCTTATGAAATGCACACAGAACTCCAGACGGTGTCAGTGAGGCTGTGGTCTCAGGCCCGTCCACAGCTGGCGGGCTGATCTGTGGAGTCGTCATGGAGGTGACGATTGGTGCCTCCTTCCTCGGGCTAGACTGCCTCAAGCGTCGCATGTCACACACAGTCTGATATGTGACACAGGAATTTGTTACCCTGGTGAAATCAGGTGGTTGAATTACGGGATCACCTGAAGCCAATGCGTCTCGCATAAGGACCGGGCGCGGGGAGATCAGGGAAAGACAGTCGCCGTTTTCTTTTCGCCACCTTGTTTGCGGTTTGACGGATTGTTGCGGTAAAGGAAACGCTCACGTCTGACCCGTGTGTGAGCTCCCTGTCAGGCATTATTGAAGAGAGGCAGTGGGGTAGGCAGGCTGGGGCTCGCCTGGACTCCAGGGTGGGAGGGATGGGAGGAAGGAGAGGGGAGGGAGGCAGAGTGTGCAGGGAGCCATGTGTCAGCTTAAGGAGGAAACTGGAACCCCTCTCACTGAATGGAGCCTTTATTTTTGGTCAGGTTATTTGTGTGGCATTTACAAAACATGACATTAGAGATATTAAGTTTAAAGGCGATTCGATGTAAAGTGAACATGGCACATTGCGTATCTGCGTGCGTCTGGGATGAAGGAGAGCCGCCCATAATCGGGTTATTTTGGGTGGACCGTTTGGTGCGGGCGGATTATTTTGAAAAGGAGCGGGCCCATTATAGTGGGTTTGTGGAGGTTCTGGCGCCGGTGACCCACCGCTGATGTTTCAGAGCTGGGCGCTCGCTTCCCAGCTGGAAGAGCTCAGGCACGTTGTGTCAGGGTCAGGCTGCTGCGGGGGGGGGCAGCACTGCGTCGCTGCTAATCCCGCCCCTGACCCCCCTCCCCTGCTAGAGTGTGTGTCACCACTGGTCTGGCTGGGAAGCTGGGGAGGTAAAGTAGAGTGCTGGTGTTTCACCACTAGTATTACTGGAGGGAGACCAGCAGCCTAATGATGCAGGTCTGACCTAGAGGAGGGGTGTGTTTGGGGGGGTGGTTTAACCTCGCCAGGCAGTTATAGCCAGCAAATAGTTAAACATCTGAAGGCAATGGGAAATGCCCCCCCCCCCCAAGTAGGTGTATCCAAACTGTGTGATGAGGGTTGCTCTATATAGAAGGAGAGCAGTGAGTCAAGTTCAGAGAGCCTCTCGCAGTCCGCCGCCCTGCCAGGATTACCCGTCTGTGGGATTACGCGTTACTGCTGACAGCATGTCCGAGGGCAGGAAGAAGGAGAGGAAGGGGAAAAAGAGAACAGGCGTCGCGGAGCGGAGGGATGAGACGGACCCCATGGAAGGTAACGGGCCAGTGGGCCGTCCATGGGAGAGCGGGGGGCACTGGCGCATCTCGTTAAAGCTGCCCGCTGTCACCCCGCCGTTTGGTCCGGGTGGCGAGGAGGTGCAGAGCTGCGGGCGCTGGGTCGAGCTAAGCATGGAGACTCCTCAGCCTGCCCCCACGTGCAGCCTAGCGCTGTTCCCACGCCTTTTAAATGCAGCCCTGGCGTTCCAAGAATTATTTTTTATTGCTCGGAAGTTTCGTGACTGTGAGCTGGCGTCCACACGTAGGTGCGTGCCTCTGTGCATTGTATGATCTCACATCAGCAAGCTGAGCTCCCTGCTAGTGGCATTAAGGGTAATCGTGGGTTCACCGTTTATCTCATAGCGACGATGTCTGTAGAGGTTTGTAGTGATGGTGTCTGTGTTGGTGATTTGACCCTCCTTAGACCCCCACCCCCTTCATCCCACGGTTCTGCTGGGCCTGGGATGGGGTCCGGTCGGGCAGCTCTGAGTGTCACTGAGTATATAAATGTGGTACTTTTCAGACGTGCGGGCTGTGAATCCCTGAGGCATTACCTGACAAGCAGCGTTACCACTGATACCAGCGTCGTGCTTTTTCCAGCACATTAATACATTCATAAATAAACCGCCATAAGCAGAACGTACTCCTATGTTATTGTTCTGTATTTTTTTTTCCTTTTCATGTTTATCACTGAAACTGCAGCTCCTGCCAAGATTAACAGTAGCCAATCTCCGTGGCAGAGTAATGTGTCAAACTTTTCAATAATTTGCTGCACTTTGGAAAAAAAACGTTCTATACTTTTGTGAAGAGATTTTTTTTTTTAAGTAGTTGGACACTGGGTTGGACAGGTAGTATTGCATATTCGCAATGCAAAGTAATGTCGTCAACACCACGGCTGCCATTACCACATCATCATTAATCATTATGATGTTTATGAGGTTTACGGTACACTTGATGAGGCTATAAAATGCAGTTGGAAATGTGGTGGTTGGGAAATTTAGGATTGAATGTTTAGAGAGATGGGAGCAGAGATGGGAGCAGATGGGTGACTTGGCAGTCTGGATGGATCGGATTGGCCAGCCGGGCCTGTAGAACTGGGCCTTTGAACCTAGGACCACTCCCCTGCTGATTGTATCGTTCTTAAAAACAAGAATGGTGGAACCCGTCAATGCGGGTCGAGTGATCAGCATAAGCATTGCTCCCATTTACCTGACGTGCACTTTAATAGCCAGCTACTCCTGGGGTGGGAAAATGTTGCACACTCATTTTTTTCTGGCCAAAATGGAAATTTCTTTCTTTTAGTTAAATTATTTTATTCAGAATTTTGAGGGAAAACACCCCTCATATATAGAATGTCAGCTGCATATGAAAAAAATGTGCAATATCATTTAGCATAAGCATTGTTTTTAATAGACCTGTTTACACACACACACACAGGTTTGTAATTATATCTTTGTGGGGACTCCATTCATTTCTATGTGGAAAACTCTAATCCCAACATGACGAGTGTAACTCTAACCTTAACCATAAGTAACCAAACAAAATATTTTTACTTTTTTGATTGCATTCACAGGTCTTTGTGGGAACCTAATACACACACACACACACACACACACACACACACACACACACAGCTCATGCTTTATCCCGGGACGTGTGGAGTTTTTTAAAAGCACGCTGCTCCTCCGGGCTGCTGAAATGCTGACTTACAGATTCCCTCCAGGTGCCGCCAGCGATGCCGTTTCCCTCGAGCTTCACAACGAGCTTAATGAGGGCTTCTCTGTTGTCCCCTGGCCTCTGATCACCTGATCTGTCGGCTCGCCACGGCAACAAAGCGAGGCGGAGGGTCTGTACGTGATCCTTATCTGGCTGCTTTGGCTAGTGAGGAAAACATGAAAGACTTTTATAACCCGAGATGGGATCCAGTCAAGCTAACACTTAGGAGGTTGTGTGCAGTGTTTATGCCACTTCCGTTTTGTCATCTTCATATCTTTGTGTGTGTATGTGTGTATGTGTGTGTGCGCGTGCGCACACTCAGTTATATCAGAAGTCATCTGACCAGGTAGACAAAATTTAAAAGCAGTGATATACACCTCTAGAATATTACTGGGCCAAAATAAGACACATAGATGATAAGAGTGATTGTTAAAACACACACACATAAATCAATGGAAACATCACTTTTAATCGCAGCACTCAGTGTCACCACCGTTGGTCATAAACATGATATGACAGGAAGCAAAGCCGGGCCCTCAGAATGGGCTCCCAGGTCCCGTCCGCCCGGGGTCTTCTGAACAACCCGAAGCTCTCGCAGTTCCGTTTATTGCATTCCCAGTTTTTTGTTATTCATTGCAGAGGCTTCACTCGACAGCATGCTCTGTCCAGACGAGCTTCTCTCTCTCACTTTGATTTTTCCCCTTTTTTAAACTTACGGTCATACTCATGATGGATCTTGTTGTCACTTATCATGCAGACACTCAGGGGTCTCTGGGTGTTTTTGACGAACATGATGGACCTTCAGCTGAAGATGAAAAGTGGCCCGTGTAATGTAATGTATGTACGTATGTATATGATACTCCTTCCTTTGACTTTTCCGTATCAGATTATGTATCCATCTCAGTGGCCCAACTTTAGGGAAGGGCACTCAAGGGGATTTCAAATTACTGGGAGTTTTCTGCACTACATGCATATAAATATTTCCAGTGTTTTTGAGATACAATTTCTTTCAAGCTCCTGTTGGATCCATATTAAATGGCCTTGGACTGACAAAGGCGTTAGCTGTCTTTGTGTTCATACTGTGACATGGAGGTGAGGTGACATGCTGAATTTAAACAGCGACTTTATGAATATGATCCCTTCATAAGGATCAGCCACTATGTATGTTACGTTTTACATTTCTAAATCTCTGCCATATTTCAAAGGTTATGAAATACAGGTATGTATTTACCTAACAAACTGAAGTTCCCTTAAAAGTAAATTATACATGGTTCCTAGAAAATATTCTTTTCTTTGGTTTTTAATGAGTTATTAAACTTTTTTGTATGGTATTTATTATTGTTTGGCCACTGATTCACACTGTACTGAATAGCTTGTCTCCCTCCTGTTGTTGTTGTGGTGTCACACTAGCTCAGGACCATGGCTTCACATCTCCTGCTTTGTGGGCAAAAGACCAGGTAGGCTGCAGGCAATCATAGTAAGCGCCGA
>JAODLD010000002.1:9836022-9852473 GCA_026781065.1 Mormyrops boulengeri
CCGGCTCCGCAGTAAGTGTGGGGAACAAATGTCCCATAGAAATGAGTAGACGGTTCCCACAAAGACATGAGTGCAGGTGTATGTGTGTGTGTGTGTGTGTATGTGTGTGTGGTTTTGTGTGCATGTGTGTGCACGCGCGTGCGTGCCTGCATGTGTGTGTTTGTGTGTCGGGGAGGTGGTTAGCATGTTCTCCGACTGTACTGGTTCCCTCTGGGTGCTCCAATTTCCTCTCACAGTCCAAAAACATGTGGCTAGGTGAATTGGCAATGCTCGATTGCTCACGGCACGTGCGGATGTTGTAGTAGAATGTAATATTTTCTAAAATAACACATGTCTCCTTGGTTCATGAGGGAATATAAATTTTCCTCTTATAAGGTCTGCCTTCTCAGTAATAGAAAAATGAACTAAATTCTAAACTGTATTTATTTTTTTTAATAATATTAGATCTTAATTTGATGAATAATAAACAAATCACAACTTCTAATAAAAGTTTTTAATGTGAGGTTCTACAGGTCTACAAGCATGCAAACCTTTTTTAACTATAGTTCTTACATTTGCTTAATTATGGCCTCAATTTAAGGTTTGGCACTCGTGGTGATAGTGAGAGCAGTAAGGCAGCACAGTGGTTAGGAACAAAAAATCGTGAATCGTTGCTGATTTGAGTTCCTGAAGGATACAAACCATACTACCCTCTAACAGATACTTAACCTCCCTTCTTTAAAAACATATTCGACTGAACAAACATATTTTTTCTTTACGCGTGCCAGGTAAGTGAAATTAGGGGATGATAATGATTTGACATTTACTCCTCATGAATACAAATTACTGAATATTTGTAGGTAAAAGGAATGACAAAACAAACACACGTTTTATCTGAAAGGACACTCCTTTGTTTTGGTTCCAGCCCATAGCACCTTAGGATGGAAAGTTCCAGAGGGGCTTATTTGCTTGTAGTAAAACTTATTTTGGCATTTTATACGATAGAACATAATACACGGGTATCATGTATTTTGACTAGTATTGTGTGGGTTTAATGACCTGAGGGAGATATTCTTAAGATGACTCAGCAGGTACATTTTTATGGTCTGAATCAGTAAGTGTGACTCCCCCAATCTGTTTAATAAGGGCTTATAAGTGAGGACAGGATGGAGATGTAGACTATTTGATGTGTATTTCACGTCAGGTTTAATGGTTTGCTCTGCTATCTCTGCAGTAGTTATGTTTCAGGATCTGAGTAAAAGTTATAAGTGGTAACATGAGATGCACAAGTCAAGATACCCGAAACACAGAAATGAGCCGACTAGTGTAATATTTACAGCCGATTCGCGGTCCTGCTGCAGCTCTGTGTCTCCATCTGCCATGGTTAACAGAGTTATTTCATGAGTACAGTTCCTGAAGACGCGTTGAAGCTTTCTGTCAGTGAGGATATTTGTTGGTTTATGGAAAGATAATAAATTTTTCCTGAAATGCATTGCCAGTGAAAAATTAGATGTGTGGAAATTCAGAAAATTAAGTGTGTATTAGCAAAACATGACTTCAAGAAAATCTAGATTACTTTTATAATTTTGTTTGATCCATTTATCAAATATAAATATATTTATATATTTATAAAAAAAAATATATATATATATATTTCATAAAGACATGCTATTTACATTAAATGATTATAAAATTCCCCTGCAGCCTTCAACAGGATAATGATCTGGAAGATGAATGAATGGATGATCAGTTCCACAATATTTTATGTAATGTTTATAGACTTTTTATACACTTAACTCATACACTGGCCAATGTTCAGTATGTCCTAAACGAGGTTTCTGTACTCATATTAAAATCTACTTTTGCTATGATATTGATCATACCCATAGAGGTTTACAGGGCAGTGAGATGTAAGCCCTACTCCCCAGCTACGTGTAACTGACTTTATAAGCCAGATTATTGGACACAGTCTCATGGTCACATGAACTTGGGGTCACATGGGACAGAGCCAGCGTGAGCCTCAGAACTGTCAGCCACCGTCTGTGTCCAGGTCAGGGGTCATGGAGGCCAAACGCCCTTAGCGGCTGCAAAGCGACTGCACGTGCGTGCGTGCAGTGACGCACCGTGCTCAGTGGCATGTGTTCACCATGCTCCGCTCCCTGAGGTGCATGCAGCTGCACTTCACAATCCAGTGGAATTCTCTCGATATCGACGGAACCTGCTAAAAACAACGAGTCGCGCTACAGAGTAGCGCTTACTGGGCTGTGACTGGTGTAGCACGGGCCCTCGGTGAACCCAGGTCAGTGAGCAGTCTACCTGAATCATGGACTTTCTCTGCGCTCATCCACAGTCATGCTCACTGTGTACAAAACATTAGAAGTGACCTCACACCGCTTCCACATCGCACCTTGAGACTGGAAAGACTGGCCGTGTTCTCCGGGTTGGATCCATCCACTGGTTACTGTCTGCCATCTCTGAACTCGCTTTCCTCTGAGAATGTTTCATAGCTTCCTCAGGGTGAGTAGAATGCAGTGTAATCATACGAGTGGCGTGACAAACATCAGCAGATGGCACGGTGATCAGACGCCTGCAGAAGCTGCCCTGCGATGGCAGGAAAGGGGGCTCCGTGCCTCGCAGAAACAGGCTTCACCGGGGCAACAAAATGGGTCATTCCCATCCGAACCAGGGTGTCATTACAATGAGGGTTTTAATTGGAGTCATTATCCACAGATGGCTTTTCGCTCTGCATTTTCGTTCCATTAGTATGCATTGGCATGCATGTTAACCTAGCTGCGGTGCAAGCAGTGAGAAAAAAAATAGTGATTAGTGAATTTTAAAATAGTGAGCCATTTAAAAAAAGGTGGGGGGTGGGGTCTTTTTAAAGTTCCCACATGATAAATGTAGCCGCGAAATCTGCATTTCTTGCGGGCTTGACCCCTATGCATTGGAGGTGGGGTCTATTTACCACCATCTCCATTGTTTTCTATCAGAATGGATACCGCCCCCTATAAATAAGTGAGGGAAGTGGTGTGGGAAACGGGGGTGTGCCTGTTTGGTTGTGTGTGTGCATGCAGAAGCACATGGCAACGGTGTGCGTGACAGTGCGAGCAGCACGTGTGAAGGCCGAGGGCGTGTGTGCGTGCATGCGTGCGTGTGAATGTGCACGAATGCAGCCACTCGTAGATAATTTGTGACACCCGAACTGGTGTAAGGGAGAGTCTCGGGGAAGACACGGAGCAACAGCGACGTCGAGGCTGTCCCTCCGCAGATGAAAGCCAATCCTCGCCCTGTGTGTTTCGCATTCCCGCTCGTACGCCGTTCCAGTGCACAACAGAGAAATGAGGCCTGTCGTTCCTCTGACACCCACAGAGGGGGACGTGCCAACTATTCAGACTGAAAGGCTTGGGAGCCCCCCCACACCCCTGCGTGCATCGCAGTCGGAGCTGTCTGCTTTGACATCGGGCCCATGCATGTAGGTAGCTGCTGCAGGTCATATACCACATTCACATCTTGTATCACCTTATATATACCAACATGGCCTCTGTCCCGTTTCCAGGGAAACCTGCAATGTGCGGCTAGCCGTGTTAACCCCGCGTGTGTCAGCCATCAGACAGCACCACGCTCATCCTCATAAACGGTTCGGTTTTCCAGATCGGGTTCCAGATTCTGTTATATAACTGCTGTTTAGTCAATAAAGAGCTGCAGCAAGGCTCAGTCAGAGAAAGTCCTGGGGTCTGAGTCACATTACATTCATAACAGTGGCACATAACTGGCACCGCTCTGCCACCTGCTGTGGGTGAGAACATTGTGAAGTGCCACCCAAAAGTCCTGTGCTTACAGGTAACTGATAAGCTCTGGGCATGTGACTCTCAGTCATGCAGATCGAGCCATGGGCTGGCTGTGAACATGCAGACTACTGCTTATTTCTCAACTTATTGCTTATCTGAGCTGAAATGGAATGGAAATTTCTAACATCTAGACAGGACTTTTCACAATGAATTCAGCCTGAGTACATGGAAGTTTGAACAACAGAGCTGCACCTGGGGTGCCGTTTTACACACTCCTGACCCCAGTGCGCTTCGTGATGAAACATGTGATAGACAGTGGCGGGGGGGGGTGTGGCGCTGGAAAGGCCAGAGAGGGCGTGGCAGCAGCTGGAATGCAGAGTGCGGTTCTGGATCACCTGCTCCGTCCATCGGGGAGATTTCCTCACGGTGAGGAACGTGGACACAAGGGCGCTACGCTAGCAAATCAGGCACAGAGGCAGGGGGACATGAACATGTGTGCTGGAGCAAATTTGAAACATCTGATTTGTCCAACACTCCGGACCCCACCCCCTACCCCCGGTGGGAGCAAATCGTGGACGCCAGGACACAGATTTTCTCTAGTGCTGACCGGCTTTCTGATAGGATGCCGTACATCTGGCAGGGCACTGTGTACGCAGGTGGAGCACCTGCGCAGGCAGAGGCAGGCCGCTCTTTTCCTTGACCTTTACCTTGGGGTCTGCGCCCGTTCTGGTCCCCGTCACCTGCAGGATGTATGATCTTGTTTTTTCTCCCCTTTCTCCTGCATCTTCCCGTCCCTCTCCTCCAGCCGCAGCCCCAAAGTTAAAACAGCTGAAGAACCAGGCTGTGTCAGAGGGGGGGAAGCTCTCACTTAAATGCGAGGCCACCGGGAACCCAGCCCCTTCCTACAAGTGGTACAAAGATGGCAGCGAACTCAAGAGGAGCAAGGAGATCAAAATAAAATCCAACAAGTAAGTTTATCTGAAAAACAGAATGCAGACCGTATTAGAACTTCCTGGCACTTTGTGAGTGTTATGAGCCGACAGAAAATTCCTTGATTCTCATGCCAAACTTACCATTAAAGCTCTAAACATATGATTGTTGGAATCAGGGAAGTGTGTCCCAATTTGATTGCATTTTTTCGCCATTAGATGGCTCCCATTAGGTAGCTGTGTATTGAAAACAATGCTGCAGTGAGATTCGTTTTTGCACTTCATCAGCCTGTGTATAACAGAAGCAGGCGTGGTTTTGTATGTGGGGTGAACAGATCAGTTGTTGACACTCTAGGTTACTCACACAGAAAATAAACCTTTGCGGCTGATAAACGCGAATTTCTGAAGATTAAATAATTGCTTGCTGACAGATGACAGACACTTTGTCAGTTTGCAAGCCTGAGCCATAACACTGTGTCGAACAAACTGCAGAAAACAGCACCAGTAAACTCCTGTTCATCCCAGATTTAATCAACAGGCTCTGCCAGTTTCACTGTGAAGCCATTTTATGGCTCGACTTTCAGTTTCATTCCTCTGTCTCTGCTAGAACTATCATATTGTCAAATCATATGAGATCAATACAGTACCAGTGTTATCCTGACATTTATACTGATTTATAACATTAAAGCCATGCAAATACTGCAAAGTTAATTTAAAAGCTCATAATAGAAGATAGATTAAAGGGTGTTTGACATGCTGACTAAACAAAGTTTGAGATAAAGCCAGTGTCAGGACCAACCAAATGACTACATTACATAGTTATTACTCTGTTCCAGGCTGAAATTATGACCTTGTCTCTTGGCAGGAAGAACTCCAGGATTCAGATCAATAAAGCAAAGCTAGAGGATTCTGGGAATTACATGTGTGTGGCGGAGAACATGTTGGGAAAAGATAACACGACGAGCACTGTCAACGTCCAAAGCAGTAAGTGTTAACGTTTTTCCTGGGAATTCCACGTGCAGGGATGAAATCCATTTTCTTTTCTGTGTATTGTAGAGGTAGACCTCCCTGGTCTCCCTGGTGCAGGTCTAGGAAAACTCACTAAATCACTGAGCACCTAAAACAGCCACTAACCCGTGTCAGTCCGTAAAAATAATCAACCTGAATGAGGGCTTTGCTTGAAATCCAAGCCAGAAACTTCTCCAGCAGACCCGAATTAGTGTCGTCCTTCCTGGGAGAGCGGAGTGCTCTGGCTCACCGATAAGGAATGTTAATTTCCTTTGTGTTTTCCAACACAGTTTGCCATCCAGTGAGTCAGCACGGGTGTCGTCCACGTGAGCGTGTGTGAAGGGTTTCCCCGGCTCCCGCTCGCAGGCCAAAGGCACTCAGTCCGATCTCATCTGTGATCTCGGTCCCACATCACGGCTCTACCCCTGCTTTTTAGAGATCATCTGCTGTTTACTGCATCTTATGCATTGTGTATGAAGAAAATATCCCCAGTAGGCAAAAATGCTTGGAAAAGTCGAACTGGAATTCTTTGGGTAAATTTATACTGGTGCTGTTGGTCAGTACTTTTGGGTCTTACTGCAGTATTACTACGGTATGTGCTATATGTGCTTTCTGTAAGTGCAAAGGGATTGTGGGGCGACTTAAGCAGTGTATGTTTGTGGGTGGTAAGTCGGGGTCATGGGGAGTAGACAGATCTCACAGACAGGTTTTATTGCGTTTAAATGACAAGTTTTACTCTGCAGGGCTCCTGAACAAAGGCAAGATCGGACATATTCGGCTCGGTTTGGCTTCGGGCAAGGGAAATAATTGTAAGCAAATGTTCACTGAAAGACAGGAATAAGGCGGTGAAAAATGCAGCAGGGCTACGTGAGTGACGTTTAAGCAAACTTGACGAGTAGAACATTTATAAAAATGACAGGAGTGGAGAGGCACCAGTGTCCGAAAATATTTGGTTTCATTCACACGGTTTGCCGTGTCAGTGTGCAGTGCATGAAGCAGCACAGCCATAAATGGGCAAATGCATCGGCTGATCTGAGATGATACATACAAAGCATGTAATTAAAACTGATGTTGACCCCTTAATCTGCTGAAGAACTTTGTGGGAATTTGAGTTTGACTAATGATCCGGTTAACTGTATGTCCTGAAAGGTTTTGGGAGCTGATGTATATGCAGGGGCAATATCTAATTTTTCATACCGTCCAGACATTATGCCGTGATATACGATATTTTGACGGTATTTTCAAATTGAGTAAATTTGTCAACCATGGACAATGTATCATATTGGCACAATGCATAACAAGCCCATTGGTATATTCATATGTTACTTTGATATTTGGTATTAATGTGTTAAATCTAGCAGAAGTTATATTTTGCTAATATCTTATAGTAGTATTGGCCTGTGTCAGTAGTACTGTGCCTGTGTGACTTTACATGGCAACATCTGTGAGTGGAGCTGCAGTGTTGTGAGGGCTGCAGTGATGTATCGCTGCAGTTTTCCAGAGCAAAGCTGCAGCAGTGTGTGTCTGTGTGTGCGTGATTGCAGTGCTGGAGCAGTTTGCAGTTTCATCCTTGGATTACAGCAGTGTCTGCTGCCTGATACAGTGCTGCCCCGGTATTAGTGACACGTGATTGCACAGGTGAAAGCACCTGCTGTCTGCATTACAGCTGCACATCGGCATGCTACTGCTGTGTTTCTCTGGGAGTTTTAGATGTGTTGCTGGGTGTCGCAGTGGCAAACATTTCACGGCCGTTTAAACAGAGATGCGGTCGACTGTTAAGAGCACGTAGAAACCAATGATCTGCCGATTCTGGATTAGTAGCCAATCAGGCACAGTCTCTTAGTGTGAGCAGCCTATCAGATCCACAGACTGACAGCCTCGCCCTCTCATTGTACTGATGTTGTACGAAACAGAAAAGGGAAGCCCCCTTTTCCCATGTGACTTTGGCATCACTGAAATGCACTGTAATATGATTCATTGAGGTGATGGAGCTCTTGGAGGAGCATTTGCTGCATGCAGTAATTGAGGTCATTAATAACGGCCTGTGGTTTGATCTTTTAATGAAGGTTAAAAAGGGCCGTGGGCCAGAGAGTCACAGGAGGTGGACTTGGGAATTGCCGTGGCGGCTGGTGATGGCAAGCAGCCTCTCCCAGGCTAGTGCGGCCACATGACCAAGGAAAGGCACCTCACCTTTAAGGGGCCGGCCACCTTTAAAGGGACCTGAACACTTCTTGTTGACACACGTCCGGGGAGATCATGTGGTGTTTAACTCATGGGACAAGCTCCTCCCGGAGGGTGATGGGCACTGGGCCCAGGGATGATTCCTTTGGTGGGAAATGACTGGATGCAAATATATGCGTTTGCATTTGTAACGATATATTATTGTAAAAGCAGAGCCATAAAGATTTTGGGGGGAAGCTAACAAGTGATGTGTTAAATAAATCAGTGGGTGAAGCTATAGCTGGCCAAGACAGTCCTGGACAAGAAAAATACTGGACAATATATAAAATACAAATCAAAACGTACTTTTTTTTGAAGGAAAGTGTTCCAGTTTATAATATTTCAAAACCAGCCTCTCCATTTTGTTTGAAAAGTTAATACTCGTTTATTCGGATTAGCTTTTAAATAGGATGCAGTGGTGCTCGGAATAGCTTGTGGATAGTGTGTGAGTGACTGCGAGATGGTTGAACGGTTGGTGAGAGGCTGCGAGATGATTGGGCGGTTGGTGAGAGGCTGTAAGACGATAGGATGATGTGTGAGAGGCTGCAAGATGATTGGCCGGTTGGTGAGATTTAACTTGTGAATTTTATTGTTCATTGAGAATATGTTTATGTGATGCCTTTCGGATAAAGGCACTAAAAGGGGCGTGCGCTGTGTGTTCGCATTGTGGGATTCTTGCTTTTTTAAAGACCCATTTGCAGATTTTCAGATGTCTCGCATAGGTTATAACTCATTAAAAAAAACATTGCGGAGATGTTCCTGTATTTAGCTTTTGACAAAATTGCCACTGCAATTGTTTTGTTATCGGTTTCCTTCGTTAACACTGCATGTACCGTGTCGGAGTTTTATTTACAATTCATCGCCTGCGAGTTTGCATCTATCTCTGCCTTTGCCCTGGAACCTGCCAATATAAACCAGTTACCATGAGCTCCCTTTCACTGTATCATCATTTCATCAGCTATAACTGGACATTTCTCAGAATCAGCACTGGCACCACAGAACAGGCTGTAACTGCTTCTTTTAAAGCCCCTGTCCCATCAGGACCTCCCTCTGAGCTGCTCGGACACCAAGAAGACGGAATAGGGTCGATTGGGTCTGTGAGGATTACATAAAAGATGTGAAAAACACTAATACATTTTGTTTCACATCCAGGATCTCACACACCTGATGTTATGGAGCTAATTATGGTGTTAAATGTTTTTAAGTCAATGCCAGAGCTTTGAGATTAACTACGGTATAAATCAGGGTTCCCCAGTTCTGATCATGGAGGGCCAGGTTGCAGCACAGTCTGCAGATTTCCATGCTCAGACACAGTTACTAAACCTGATGTTTGCTGTATCAGTGTGTGGGCCAAAGGGAGGTGAATTGGCCTGTAAAAGATTTGAAAAAGGGTCAGTGGGGTGTGAGTGGGGTGGGGGGGGTTACAGGGTGTGATTGCCCAACAGTATTGTTGGGGTTGGGTCTCTTGGGGGCGCTGTGCCTATTGCCCTGGGGAGTACTTGAGCTGAGAGGAATGCAATGATGTGAAAGGCAGCTGGGGGAGCGAATGTTCCAGCCTCACTGGTCACACCGGGGTCCGCCAGCAGTCACACACTTGCGTGCACACACACACACACACACACACACACACACGCGTGCGTGCACTCGCCCCCTTCCTCAGCATGAACTGTGCACATTCCCTCCCTGTTACACAGACCGGACACCTGTTTCTCCTCCCTCTTTTGCTCTCTAATCCAAATTGCACACCTCTCTAATCACACAGACCCAACAATCCAAATGCTTTTTAACCTGATTTTTGCAGCTACACACTTATTTTTTTTCTGATAGCTGACACTCTTAGCTAGGATGAAAGAAATCAAATACATTTATCAACACAAATGCAAAAAAAACAGCAACAACAACAAAAAATTTACAGCATTCATTTTACTTTTCAAGCTATCATAATATATTAGCATCTACTTATAGTTAACACTGAAGAGTAAAGCAGAAGCTGTGAAATGTTGACAGCATTTGTGCTGCATTTCTTTAATCACCACTGGCCCATGATGTCATTCAGACTTGACAAAGTAGCTGTACAATATGTACAGTACCAGTCAAAAGTCTGGACACACCTACCAATAGTAGGGTTTATTTGTACTGTTCTCTACATTTTAGCATAATTTCCCTTACTGTCCAAAAACTTGCTAAGGTGAATTGAAGTTGCCAGATTAGGTTGGTGCTCCAGCCTTGCACCCATAGCTTCTGGAATAGGCTTCCTGCATTGGACAAGCAGGTATAGGAAATGGATGGATGGATATATGTAAGATGGAGCAAGATTTCAAGAGCTACTTCTCTGCATGGAATGGTTTGGCAGAAATGTTGTGCCCAACGGTTTCCTGCAAATTGAGGTCCATGGGGCAGTGGGTGGCTCAGTGGGCTAAGCCTGCGTGCCTGTAATCGGCGGGTCACCAGTTCAAACCTCAGCACATCTACGGGCCCTTGAGCAAGGCCCTTAACCCCCAGCTCCCTGGGTACCCCAACAGGTGGCTGCCCTTCATGGACTGTTTGCTCTACAAAGACCGAGTTGAGGGAGGCATAAAGACAATTTCCCCAAGGGGATCAATAAAGTATCAATTATTATTATTGTTATTAAGCCTTGTGGAGAAGCTCCTTAGTCTGACAGTGGAAGCCAGTAGATGTTTTTGTATGTGCCGAAAGGCTCTGATGGCAAACTCAAGAAGCTAGCCTGAAATTTTCAGTAGCCCAGATGAGCGAGAAACTAGACCCTGGAACTAAATGTAAGTGTTGTGAAAATGAAGCAACGGTTGCTGTGGAGGAAGAATCTGTATGTTCTGGAGGGGATTTTATAGATGAGAAGGAGCAGCTAGTCAAACGTGATGGTCTGCTTTCAAAACTGTTCAGTTGTTATGTGTATGGCTCTCTTTTTTCAATCTAACCCACACTTATGGCGTTCTCTCTCATCCAAAGAGAGACGGACGGCTCCCTGCTTTATTTTCACCTCCAACCTAGCATCTTCCTGTGTGTGTCAGGCATAGCCTCGGACAGGATTCCCAGCACTGACTGCGAGACTGACATGTCTCTTCATCTCCGGGAAAACTTGCAACCTGTAGGTGCCTTCTGGAAGGTTTTAGCGCAGCAGGCGACCGTGAAGACACGTTGGTCTGAAGACCCCTGCCCTGAAGATGCTCTGGTCTGAAGTCACTTTAGACTGGCGATATGCTGGCCTGAAGACTCACTGGTCTGAAAATTAAATTAAAATGATTAGAAACAATGAAATGAAATGACCATTTATTTTCAATTTGCACAAGTGTGAGTACAGGTACATTGGAATGCTTCTCTTCAGATGCTCAGGCCTGAAGTCTCTCAGGCCCCAAGTCGCTTAGCCCTGAAGATGCTTGGGCCCCAAGTTGCTTGGGCCCAAAGTCGCTCGGGCCCCAAGTCACTCGGGCCCAAATTCGCTCGGGCCCCAAGTCACTCGGGCCCAAAGTCTCTTGGGCTTCAAGTTGCTCAGGCCCAAAGTTGCTCGGGCCCAAAGTCTCTCAGGCCCAAAGTCGCTCGGGCCTCAGTTCGCTCCGACCCCACGTTGCTTAGTCCTGAAGATGCTCGGGCCTCAAGTCACTCTGGCCCAAAGTCGCGCGCCCCCAAGTCGCTCGAGCTTCAAGTCGCTCGGGCTCAAAGTCATTCGGGCCCCAAGTTGCTCGGGCCCCAAGTCCCTTGGGTCCAAAGTCGCTCAGGCCTCAACTTGCTCAGACCCCAAGTCGCTTAGTCCTGAAGATGCTCGGGCCTCAAGTTGCTCAGGCTCAAAATCGCTCGGGCCCAAAGTCGCTCGGGTCTCAATTCACTCGGGCCTCAAGTCACTCAGACCCCAAGTCGCTTAGTCCTGAACATGCTTGGGGCCCAAGTCGCTCAGTACTGAAGGTGCTTGGTCCTGAAGTTCCTTTTTTGAGACAGCAGAGACTGTGTGGTAACTTTGTGGAGCTCAAGATGAAGGCTTTGCTGGCAGAGGTGCTCAGGAACTACAGCAGCCCACGTTATTTGCTATGTAAAAGACACTTATTTCTCCATACACGAACCATCGAGCTCTCTCGCTGTCACCGGGCCTGCAGGCTCTCTCTCTGCTCTCTCTCTCTCTCTCTCTCTCTCTCTCCCTCTCTCCCTCTCTCTCTCTCTCTGTTTTCTGATGGCACCAGCACTAGAGACAGCCAGATATCTTTCCCAATCTTTTTCTCAGAGATCAAGCATAGCCACCACAAAGTGCCCGTACAGGGGTTGATGTCATTGAGCGCTGCTTGTTTGAGTGGGCAGGGCGGCGCGTATGATCAAGGCCCCCCCCCCAGACAGGCCCTCAGTCACGAAGAATTATGTCAGGCACGACTGGGCCCGCGAGTCGACTTCGGCGGCCAAAACCGGCGGCCGTCTTAATTACTCAGAGGCTGACGGGGAGTGGAGCCGGTGAATCAGCGGGGCCAGCGTGCATTAGGACCATTAGTGCCGTAACTCACCAGCTGCTGGCCCCGCAGTTTTCTGGTCGGGCCAGATGCTAACATGGCCTCTTAATTTAAATGCACTTAAACTTAGATAGTGTTTTGTTTTAACAATCAATCACTCCCCTTTCTCGCACTGCAGTTTTTGACTGGTGGACTCCTCGGATTTCGTAGCCTTTCACGGCGTGACGTGGAATGAAGCGAATCGGCTTTGAGTTGAGGCCGGGAATCCACCAGGCGATGTAGGAGGTGGCCGTCATTTCCTTCCATATGGAGGGACTTCCTGCTCGTCCCTCCGTTCAGCCTCAGATGGGTCATCTCCAGGGCTGGGCTACCCATAAAGGCCCGTTTCTCGGCTCAGAGTACGCCAGTGTTTTGATGGTGACCTTGGGCCCAGAGGTCGCCCCCCTCCACACGACCCACGTCAGCCTGCCGCTGGTGGTCTTGCTCAGTGGCAGGGTGGGGGGGGGTGGGGGAATTCTTCTGAGGCCTGTTTTCCACATCATAAGGTGTATAGGGGGCTGCCAACTCTCTCAGCGCCTCCCCCCCCCGCTCGCAGTTTCACCTCTTGAGAGCGAACTGCCTTCCCCGATTGCTGGATCAAACCCAGCCCCCCACCACCCCCGTCAGCCTAATGCATGTGGAGCCGTTGGGGGGGTGGGGGTGGGGGCAGGGGCTGGCCAGAGCCTGTGATTGCTGCTCCCTGGGGTCTTGTCAGAGTGAGGTTGCAGTCCACCGTGCGTGCGCCAGCCCTAATCAATTGGTCAGCGCTCCCAGCAGAAGGTGGCGGGTGGCACCTCCTGGAGGGGGACACGCTCTGATTTCTTACAGAGCCCTTCCCAATGGGGGGGGGCACCCTGCCCCCGGGGGCGCTGTCATGCCTACGTATGGAGGCCGGCCTCCCTGAGGATGGGATTTCCCTGAAGCGTAGAGCAGAGGTGCCTCTTCCTCAGATTCCCAAGTTGGCTCTGCGAGGCGGAATGCAGGCGCTCTGGCTGGATCATCAGGATGGATGTGGATGTGTCGCTATACCCGCTGCCCATGCCTCCTGCTGTGCTGCTCGTGTCTCTGTGTGTCGGGCCCGGCAGCGCAGGCGGAGCCGTCCCAGAATGCTTGCCTCCTCTGGAACCCCCTTTGCGGGCCCCCAGGCCCAGCTGCCGCTGCCCATGCTATGGCTGCAGGCGTCTCCTCCTGGTCCCTGTGCTGCTCCTCCTGTTGGGCCTGGGCTCCTGTGTGCTCTTCCTCCTCGTGGTGCTGGAGCACGGCGCCGCCGTCATCAGGACTCCCAATCTGCTGGATCAAAGGTGGGCTAAGGGGACCCTTTCCACAGAAGGGGGCCGTCAGCTGCCTCTCAAGCCTCTGGAGCCAACAGCTGCAAGGGACGCCGGGAGCACTGGGCGCCCCCCCCCACCCAGGACGCCCTCGGCCTTCCCGCTTCTTCCGTACCCTTCGTCACAGCCCGTTTCCGAAGCCATGTTTTCAGGCAGTGGGCATGGCCCCTCCTCGACCTCCATGCCTCCCCCCACCTTGCTGTCGCCCTCAGAGACCGGCAGGTCCCCGCCTCCCCTGGGTAAGAGCACTTGGCCCTCTCACGTCCACTTGTGCAATCGCGTGCTTCCTACCGTCGTCGCCGCCACTTTTCATCTCTCTGTGTTTTCTGCTAATGACTGTGCCAGGCAAGACCAGGCACATTTGGGGAGCCTCTGTCAAAGGGTGACAGCTCAAAAGTACATGCAAAGAGATGTTTCCTTGAAGGCAGTAACGCGGACAAAGTTCACCATGGGCTTTTTCCGCCTCCCTGTTCTCACGTCCACTCTCTCTCTGTGAGTCGGTCTTGCGCGGAGTTTGCAAGTATAATGAGTTCCCTCCCGTCCTGCAATTCATAATGTGCCATCATTAATAATATGTTTACCCATCCCACTCAAATTCTTGGTGAAGATAATATTCTTTCTCGCTGGCCCTCTGCCTGTCTCGTGATTTAAAGCCCTCCCTGCCGCTTGTCACGGATTCCTTGGCGAGCCAGCAGAACCAGATGTGCCTTCGCTCCAGCTTCTGGGAGCCCGACACGTTTTGGGGACGTGTAAACATTCCCATGTTTACGCGCGAGGATGTTCAGGGTGGGGCAGGGGGGTGGGCCACCCCAGCTGGTGTTGCACGTCGGGCGGAGCTGATTGGCCAGTGTCTCATTCAAGCAGGAAGTCTGCAATCCCAGCTTTCGGTCATTCACAGACGTGATTAAGGTCCGCTGTAAACCTTGAAGACAGGAAATGTCCGGCAGCTTTAATCTGTACTTTATATCTTCTAAGTCTGTTTTAGCTCAGCCCACCTTCGTCCTATTCCTCCCCTGACTTTTAACATTTCTGTCCTGTTGAAATGTACTGCATGCTAAACTGTGCAACTGTGCAGCTGCACAGGGCCAGTTTGTTCCCAGTAACTGTGTTTCATTTACCTTTAAATACAAATGAATGCAATCAGAAGTAACGAAAACAGAACTTTCCTGAAAGAACCAGCTTCTAGCAGATGTCAAGAACATAAGTCAGAGATACAGATAACATAGAGTACAGGCAGCCACATGAATAAGGGGAAGGAGGCAGAATCTTTATCAAGGCTAATCTCTCTGCGTTACAAAAATAGACATGGCATAATAAGAGAAAGCAAAAGTTGATTTCCGGATATGTAAGACAGAGGCCGCTTGCACTTTATAGGACAGATGCTGTTCCCAGGCGAGGCTGGAGAACCTTGGCGGGAATGCGGGGGGGTTAACTGACCCCCTGCAAAGTGACAAGCTGGATTTGTCCCAACAGTAACCTGAGAAATCTCAGGGATTCGGGAATGGCAGGGTGAGGGCATTGGGTGGGGGGGGTTGCAAGCTGTACTTTTTACTGTTGCAGATATCCTTTGTTCCCTTGTCAGGAAATGCTGACCAAATGTTGTCACTGGAACACTTTAATTCCGGGATGTCCAAGCATTACCCAGATCGAGACTCCTAGGAGGACATTAGTCTGACAGCAAAGAGCGGTCCACTGATCGCTATTGTTCGGGGCATTTTCCGTCCTGCTAATTCCTGCGGTGTGTGCCAGTGCATGCTTCGTGGGTTTAAACGGCATGTTTGAGCTTTTAAGTGACCCCATAAGAATGCAGTGTGCACCACATGTGCAATCCGCAGTCAGCTTGTTTTTGGAGTTTAAGTAACCTTGATAAAGGCGGAGGTTGTTCCTGGTAGATTCCTGCGTCGGATATGGCACTGAGCAGCGATATTATATTTCATGAGAAAAACACTGAAGGAGATCTTTGCTTGCTGCCAGAGTATCTGCTTATGAAGGACAGAATCACGAGTTTCTCCTCATAATGTTTATATCACTACTAAAAACATCCAGTACATCATCATATATCATTCGTGCAATCATGTAGTTTCGTACATGTGTATAATTTTTAAAATTGCTAATCTAGTTATATAACTTTTTCAGTTTAATTTCACATGCACGTGCATGTAAGTGGCAGAGGAATTTAAAACGAATAACGTGAAAGTTAAAGTAATGGATTTCAGATGAGAGGAGGCCGCAGGTTTCCATGGCGGGTCACATGTCTAGCCCATGTTTCCGTTGGCCGCTGCTGGCCTCCATCAGACAGAGGGGCTGGTGTCTCCACCCCGGGGGCTTTTAGGAAGCTGAAGTTTTGCCTTAGGCATGTGCAGCCGCCACGGGCTTGGCCCTGCTGTTGTTTAGTTGCGGTGGTCATTCTTTAGGTCGGAAACGACAACAGTGGCCGGCTCTTGTGGCACTCCGAGTTTGGAAAGGCAACTGGAGATCAGAGGGAGGATATCCCCCAACTCCGCCCCTGTTTCCACATGGGATTATGGGATACACGGCTTCCCGGACTTCCCAGGGAGCCTTGGAGTCTGCTGAAAGTCCGTACCGCTTAGGTTTTCCAGATGGCCTTTCCTTCTTCCCCTTTTCAGTTTTTCAGGCCCCAATGGGACTCCCAGCATTTCTCCTCTTCATATCAGGCATCCATTTTCTATACCTGTTTGTCCTGTGCGGGGT
>JAODLD010000002.1:9852573-9866922 GCA_026781065.1 Mormyrops boulengeri
CTGTGCCCCCCCCCCCCCCCCCCCATCACCACCACCACCACCACCACCACCACCACCACCACCATGGGCAGCATCGCTAGGGACCCCCGAGTTTCAGGCTGTGTTTCACCCATAGAACTGCTGAATACCAAACAGTGGGAGGCAGCTCTTCTGCAGAGAGAAAGGCCCTTTTGCTTCTTTCATTCAGTGACAGTTTTAGCAGTGTTTTAAAATAGACTGAGCTGCATAAGCAGGAGCCTTTAAAATTTTTATCTTTCCTTTGGCGAACAGGTGAATGTATGTGTGAACGCAAGGTGACGAAATGTTGGGAGAGCTCAAACAGACAGGGAAATCCACGTCTCTCTCTCTGCTGAGCACTGTCTGTGTGTCGCTGACGGATGCTGACCCCTCCCCGCTTTGTCACCGTACAGGATAGCAGGCACGCTGCCGCCTCTCTGCTGCCCTCTATGTCATGCTCTCGTGGGCATCAGCGGCCTTTCTGCACGAAACCGGAGGACACCAGGGGGATCCTGATAGACAAGCCACCCCCCCCACCCCCGAAATGGCTTAATTATACTGCTGTATTACAGATTCAGTGCGTGAGGGTTTCATTTACATGGGTTCTCAGAAAAAATCGGTGAGTTGAAAGTGATATTTAGAAGTGTGACACTCAGAGTATCCTTAATGTATGCTGCCATGCAAAGGTACAGAAGAGTAACTGCATATTTTATCAAAATTAAGTTATGAGCAATGTCGGGTATCTCAGACTATGTTTTATCTCGTGACAAAATATCTTTGCTCGGTATTGAAGAAAATGACAGTGAGCACAAAATCCACACTAAAACCAAGTTAGTGTGTTTTGTCATTCCAGGGTAGTATATATGGCCTTCTGTGAAGGTTTAAGTACCTCTGGAGTATTAAAATCAATACCCAGCTGAAGACTCTCTGCTGTTATTGGGACCCCCCCCTCACCCCCAGGTTCACTGTGAATCTATGTATGATTGTGGTATTTTGTGGCTTCTGAGAGATAGAGGGCTGTGCCAAATGAACCGCGATAACAGTACGCAGTCAATGAGAATAGTGACAGGTCATGCCATCCTCATGGAGCAAGTCTCAACACGCAAATATATGAAATGGTTAACTGAGGTGCACATTTCCAGTGAATTGCAGTAGCGTGGGGGCAGATCAGGGTGCTGTATACCCTGACAGTGAGCACGGCAGAGAGGGAACCGGGAAGGTTTGGGAAGCCGTCAGGCTGTGGGGAGAGTTTTTCATTATGCGCAAATACAACCAGCCAGGAAAAGCTGAAAAACAAGACCCGGCTGGCTGTTTAGCCACCAAATCGGCTCACTAGATCTCAAAAAGCTGCGTGCGGTGGTGTTCCTGCACGTGGTCACCATGGTGATGCTGAGGAGGAGTCAGGACTGAACGCCAAAGGTGGCGTGTGGGGACGCGGAGTCGTAGAAGCCCAGGGCTGTGTCCTCTCTCCTCTGTCCCGCCGCCTCGGAGAGCAGCGCACCGCTGAACTCAAGCCGTCTGCGCCCCTCCACAGTAAACAGTGCAGAAACCTGTATAAACCTCCTCTTGGCAGGAGAAGAGTGCCTGGGGAAGCATCTGTGACTGCCAGCTACCGCTGGATGCGGGCCAGCCCTTACAGCTGGGTACATGAATATAGGAAGTGAGCGAGTTCAGCATGGGCTCCCACCTTGTGCTTTTACAAATGCTGTTTGTGCCGCTCTCCCACTTGTGTGTTCGGCAGCGCCTTTTGTTTCCTGTGTGTGGCTTTCAGCAGCCAGAATGTGCTCTTCCACACAGACACCCAAACTCTGGAGTCACGCATTTTCCTCATTATTGCCATCAGCTTGACGTATGCAAATAACCATGTTTCCGAAGATGTCATAAAGTCGCCATTACAAGAACCGGGAAACAGCTCGGTAAAACCCCAGAGTTATCCTTTTTAAGTTCATTGTATGACTTCACACATCACCGCCAATAAAGGTTCTTCGACTTATAAAGGAGTGTTGTGCCAGTGCCCGCAACGGTAAATTTGCCAGAGAGGTGCTGATGGAAATAACAAATAACAAGTATGAGAAATTCCATCTTGTGATTTTTTTCCTGCATGTTTGGCAATGAATGTTATCAGATCATTACCCAGAACTGAACATGAGAAAAAAGTGAACTTGAGGGAAGAAATAACTAGAGGATAAATATGTCATTCATTTGGAGCAGAAAGTTTTACCTAACTGGTTACACCATCTTTGGCAGAAGTAGTTATTGATTGATCCCACGGTGCCATGAAGAGTTTTAACCTACTGCTCCAAGCAGAACCGTTTCAGTTCAGTAGCTTCGCATTTTCAGTTTCCTGCCACAACATCTCAGCGACAGCCTACGACTATGATTATCTTATTCTTCAGCCATTCTGGTTAGGGCTAGCGCTACGGCTAATCAGTGTTAGATTGTTGTCATCCTGCATGAAGCTGCTGAACTTCAGGAGGGGATTGCTGTAGAAGTCTCTAGTATCAAACAGGTTTCTTAATTAAGTTTTAGGAAACTGTCAAGGTTCTGCATGAACACCCAAACCGTGACACTACCATGACCATGCTTTAATGTCCCATGTTTGCCAACATCAGTAAATTAAGTGCAAAATTTGTGATTGTAATAAAACATGGAAATTACCAAATTAGAAAGATATTTTAAATTAATCTTTTGTATTAGCCATTTAAAGTAGTGATGGGGATAGTAGCTGTGGTCAGATGATTATTATCACAGTTATATTGGAATTAAAGAGTACACCAAGGTTCCCTAATTCCGATCCTGGAGGGCTAGTCTGCAACACAGTTTGCAGATTTCCCTGCTCAGACACACCTACTAAACCTGTCAATTAGCTGGTGAGCTGAATAGGGTTTGTCTGAGCAGGGAAATCTGCAAACTGTGGTGCAGACTGGCCCTCCAGGACCGGAATTGGGGAACCCTGGTGTACACTAATCAGAATGGTATATCTAGTAAATATACAACTTAAGAGAAAATACAACAACAACCATTGAAACCATCACATGTAGCCCACAGATATAGCAACAAAAAATGAACAGTCAGGTTAGGTTGAGTTTATATAGGTGAAGCTGTATGATTAATGGTACAAGCCCTTTGAATAAGACCATTTAAAGGTTTTTTTGTGTTTAAATGGAAGCTAGACTTGAGAGATGAGTAGGACTCACCAGCACTACCCGGCAGGCATATTTTCCAAGTAAAGCAGACTGGGTCTCTCAAAGTTCTGACTGTAAAATTCAGGCACTGCTTGGTGTCTTCAGCAACTCTGCATGTTCTTTCACACTGTGCAATGCCGTGATGATAATTACGTCCCACAACAAAGCACACTGGAGATTTGCAGTAGGTGTAAAAACATGTAGGTGTTTCTGCAGCCTTAATTTAAGGAAGACTTCATTCCACAGAGTTTGTCTCGTGTCCTGGAGTTATTTGGAAAATTTCAGCCAGATTGAACCTTTTTGTGCTTGGAAAAGTTCAAGTACTCTCAGGCAATATTTATTACCATTTTTAATATGCAGTAAAATGTCATTATTCTGCAGTTCAGAAGAAGCTTGATAATGTATCCTGTTTGTCTGTGTCTGTGCTACGACGTATCAATAATAAGTGTGAGCTTAATAAATCTAATAGGACTGCAGCTTCAACAGAAATGTGTGCATTATGTAATTAACAACATAGTGCATTAAGGATGCACTTTAAATGGAAGCTTACTAATATGTAAATCCTCACAGCATTAACCATTGATTTTGTTTTTCATTTATAGTCAAAGAATTTGCATAGAGAAACAAGAATATCTGCAATAAAAAATATGAATGCAAAAAAGCAAAGACCAAAAACAGTATAATGCAGCTTTTTACAGCTCAAGAGGCATATTCATCTCATTGTGGGGGTCACAGTGCTAGCATGCTGAGCACGGCCACAGACTCCAGCTCCTTATGGGGATCCCTCGATGTTATCGAGCTAACTGTGAAATATAATCCCTCCAACAAGTCCTGGGTCTTCCCCAGTGCCTCCATCCTGTGGAACATGCTCAAGACAGGTTCCTTGGGAAATGTCCAGGTTGTGTACTTATAAGATACCAGAGCCATGTCAGCCGGCTTTTGGTCAAAGGAGCAGCAGCTGTGTTTTGAGGTCCCTCCAGATCTCCAAACTTCTCACCCTGTTCGAAGAGAGTGGCTCCAGCAACCCTGCAGTGACACCTTATTTTGGCCACTTGCATTCACAGCCTTGTTCTTTTGGTCATTACCCACATCTCGTGACCATCGGTGAGGATAGGGGTGCAAACTGAAGTGGGAGAGACGGAAGGCACCCTTCAGTTTTGTGCCAAGAATGCGGACACGAGTCTAATGACATTAATACAGGGACTAAAGAGCATGAAGCAGCGCCCCAACACGCCATAATCCAGGCCAGCATCCACATTATTCCAGCTGAATCCTAGGCTCACCAAGTCCTCTCTCCAGTATTCTAGGCTTTCCCAGTGAGGATAAGAAGTTTTGTCACTCTATCTTTGGTACGACGCACTACTTTTTGTAAAATATGGACCACCGCCCCATTTGATAATCCGTAAGTATTGTCCGCTTTTCATGTGACATTGAAGAGGCACGTCAATCGTAACCCCCCTCCCCCTGCAACATCTAGTGCTTTCAACATCTCTAGATGGATTTCCCTGCAGTCTTTCCACTACAGAGGCCCCTGACCATCGTAGTGACTTCAGCTGCAGTGAGAGACTCTGATCTACCTGAACGTTTCCAATACTACCTCCTGACAAGTGGGTTAAGGAATTCCTCAGAGTGTTATTGATACTGTTCTGCTGAATCCTCAGACTTGGTCAGCACTTTCCCATCTTGGCTGAGCACAGTCTGAGTCCTGAGTCCCCATCCTGAGGCATTGAATGGTTTGCCAAAATGTCCTTGGGGCCACCTGATACTCTCTCAATAGCTTCTCCATCTCCTCTCTTGCGAAAGCTTTTGTTACCGCCTTTCTGGTCTGCCGACAAGCTTTCAGTTGTCTTACAAGACCCCATGCCAGAAGGCTTCCCCATCGGATTGACAGTTATTCTCACCACAGGTGTCCACCAGTGGGTTTTAGGGTTCTTTGCAGCCACCTCCTTCAACATTCTTCATTCATACATGATGTCCCCAGCCTCACTTGGCACAGTGGTGTCCACCTAAAACCAAGCCCCCCGCCCATGCCGCATTCCTCAGTGTGCTGTTCTGGAGCGGTCCCTTTATGGCTTGATGTGGTGATGCCGCTGTCGGTGCCGCAGGGGGCCTGCGTGACACACGCTTTGAGTCAGAATGCAGGCTGGCATGATTTTAATGGAAAGATTTGAAAAGGAGGCTGTAAAATACTGTGGAGAAAAAAAACATATTGGAGAGCGAATGTGTGAATGGTCCTGGCTGGGCTCACACGACAGCTGCAGAGTCTGCTGCCCCGAGGGAGGGAACATGCCGGGAAAAGGGAAAGCAGCATGACACGGGGTATATATAGCGCCGTTGCGAGAGGAGCCCTGCGCACACAAGCCCGCGGCCCCGTCCATCGCTTCACGTCTCCCCAATGTGTCGTGTCCCTCTGATCCTCTCAGTGCCACCCCGTGTCCCCCACATGGACGCCAGATCATCGAGACAGAAGAACCGGCGAAAGTGCGTTCATGAAGTGTCCCTGATCTGTGACATGAACTCAAAAGTTATTAAGAGCTAGTAGAGTACAATCATGTAAGTCAGTATAATAACTCAGAATGCATAATAAAAATTTGGCATGCTGGTTGCATTGTGAAGTTGAGGTTGTGATGCATTTCCTGTGCAAGTGTGATGAAATTCTTCAGAGTAGAAGAGAAGAGCAAATACAACGTTGACAGGTATGGCAGACAGCATGCAGAGGATAGGGCCTAGGCCAGCTGTCATTAAATCACAGGGCACACACAAGCATAAGCTATTCACCGGTTAATACCTAACTGCATGTCTGGGGACAGTGGAGGGAAATGGGAGTATCCAGAGGAAACTCGTGTGATACTGAGAGAACGTGCAACCTCTGCGCACATAGATGCAGGATGAGATTCAAACCCAGCTGTGAGGGAGCTGGGCTCCACACTGAGCCAGGATGCTGCCTGAAAGAATGATTGTGGAGTATGTCAATGACACGTGATAGATTGTCGCTTATATCACATCTGACATAAGCACAGTGTCAGTCAAATGAGAAACAGCTTTCTGGAAAAACTACACTGTATACTCGAGTTCTTACACTTCACCTCTGGGAACAACTGTATGTAGACTTAGCCTGACAGCCGCGGGTCAAACACATATTTTGTTCATTGGTTCATCCTTTTGAGTTGGCATCGCTCGTCTTGAAGAACACTCTTTCGTCTCACACTGGCTTTTCATGTAAAAACCACACTTTTTCATCGGTTTCAGTTCACACTTCACGTCTAATGAACCGAAATTAAATTCCCATGTCAGCTTTATATATGATACAAACTTACCTTGACGTGCTTGCTCTTGATCGTACTGGAAGGTTTCGAACAGACTAATTATGCAGTACTTTTCATTTTCAGTAGCTATACAGCATGGAGAAGTGAGATTTGCAGTTAAGGATGCGTTTTATATGAAACACAGTGTTATTAGTCCAGAGCCTTGGAGCTCCACATGGCTTGTTTTTCTTGGCTTCTAACAGTGTGTGTCAGGGCTCTACTGTACAGAATGGATTTATTGTTTGGCATGCTGTGACAAGGATGTGGGCCCTTACAAGCTTCTGCCGAATCCTACAGGGAAATAGTTTTGCAGTATGAAACAATATAAAGGCTACTGCAAGAAACATGTGGATTGTTGACAGTTTTTTTTAGAACCTCACCCCCCCCCCCCCCTCATTTTACTGACAGACATATAGCAGAAAAAGAGACCTAAATTCTGTGCCACAGCCATTCATTGAAACATTTCAGGGATGCTGATGATGGATGTATATACGGGCATGCGTGGAGGAACAGTAATCAGCTGACCTGCTTCCACCTATCGTCTGCTTCCACCTATCGTCACCATGTTTTGTTTAGCTACCTCCCAGAAGCCAAACTGAACTATTGCTACCACGTCCAAGTTCGAATTGAATTAACGCCAACCACCAAACCGGCTTCTTGATGCTCATGGGAGTTTTACTTACACAAAATTGTTGTGAGGGCAGAAGGAAAAAATGGTTAGTTCAGAGAGATAACCAATGCCATTGTAGAGGAGGTGAGTCCAAGCATCTAGAAGAGGCGGGACCAAACAATCAGATGTCTTGGTACCGCCTTCTGTAGTTGCATGGACCCACCTCCTCTACAATCTGAATGGTTATCTCTCTGAACCAATCATTTTCCCTTCTGTCTTCACAACATTTTTGTGTAAGTAAAACTCCCACGAGCCTTTCAAGCTTCCTCTTGTGTGGTTTTGGCCCCATCCCAACTCATTATTTGTCTTTCCATATAAAAGGGAAACTTTCTATTCAAATTGATCACTTTCAATTATTCATGTCACTTGGTTTTATTTACTGACTTGATCTGAGATGCCCTAACAGATTATCCTGTTAGTTAAAGCACTATGCATCCATGATGAAAATAAGGGTGATAGCTAAACACAAAATGCGCCATCTAAGGCTTTTGTGATAATCTAGGCTTTGATTGTGTTAACACATATAGAATGTACTGTATTGTTATGGACTGATTATAAAATCATTGAATGTGTTACAGGTGATATGAACAATGCTTCATATGTTGTCATGATTTTTGATGTAAGTGTTTATTAATATTTAGTACCTGTGAGGGCATCATCAATATTCTATGTAAGGCATGTTACAGTGTTACTCAGTTTCTTCAGATTTCCCCTCTTCGATTTGTGCCATCATTTGTGCAATGGATTGAAAGTTCGTGTCACATTAATAATTGCCGGCTTATGCAACAATATTTATTTTACTGTCATTCGTCCTTTTATCCTCTCCATCCAAAGACTTCCGTCTCCACTGGCTGCTAAATACATGCGATAATATATTTGTGCTTGTGCGGAATCTACAGTAACAGTCAGTTTCCTGTTTATCTCTGTCACAGTCTGGAAAACCGTAGTGGTGCTGCTAATGACAAAGACATTGCTAATAAACTAAAGAATGTTTTCTGACATGACGGAAAAGGTCTGCGGGCTGCATTTCCCATCAGTAACTGTCTGTCATAAATACTACAGGGCTTTTATTGAGGTGCATTGCGGTGCTTAATGGCAGACGAGTAGCCTGTGGCTGCATTTTCTGTGCAATTCACCCCTTGTAAACTGAGCAAATAGAGCCAATTTTATTTTAGGGTCACTTAGAAGCGCTTGAATCCCCCAAATCCATTTATCAGCATTCATTAATCAACAAATATCGGTATATATCAGAATATGAGTAAAATCTGTGTGGGTCTTCTGAAACTGTTGGTATATTTGTAAATGGTCATTTTTTTTAAAGTGGTCAGTTCCCCTTTAACCATGATGATGATCACATTGTATCACTGCCTTAGTCTCTCATATGCTATCATTCACAGGCACTACTTTAATTATCCAGAGTGATTCTCAAAGTGATTGCTTTTTTCATGATGGTATAATCCATATATTAGAAGACCGATGACCTTACAAGATGTGGTTTTAGATGTTCTTATATGATGCAATTTAAGATGTGCTTACCCTTACATGATAAGGCTTTAAATTTACTTACCCTCACATTATTTCGTCGAAACACTTCAGACACATATGTTCCCTCTGTCTGCTTATATGTTGGGGAAACCAATTTTTTTAATTAATGCATTATTTACTTGAATTTGATTATTGTAATGGGCACTTAGCTTAGCATGTGAGCAAATTGAAACCCTAGAGTTATTGATTTATTGAATGTATCCCCTAGATTTGCTGGAATCTACAAAAGTACGTCGTGTCAGGCTGTGTGTCAGTTTTTTTCCCAAGCTATATCGTTTAATGGCATTGATATGGACTTGAGTCACTGCAGTGAAAATATTAATCTGAATAAATTAGTATAAACTGTAAGTCAAGGATCGCAAGAACACTTTGTAGAATCCAGTGCTTAATGCACGCCTTTTTTGCAACCCCTAGTTACCACGACGCTGTCTCCAGGCTCCGGTCACACCAGAGGATGCAACGAGACTGAGAAGACCTACTGTGTGAACGGCGGTGACTGTTACTTCATTCATGGTATAAATCAGCTGTCTTGCAAGTAAGTGAGTGACCTCCTGTGCTTCTGGATCTTTTTCTGGCGTCTGTTGGACGTTTTTTATTTTTTGATTGCCCGTCTTCCCCCCTGTTGTGAAGTACAGTATCATCCTAGTACTTTCTGTCTTCCCAATATGATTTGAAGCTTTAGAAACATAAAAACAAAATATTTGTGACATTGATGAAGATACAGTCAGCTTAAAAAGTCCCGCCAACTTTCCATTAAATTACTTCATAATGGAGGGAAACAAAGTTGTGATGATGGTGACATTAGATATGTTTCCATGATGATACTCCTCCTTCACCTGCTCTTCACTCCTCTCTCATTCCTCTCTGTTACCCTGCTTTCATAAATCTGTGAATCTGCTCAGACCTGTCATCTCCGTCTTCTCTTTCACACATCCTGTGTTTGCCTTTTCTTCTATCTCCCACCGTTCAACCTTTTTTTCCGCACTCAGTCACTCCTGTCTCTCTGCCAGATATTTTCCTGAATAGCAAGTTTCACACACCTTGCCTAATTGTGATTATGTATTACTAAATGTTCTACCTGTTCTGTTTTGATGTTTTTAGTGTTTAGCTAAGCAGATGGGATAAACGTCTCCGGTTTGCTTTTGTTGTGCATTTCAGGCCCAGTAACCAATAGTGGACTTTAAATGCCATGTCATGCTGGTTTTACCAGGAAACAAATATTTATGGTAGCTTGAAGCCTCCCACAAGGAAAATAAGACCATTGCTTATGTTCAAGTTCCAAGAATTTGGGAACAAATTTGCATAAACCCTTTTTACGTCAGTGATGGGCACGTCAGTGGTGGTGAGCAGCGTTTGTTTTGGAAGTCGGATACTTTTCATTAGCAAGAAGATGTATCTCTAAGAAGGTCTGTAGATATTCAGGCCTTGTGAAATAGAGAACAAAGGCTCTTTTAGTATGTATTATGGGGTATTTGTAGAACAAAAGGCGAAAATGCCAATTTTAGGGCTTCCAGTGTGCAATATAAATTATCTTAGATGGTGTCCCCTTTACTTGTGGTAAGCTCTTTATTTAGCTTTTAATTGGCTTGTGTTTTTTCAGGAAGTTCAATGACAGTAGACGCGAGAATCCCCTCTATCAGCTGGCACACTAGCACACTGTATCTGCCTTCTCTGGGCTAACTGGAAGGTACCGGAATGACACAGAAGCACAGTAGCTGCCTTATTTAAGGTCACTCACTTTCCCAAAGGGAGTTACTCTAATGGAGAAAGTGGATATCTGGTTTTGGGGCCTGTCCGCCTGTCTTTGGTTCCCGCTCTGCCCTCTGCGGAGCTCAGGAAGGCACACGGGGGCTCCAGCAGGCTGGGAAGCTCTCCGCGTAGTGGGAACACGCCTGTGTCCAGAGCTCATACACAGAGGTGGCCATAACTCAGCCGCTGCAGCTAATTCACTCACGGAAGGGCAGAAGTCCAGGAGGGCTGATAATGCAGTCAAACCCTGCAGGGATCAACAAAACCAGCAGTGCTCAATAACGGCTGGGCCTCCATGGGTATTACTCACAGCCAAACAAGCATGGCCGGCAGTCCCCTCCCCCCGCCCCTCCCCTGTATTTATGTGCTTCTCATTCACTCTATAATATTAAGTTCTTCAGGGCTGACCTGTAGTCAGCTCTTATTTGCCATGTAAGCTCAGGTGCAAATTTCATATTGTATCTGTCAGAAAGTCAAAGTTTCACAACATAGATAAACTTTGCTTGAAAGCTGAGGGTCAGAGGGTTGGGAAAACATGTAGCTCTCACTGGGCATCCGATGTTGGGTTTGGGGCTCTACCTGCCTCTCCACTGTCCTAAAGCCCCACCGAACAAGGCACTTACGAGTCCCAGAGCCGCGCATTTCTTTTACTAAAAATGTGCTTTGATGGATGTATACGCAGCCAATTGGATTAGATACAGGTGTTTGATGCAGTGAAAGTTCACTGCCAGTGTAAATCATGCAGTGTAATTCCGAATTGCACGAATACTAGCCGCTGGCCCGTTTCAGCTCGCTCTCACCCATGTGAGCCGTAAAGCATATTCTTGATGGTATTTCGGTCTTTGGGGATTCCAGGCCTTGCCAGTAATTATCCTCAACAGGACATGTGAACACAGGCTTTTAAGTCTTTCCAAAGACATTTCAAGGAATTAATCCAAGTCTGGGCCATGCATTCCGAAGCCGGATCCACTTTAAGCGTCGCTGTCAGCAGCACTGGGCCAGCGGGCTCCCATTCCCTCAGCTGGGAGACGGAGTTGTTCCAGAGTCGGTTTTTTATAATTTTTTTTTGGAGACACCACGGGCACTTCAAAGTAAACGATACATGGAGTAAAGTGCATCGAGGAAAACAAACATTTCTGAAAGTCACACACAACTTTAAAAAAGTTATGATGTGACCAGCTGTTCTGGTAAATAAAATGTCTGATTCGTTCAAGCGTCCTTTTCTTTAAGTTATAAATATTTAATTGTGAGCATTTGTAAACAGTGTTAAACATACATGTTTAAACTGGCTAGTTGCACCTATAGTTCAACCCTGTGCATACAAGTAGATTTTATTTATAGACAATTTACGTTTCTTTCTGTTTCCATCCCAAATAGCTATATTAATCATGTTGCAAAGTCAAAAAAATGTAGTTGTTTGTCAAAAAAAATATTTTGAGTTTGCTATAAAATACAGTGAATATGTTTTTAAAATCTTTAAAAAAAAAACATAACATTGTTTACATATTATGGACAGTGCACCTGAATATATATGGGATTGTATCGCTTCATTCGTTTAACGTGCATTGGCATCTCTGTTAAATGTTCAGTTTTGTTTCTTAAACCAGACAAACCCCTGAAGTCCAATGGTACATCCCATGTTTGAGCTCTTAACGGTCTAGACCAGCAGTAGCCATGACGCACCCATGTTTTTGGGCCTTATTAATCTAGGCGCTTGGTAAACAGGACAGCCAATTGAGTCATACCCAGCATCTACCTGGCCCGATGCACAGAACAGACAGCAAGATGGTCAAGGAATGGGCAGGGGGTGGATAAGGGTGGGCAGAGTTTATGCCTGGACTGGCTCCCCGTCTTGGTCATTAATCATAGAGCCGACTGGGGCTCTGCTGAAAGGGAGGCATGTAGAAATTTAGCAGAGTGTAAAAAGAGCCGTGTGTCACGCTCTGGCGGGAGCGAGCGAGCTTCCCTGGGGCCTTTGATTAAATGGACGGGTGCTCCTTACGAACGTGCCGGCTTTGTAACTCAAGGGCAGATTGAGCAGCATCACAGGTGGCATAAGCGGTGACTTCCCCTTGAACATGGCCTGCCAAAATGAATGTCGCTAGCCCCTCTTAGCTTTAAATCAGTCGATTAAGGGGGGAAGTTCCTCTCTGGGGGGAATTACCGCAAGAGAATACAGACTGTACTAGCTTGATGTTGGAACATGTCAAGCAGGCCTTCCTGGCCCGTTCTTGAAGATGACATCGTGTTCACAGTATCAGTGAAATCGTCTCCTACTTTTAGCGTCTGTCATTTGAAGTAAGCACGACACAGTGGCTAATTCCGCCCACTGTCCACATATTATCTACATCTGCTGCATTTTAGCAGGTGCTAAAAAGCGACATACAAGTGAGAGCAGGATCAGCCAATGTCCCATGAGAAACATGGGGTTACGGGCCTTGCTGAAGGAGCCAGTGGTGAAATCACTATATTAGCCAATGGGATTTGAACCAGAAACCATCTGATCAAGGCACAGAGCCACAGAATGTCCCAGCCCAGAACCCTGACATCTGATTTTCTGTATTAGCTGCTGTGTTTGTTAATATGTGTGCAGTATGTGCATTTCCCTGTCGGCCAGGTCTGCTCTCCACCATTCCACAGGCTTATTTGTCTGTCTGTAGTGTACTGGCCATGTGTGCAAAATTGTTTCTTGGGCACTTTGTAGATGATGCGTATCAGCACTGACATGGCATGTGTCCAGCGCAGGTTGAGAGATGAGAGCATGGCCTGAACACCCAGGCCACAAGGCATTTTGTATCCGTCTGAGTGAATACTGTCATGGCCTCTGTTGTTCCCTTAAATGTTGCCATTCACAGCTATTTGTATAGTTTAGCCGAATCACTTTGAATCACACCAAATACCAGCTGTTAAGATAAAGGTGCTATTCATGAAGCATTAATGCCGTCATCCTCTTTGTTGCTGTAAAAATTCCATTTGAAACTCTTCTTCTGGTTTACAAAATCTGAAGTATATATTTTTGGAGCTAAAAATGTTTAAAATGTTAATGCTGGAAAATAAATAAATTAATTCAATAAATATACATGTAAAATGTGTATACATTAACAAACACAAATTAACAGGTCATCTTTCAGCTCTGTTTTGGATGAGAAAATGCATTAAAGCTTTATGAATGATTTATTCACGGGGTAAAATGTGATTAAAAGCAGCTGCTACATTTATGGTAAGTACACAAATATATAATCAAAAATATTTTTGCCTCTCCTTGGAAACCAAGGCGGATACTGACAAGCAGAAAACATGGAATAACAGCATCTACTGCTCAAGCGAATCCCTTTCATTTGCAATAGCCAGTGAGAGACTGAACTGATGACTTCGCTGACATTGGCAGAAGGCCTCGGATACTGCCCTGCACCCTAAGGTGTCTGGCAGCAGAAGGTGGACAGATATCTCAGCTTTCTGTATTGTATCACTTATCCCCTTCTCCTTCCCTCAGATGTCGCCCTGGATACTTCGGGCCACGGTGCTTGGAGATAGAGCCCATGCGGTCATACATGCCCAAACCTTCTGAAAGTATGTTCACATAAAATGAACAACAGAAACCAGTATCATGCCACTGAAACCTGTTAGCTTCCTCAGGTCAACAAAGATGACCAAAGGGAGCTGTGATTGGCTGGTTGGCAGTGTGTCACAGTGATGTCGCCGATGGGATCACTCTGCCTTTACCGTCTGAGTTGTATTCTGTTCTAATTCCATGTTCTGCTCTCTCTCTCTCTCTCTCTCTTTCTCTCTCTCTTTCTCCCTCCTATCTTTTGTGTTGCCCCCTCAACACACTCACGTTCTTTTTGTCCCCGGGGGGGGGGGGGGGGGGGGGGGGGGGGGGGGGGGGGGGGGGGGGGGG
>JAODLD010000002.1:9883481-9899296 GCA_026781065.1 Mormyrops boulengeri
TTAAGCCCCCTCGCATGCCCTTGTGGTCCAGGTACAGTAGATGGGTGCATGGTAAAGGACAGAAACCAAAACGTTCTCCATTCAGTAAAAGTGTGTCTCATTTAACATTAAGCAATAAATCCATTCTCCATGTTCATTCTGGATAAAAAAGAGATTGAAAGTTTTGTCATAAAAACTTGTAAAAACAAAATCATCCCACCAGTTCGTATAGATTAAAATAAATCTTTCTTCATACCATTTTAATACAGCGTCGTCTATATTTCCTACGATTTTCCTTGCGTTTGTGAAGCGTACGCGAGGAGTGAAAATGAGGGTGTCTCATCTGTTACCTCTGAGTCAGGCCGTGTAATACAGACTGACGCCGATCCGGCAACCCTGGCTCTTTGTCCATGGTCTGCGTTTGAGCTTTAATGTCGGCTGGTGCTGCCTCAGGGATCTTGGCCCGTCTGACTGGTATTGTGGGCCTGACACTTGTTGGTGGATCTTTGGTCTTTGCTTTTACTGTAAGTAAATGCATCCTTCTGAAAATAATTTGTTCACTTTTATAAAGAATGCCTTAGCAGTAACTGCATATGCTATGATGGGGATCATATGTGCCAGGCAAAGGAGACATAGAGTAGGGACTCGAGAGGGGAGGGTTTCAGTCACCAGGAGGTGAACAAGCCAAAAGCAGGAGCGAAGAGCGGAGCAGTTTCCTGACGTGAGTCACGTTTCCACTGTCTTGCCGTGTTTGAAAATAAGTTCTGCTACATTCATCCCTGCAGAGTGAATGTCGCTCTATCGGTCCGTTTTTTGTGACTTTACATTTTCAGCAAAGAGTAAAGCCTCCGTCTAAGCACCTTCCACACCACTAATCCGGTGCCGGGTCATACTGAATCCGGAGCTTATTATAGAGCACAAGGCAGGGGGACACCCTGGATGAGAGGCCCGTCCATGGCAAAGCACACGCTAAGGTTTGGCGTAGCCAAACCACATGGTTTTGAACTATGGGAGGAAAACCTCACAAACAACATTGAGAACATACAAACTCCACACACAAAGTGGGGTTTAAACCCCTAACCTTGGAAGTATGATGCCATTGAGCCACCTTATAAAGCAAACATTTAAATCCAAAACAGCCATAGTGTCATCCACCCCCCCAGCCACTTATCCTGGCCAGGGGTTGTGGGTGGGCGTGCAGCCTGTCTAATTAAAAACAAATTAACGTTTACTCAACACTTTTATCCAAAACCACTTACAATACGAGAGAGGTCTTCGATTTATGCCTGCTCCATGGGATTTGAACCCACAACCACTGCTTTGTTAGGACCATGTACTACTTGTTGAACCACACAAATAAATGTGTTGGTGATGGACAGAATGGCAGTTCGTCAAATTTATGACATGAGATTAAGTGTGTGTTGACTGATTATGGATCATTTCTGTTTTGTATCCTGCGAGAAGGTAATGTGTATGAGCAGAGCAGCAGACTGACTGAAAGGGTTTTTTTATATATAAATTGCCGGAGAGCTGGCTCTGAACAGGGCAGGGTTCTGGGCTGCTGAGGGAAACGCTGGAATCATCTGGATTGCATCGCTTCTTGACCCTGTGACCCTTGATCACTATCCCTTTTATGTTCCCCTTCATGCTCACATACGAACCATGTGTCCCACTTTATTTTATGGGCTGTCAAGTAATCTTTGAGTAAACTAATATATCCTTCGTGCAGTTGAAAGAGAGACATTTTTACAACAATCTGCTTGTGTCTATTTTATGTCCCCAGCATAATATTCATAAGTCCAGAAACACCCGAGTGGTTAAATATACTCCCTATAAAAAGATCGTGTACTTAATTATTAATAAGTTTTTTTTAAATCTAAATTTAAATTTAAATTTTTCGATCTGCATGCTAAAGGAATTCCCAATGGAATTCCGGAAAAGAAAAACGTGAATAGACTTTTCCTTTTTTTAGTTAGGTGGGTATATTTCAGCTGTTTTATATGGAAAACATACTTAAGGTTTCCGAGGAATGCAGTGACTGTACTTTCACAGCAGCTGAAGTGTTAAGATCAATTTGGCATTCTGTGTTGGAGCCCCTACACATCTGCTTTGCGGTTACTCCGCAAGGTCAGAGCCCTTGTTAAGTAAGTCCTGGGGAACATTATTCTAAACACGGTGTAAGGGGACCTGCTCGCGCTCCTTCGAAAAGAATGGCTTACGCGGCCTGACTGTTGGCTATTATTTTAGAAAGGATAGCACTTCATTAAGGAAAAAAATGAAACGTTAAAACCTTAACGAGTACATATTAGAACATCGTCACCACTGAAATTTCTCCTTATATGAAAATGCACATATTAATGCTATAAATTTTGATTTCTCTGAGCGTTGCTACGTTGATGATTAAGTGTTGTTCGATTAGCTCAGTTTTTAAGACACACATTACATTGGCCAGTACATTTAGGGCATATTTTCCTTTAAGTTTTAAAAAGTAAGAAGCTTTTATTTTGTCCTCGACTATTTCCACCACATTTCTCATCATGCTGGGGGCCTACTGAGAGTTAATTTCGCTTGGCTAATGAATCAGCTGCCTCTCACTATTTAATGAAGTGAAGCACTCAATAACAGCTACAACACAGATATTTAAATATCAAAATAAAAGATACTGAATGAAATGTCCCCCTACTGTATTCATGGTCTGCTTATTTACACCCTAGTATGGTATCATAATTCCACACCCAGCTGCTTCCTGTATTTCTCAGAAAACAAAATGTATAATTTCTTAAGCATAAAAAACATCATTTGCATCTACACCTGTTAGCGATTCATTCGTATGTCGCTTTCTACGAAGTCCGTCATATGGCATGTTTATGATGTTGGGTTTTTACTGGAGCATAAAGCACTGTCTTTCAGCACAAACTTCCCAAAGTCAAATGGAGATAAAATCTGACGGTTCCCACCTTTCGGTTATAAACTACACAAAGCATCGCAACAATCGTTTGCACAGACCACATCACACCCCGCCCGCACCATGTCTGCTTTAGAAAGATGTGGGCAGACCGCGATCCCTCTGCTGCTCCTACTGGCTTTGGGACACCAGAAGCAGTGGGGTTGGAGATCACGGTCCGTTCCGGGAAGGTGCCCCCACAACGGCGCCCAGTGCCCGACAGCACCCGCGCGACGCCTTTCCATTTCTCATTCACCGTTTTCATGCTCAATATGCTCATTAATTAGGAGAATATTAATTTTAACTTTTAATACCTTGCCAAAATGTCTAGGAAGACATTTTCCTGCACTGCTTTATTGGAAATATTAATTATATATTGTATCTTCCACAGTATTTCATGTTCTACGTAGGCTGCTCTCGGCATCAAACCCCACCACAGCTACCATGTACTAACAAGGGTTCAACAGCCCCCCTAATGGACACAAGGACACAAGCGGTTTCCACACTTTTTTGGACAAAAAGAGGCTGAGTACCTTGTTCAAGATTCCAGCAGCTTAAGGTGGAATCATTAACCGCTATGCTGCATTATGCTGACACCTGGTAGCGCGTGGAAAACCGGGATTACATCATAATATACTTCACTAATTTTAAGGACTTCTATTTAAATGGTATGGATTAAAACATTAATTACCTGCACATGACTGCCCCCTACTGTACATCACAAGAAAAAAAAAAACAAAACAAATCAAAGGTGGCAGGTGAATGCACCTGACCTTTTTTAAAAATAGATTCCACATAAAGGGAAGATTTTATTCCAGATTCCCTTAAACCAGACCCTCTGACCTTGGCTTGTGTGAAAAGATGTTAATTGACAAGGAGGCGATAGCGCGCAGCTCCAGGCTGAGGGATAGACAGGGCCTGTTATGCTACATCTGCAGTCTGGACAAAAGGCTGTAGTAAATACTGTCTTGAAGAGCAGATCTACAGATAAGGCTGCACCCCAGGGACAGTAAGCACGGCACTCTGCTGACCTCAGGCAAATGCACGGTTCAGTCGACCGATTTCCAAATGGCTTGCAAATGGCTCGCTGTCTAATTCTAATTGAGATTAACTGCTCTATGGGTTGAACGTGTCGGCAAAGATTTATGCTGTCTTTGCTGTGGTTGTAGTCATTCCCCTGAAACTATAAATTTTTCTTGAAATACACAAACCTTCAATAAAGTCGGCGTGGCGATTGGATTTTGGAGTCACATCAAGTGAGAATGATGACAGAAAAAATCCTACATTGTGTATCAGTGGTGTTACATCTCCTTGACTTGGCCGGCCAGATCTGATAAACCCAGAACTAATTGTTACAGCACTGCCAGATTATACAGCCAGAACGGTGCAATTGGCAAGACAGAAAATGATGTTAATATTACAGACTATGGTCGTTTACTCTGTTATTTTCAAATGCATAACCTCGCAGCCTACAAGGTAAGAGAATGCAGTGTTGCTTTAATGTTTGATATATGACAGTAGAGCACTATCTGGAGGAGAATCTGCATTCAGTGCAGAAAATGCAGTGATCAAAGGTATTACAAATGCAGTGTTTTACTTTGCCCTGGCAAGCTAAATTATCGCACGGCATTTCCTGCGGCTTTCTGTTATACTGGCACACACCAAACAGTGTGATTGTGCTAATTTTCACATTATGTTCGTCCAATATCAAGATAATCTGTGTGACGTGTAGATTTACCAGTGGCCAAATACCTTAATCAGAGGTGCTGGAATATAAGTTAAACAGCTCAGAGGAGCTCAGTCTGGCCCCAAGGCACCCAAGGGGAAATCAGGCCGGTTGGCAGAATTCCATGTCATTACTTTTCATGGAATCATTCGCTTACAGTCACATCCTGAAATATTTAGGTTCGGAGTAGTTGCTGCTTGGCCAGGATCAGGAGTTAAACATGTTTCTGGACCAGAGTCCGTAGCTAGAGAGGGGCCAGAAGAGGGGAATGGTGTGTGCAGGACACCGAAATGTAGTTAAGGGAGATGGGCTACAGGAGACTGTACACACAAGCGAGGAGAATGGGATCCACGTAAGAGGGGACTGGGAACCAATCAGGGAACCAATACGACAGCATCCATCCATTTTCTGTCAATGCTAATCATATCCAGGGTCACAGGGGGTCTGGAGCCTATCCCAGAGGCTGGGGGCGAAAGACACAACTTGGGGCAACAAGACACACTCAGACACCTTTCATACACACCTACAGTATGGACAATTTGGTTACTCCACTCAGCCTCAGTCTCAGTCTGTTTTTGGTCTGTGGGGGGGGGGAACCAGAGCACCCAGAGGAAACTTCACGTTTACACGAGGAGAACATGTGAACTCCACACACATACAACTCAGACGGGGACTCAAACCCAGGCCCCGAGGTGTGATGCAATAGTGCTAACCACTGTGCCACCATGCCGCCCCCACACCAGCATCCATCCATGTGAAATAAAATCTCATCCAGGGTTGTGATGAGTCAGAGTTTCTCTGTAACTTTAAAAAAAAAAAAACATAAAAATTCACGATTTTACTGATACAAGGGGAAATTCTTGATATGGTTTAAGCCCAAATTTTTGATTCTTCTTTGTTCTACACATTTACCATAATGACCAAGAGTGGCAGAACTGGGTGAAAGTCAGTGGGAGAGCATGTGGCGCAGTGTGAAGTGAGTCGTCCCAGCACACTTTGCAAAACAAAAACGCTACCTCCATTTTTCACCGTTTGACTACGCAATGGCTACAGACATAGGGAAGTACAGGCAAACCTTTGAAACCTGTACTTTACTATCACTGTAAACATGTTTGCTAGCCCAGTGTTTGCCAATCTGGTCCTCGGGGACCCACAGTCGGTCCACAGTGCTCCCTCCAAACTCCTGACCAGACAGTCCACATTTTTGCTCCCTCCCAGCTCCCATGAGCAAAAACGTGGACTGTCTGTGGGTCCCCGAGGACCGGATTGGTAAACACTGTGCTAGGCAAATGTCTAATGGCAATATAACCTAGCTGCCTATATTTGGACTGTGAGAGAACACCCACACGACACAGAGAGAACATGCAAACTCCACACACAGTGGAGGCAGGAATTACGCGTAAATCCTCAGTCACAGAGGTGTCAGGCAACGGTGCTGCTCACTGAGCCTCTGTGAAGAAGGTTATAAATTCTCTCTATTATACATACAGCACAATTACAATTTAAGTGTAAGTCAAAGAATATAAAGGTGGTTTATGGGCCAAAATTAACCATGGCATTTGGTTTGGATGGTTCCCAGTGCTGACCCATCCACATGACCTTCTATGGATTGCAAGTGGGACACTTTGTCACTGATCTCATTTTCTCTGCGATTTCTGAAGGGCACGGACCAGCTGGAAAGCCATCACTGGGTCTGCATGGCCTGCAAACACTATGGCCGCATGCATGGGAAACATACCTTTTCTGAGTCTACAATCACTGCTACAGCACTGTGCTTAGGTAACCAAAGGGAATGATTATTACACAATCTGCATGTTGGCATAAAACTGTGATTTTATGTCTGTCAAAGTGTGTTAACTTAGCCATTTCAAAACCTCTGCTAAAGTCATCCCAGTATTTGCAGCCATCAAATACACATGACGTGATTTGATGTGATCACTAGTATACCACATCTGGCTAATCAATACCTCATTTTGTCATTTAACTAATAAAGTTAATCAATTAATTGGGCTGGTGGTGAAATTTAATAAATACATTGAATGGCTGGGGTGCCCCTGAGGAGAGGTTTGGGACCTGAAGCGGTGTTCATCTAGCCATCCTACAAGATATCACTACTTGTTACTCTTAATTTAGGTCAGTATTGTTACTCTTTTATATCAGTTTGTATCCATTTCTGTCAGTATTGTTACTTTTTTATGTCAGTGTGTATCCATTTGTATCAGTATTGTTACTCTCAATTTGCATATTTGTTTTTTTCTGAGCAAATGTATACTTACTACCCAGATAAATAGCTTTAAACATTTTATTTTACTGACTCTGCACAGTACTGTACATTACATACATGAAATGCCTTTTCTTTAAGCTATCATTTGTTTTCTTTCTGTAATTTCAATCTAAGCACCACTGTTTAGACTTATAATTTCCCCTGATGTAAAGTATGTAATTTTCAGTGACACAGAGCCTTGTGTTAAATCACACACATACATTTGCCTCTTTTCGCACTTTGTCCAAAAAATGTGGCCCAGTGGATCCGTTTTGCTGTATGTCAACATAAGTAAAAATTCTCCAAGCAGTCTAAAACCTGACACAGACATCTGTCTATGAATCTATCTGTTAATGGATGTTATAGACCAGGTTACGTAAACACCTGTACCTGGTGGGTTTGCCCCTGTAACTGTGCTGCTTGTTGATGCCAGCTGTTACGTACAAGCAATATGGACAGTACTTTCAGTAACAGATGCGTTCATGGTTAGTTAACTTTATGATGACTGTAAAGATTTTTTCCACACCAATTTATAAAAATTGTTTAATTATCTGCTCTTATGTCTCTCTGTACTGTTGGCTTTAATCGATTTGCTTGACAATGTGTCAACTATTTAGCTGTTTTAACGAAGCGCCACTGCATTTGTGCATGTACTCTGTCATAAATATTAAATAGTCCTGTATATAAATAGTGCTGCATCTTACAAGCTGGAAAGGGTGACCTATTCTAAGGGTTTGCTTAACCCCTCTTTTTCAGTGGCATTGAGAATGGATTGTGAATTTAATGGTGTATACTGCCACCTACAGTAGTGGAGTAGGAATTGGACAGAACTGACAAAAATCTTATAAATATATTTTAACAAATTATACTCCATCGCATATTCCATTCCACCTTATAACTGAAAGAAGCCCAGTAACAATTTCCCAGTGGGATTGAAATTCAAAGATTTGTGATCAACGCCCAGAATCTTTGGCTGCAGAGCTGCTCATAACCACTAATCTGAATTTATGTACATTCAGCTGTGGATGATATGAACTCCATTAGTTACAAACCTGAACTTCTATATTAAATGCACAAAACTTTGGGACAAGTGCAATTACTAAACAAAGGCTGGAGGAAAACAGTTATTGTATGAGATGTTCCATTCCCACAAGAGGAAATGTCCTACCTCATGTAGGTATCCTGGGTGACCTGCTTTATTCACATTCAGCTAGTACTCAAGATCAGCTGTGTCTGCAGGTTCAGGACTTACCTCTAAATTGCCATTTGATTTATATCTGGAAGATGAGAGGCGATTGCTTCTCAACCTTAATATGTAGTTAATAATTATAACTTAAACCCCGCGGCTCTAGGCGGTCTGGAGCTGGTTATCGCTGCAGCACGCAGAGCTTTTTAAATTAAAATCCTGGATATAAAAGAGAAGTTTCTAGGTTAAAAAAACTCCTGTCCTTCATGATGTAATTAGCCACCAATGACTCAGACTTTCTCTTCTGTTATTTTTATCATATCTGTATTTTATAGGCAGGGGCGGGGGGGGTATTTCCCCCAATATTTAATTTGCAGTCATTCATTACCCCTAATAAACGGATCTTTGCATTTAAATTATGGAGTTGTGTCGTCGTCCCCCGCCCAACGCTCTTCTTTGTAGTTTACAGGCTCCTTGTGATTTAGGTGATTATTTAATTTATGGGTTAGGGTGGTCACTCACTGAAGTGTTTACAGCATCAGTTAAACCAAACAGTTTACAGACAACTTTATCTAATAAGAAATATCCAATTTCAGGCTCCGCAACCACACAGCATGCCCCTGTTTCTCTTGTTATGACCCTGTCTAGAGACGGGGGGGCATAATAGAATGGTGTGAGTGAAAATGGGGAGGAGAAAAAATTAAGGGGAAGCTTCACAGGACAGGTGGAGGGTAAAAGGCGGTGATTATCTGGATGCAGCAAATGGAGAATGATAAGCAAAAATGTGAACCGGCTGTGGGTCCCCAAGGACCGGGTTTGGAAGCGCTGGTCTAATTTTAAAGGCTTATAAAAGTCAGGTGTGGCTAATACAAGCTTTTATTGCACTGACCTTCCAGTGATCTTTGCAAAACCCATAGGAGAGTATTCACCATCAGCCATGCAGATGTGTGGTTACCTAGGAGGTACCACAAAATAAGTGCATGTGTGTCTGTGGATTATGCTTGTATTACATTGTGGGGACTACAAAGTTCTGTGAATGCAATGAAAAAGCTAAAAATGCTCATAATTTGTTTGGTTACTTATGGTTAAGGTCGTCATGTTGGGATTAGCGTTTTCCCCATAGAAATGAATGGAGTCCCCACAAATATATAATTAGAAACCTGTGTGTGTGTGTGTGTGTGTGTGTGTGTGTGCATGTGTGTGTGTGATTCACGATCTCCTAATGCTTTCTTTAATGGGATCGATAACATTACGGAATACCAAGCAGTTTTTTACTATTTCATAGCCTTCTTTTGGAGAACTCACTGCTGATGCAGGGGAAGAGAGATTAATAGGCACTTTAGGAGGAGCTTAGTGGGGGCTCTGATGATGTCACAGGTGGGGGGGTGTTTGATTGACAGCTTCTGGAGGGGGGAGGGGTTGTTAGGCGATACACTATAGGACAAGAAGGTAAAATGAGACAATAATCTCCAATAATCTCATTCCAAAACCAGGGGTATCATAGTATGAAGTTGGTCGGGCCAATGTTGTTAAAGTAGCCTCTGCTCTTCTGGGAAGGCTTTCCATTGGAGGGAACACGAGTGGTGGGATCTGCTGCCGTTCAGGTTAGGGTACTGATGGTGGGTGATCAGGTCCCCTTCTCTGGGCTTGTGTGGTCGATCACTTTGCAGCTGAATTGCTCCCAGATGCTCTAACCTTGACAATCACTTCACTTCCGGTTGACCAGGGCGGCTCTAGCAGGACAGAAATGTGGAGAAGCAAATTGTAGGAAAGATGGTTTCTAATGATGGTGCCAAGTGGAAAGTCACTAAGCTCTCCTGTACAGCCACCAATACCTCTGCCAATATTTGTTGTTGGATGTTATATGACTGTGTGCTTAATTATATAGACGCTCCTCTACTTACAAACGAGTTACACTCCGAACGGCCGTTCATAACTTGAAATATTCGTAAGTCGTTATTCAGCATCATTTTAAGGGCATACGCAAGTACTAAGAACTAGGATGCCGGGAGTACGCACGCTACGCTGCTGCATGGCGGGAGTAGCGGCCAGAAGTCATACTAGGCGGAAGTGCTGCACAGAAAAAAAAATTGCGGACAGGAAACGGGAGCCCAATGAACACAATTTGGACTTACAGTCCTCTTCGTTCCTATGTCTGAAATTTCGTTAGTTGAAAGTTTGTAAGTAGAGGAGCGTCTGTACACCTATGTCAGCGATGGGTTTGGCTTAATTAGGCAATTCCTCTAATTAATAGTAATGTCCACAGATGTTTTTGCCATGTCATTTGACTTCCTCTGCCAGCCCCTGGAGGATGGGCTCCCCCTTTGAGTCTGGTTCCTCCCAGGGTTTCTTGCCACTGTCGCTTCTGGCTTGCTCACTGGGGGCTTTGGGTGTGGATGCCATGAAGCTTTGAAACAATGTAATATTGTGAAAACGCACTATACGAAAAAATTGAAATTAATTTAATGTAGTGTTTGTCTTGTCGCATTTCTATTCAGCAGAAGTATCTGTGAGAATCAGTGAGGAATTCTTAACTTCAGGATGTAAAACAGAAACAAGAGTGTCACGTTAAAACAAAAAAGAAATGTTTCTTTTTGCCTTGTCTGTGAAATTCTTGCCTTTCAGTTTTCTATGTGCTCAGGCAACACCTGCTCGATCAGTCGTTTCGTTCCCAGGCGGCCTTGCGAACTTCTTCATTATTGTGTACACAGTTGTTCATTCTTTTTTAAGAAATAGGACTGACTCATCACTCTTGGCTGCAGGGTACCTGACAGGAACCTTTAGTCTGAGTACGAGTTTGGGCATGATCACTGCAAGCTTTGGCTCTGGTTGATCTGGTTGATCAGCTCCTTAGTGCCACAGTTAATATAAGATGAAATAAACTTTGTGGATATCTCAGACAAAATTTCTTGTAGTTAACAACTGGTTCAATGGGTATAATATGGCATGTATGGTCTTCTGAACACTGAAAGTTATATTTGATTCAAAATTAAAGATACTTTCGGCCATATAGTGTATGTTGGCACCAGCTTGTCCAGCCTCTCATTCTGAAGCCAGTCGTATTAAGTTGGTCAACTCATCGTTGCTTCTGGGAGGGCTTTCTCCTCGGGGACAAATAAAGCTGTTTGAATTGAATTTCCATTAGATGCTGGAACATTGCTGGTGGGATCTGCTGCCGCTCAGGTTGGGTTTTGACGTTGGGTGATCAGGTTGTGCGTCTGACCACTTCACAGCTGAGCTCGCTGACCTTCACAGTCACTTCACTTGCGGTTGACCACAGTAACTCAAGCTGGGCTGACATGTGAAAATCTGACTGGCGGAAAGATGGTATCTTATGTTTTTTAACAATGTGCTACAGTGTGTTACAGTGTGCTACAATGTAGCCAGTCCAGACACTCCTTTTGTAATTCTTTGGCTCGAATGAAGTCCAAAAATAAACTCTTGCAAGCAGCTTAATTTCTTACATTGCATGCATTTTCAAAAATAAACAAAAATAAAAGCCACATATTGCGTCATTATGACTAAAATATGTCTTAGATAAAGGAATGATCAGAATTAGGTTGTGTCATACTGTTAATTTCCTTGAACGTATCCAGACACGCCAGAAGATGATGTGTGCGGCAGCGATCACTAGCAAACAGTCCGGTTGCTGAGGCAGATTTCCCTGCTTCTATACTGCATACGTGTTTTATTTAATTTTTTTAAGTCAAAGAATCTGTGCAGAAGTAAAGGTATAAACATGAAGCAAATAAGAGTGAAAACATAGCCAGATAGGTCTGTTAATAAAAGCTGCTCTCTCTGCTGTAACACTGTGAGTTGGTCTGATCTGGAAAGCTGACTCTATTATAGGGAAAATCCCAGTATACAAGCCACCCTTTTCCCATGCCAAAGTGGTCTCTGATTCACCAGCTTCTGCAGCAACAATCATTCCTCAGTCAGATCTCTGCTGAACAGGAATGCCTTCAGCTAGGACAAACCTGAACACTCCTCCATGCCTGGTTACTAGTCCACTAAAGCTATATGTCATGTCATATATTATTAGGCTGCCTATGGATTTTTGTCCAAGATCCAAGAATTTCTACCTGAGCCTCTGGATGAGATGGTACATGTAGGAACTCCATAACAGCTGGAACAAACAGCATTATGTGGATTAAGAGCAGGTGAAAATTCAGTAATTGAATTAAGCCAGTTACAAATGAGGGGGAATTAAATTTTATCTACATTTTTGAAGGGGAAAATTAGAAGACTAATGGAACGGTTTAAGAATATAAGAATGCTATGTGACATCTACACTCATACAGCAGAATGCCTCTGAGCATAGACAAGATTAGTGTCAATGAATCATTTTGCATGTCTTTTCATGTAACCTCTTACATTTACATTTTACATATTTTGCAGACGCTTTTGTCCAAAGTGACGTACAAGCAAAGTAAATACCACAATTCAAAGGAGTCAGCTAGGCATGTGTGTCTAGGCTGAGCTTCCAGTGAATCCCCAGCTACAGGTGTGAGTAGGAGCTGCCCACCAACTTAACAAGAACCTAATAAGACTATTCAAGGTCTAGAAGTGCAACACCGGAACCTTCAGGGAACAGTTGAATACAGAAAAGTCCTCAAATGTAATATATAATTTACACAATATAAATACATAGCATTTGATCAGGGTTGTGCATGTCACATCAAATGAGCTTTGCATGGAATTGCCCTTGTGGGGAATCTTAAAGTTTAATTGCATCCGGTGGCATTTTAGTGAGATGGCACCATGTAACCCATCTGGCGGTGGAGGACGGCTAAGGGGTGTGCAGGACTCTACCGGGTATAGAATGCTGCTTCCTGGTTTCAACTGCTCAGCCCAAAATCATTATACTAATAATTATAATGGAGAAGAATTCTGGGTGCCACTTTACAATAAGGCTACCCATATAAAGGGTTTATGAATGGTTTATAATCTGGTTATTAATTAGGTGGTAACACTTTGTAAATTATTAATAGACCATTTTAAACAAGTTATAACACAGTTTTCTTTTTATTAATGAGTTACTACCATTTACAAGTGGCAAAAGGGAGCCTTACTGTAAAGTGGTACAGAATTCTGTACTAATCAGAACTAATCACACCTGCTTATTGATTACCTCCCATATCTGTATGGGCAGTTATGTCTGATTTCATTTATTACACTGAATTCATAGAGATAATTTACACATTGAACAGTGTCTCAGTCTCACTGTGGGTGGTTTATATCTTTGTAGCTGATCCAGCTTCTCTTTGCTTTGCTATTATTTCAAAAGCTGACATTTGTTTAGGGAAAAGATCCGCCGGTTTGATGAAATCAAGCAGCATGTGCTGATATCTGTCTGTACTTATAGGATGGCAGTCAACTGAAACTGTCTTTCCAATCACTAGGCAAACATATACTTAACTTTATTGGCAATATTTGGAATGTAAACCTGACTGTAAACCTTTATTATTTGACTTCTGATTACAGTGTGAAGCAGACAAGACAAAACTACAGGATGTTTTAAGGTAGTGACAGATTGTGACAAAGGCAGTGCATGATAATTATCAGGATGAGTCAGTTACCAGGGTGAGAGAGGATGACAGATTCGGCCATGAGGGTGAGCTTCACGACAGCTTCAGAAGCGCCGCCCATCCTTCAGCTCTGCACCCAGCGGCTCTGTAATTTAGGACTGAGCACTGAGAGAAGCTGCCTCCATCGTTCCTCAGGGTGTCCTGAAAAACTCAGCTCTTTTTTTGCAGCATGTCACAGCAAATGCTGAAGGCAGCTATTCAGGTAGGGCTCCTCTGGGGTGTGCAATCTGAACAAAAAAAGGAGTAAAGGATCATTGGTTTATTATGCCAATCTGGGACTGGGCACTCACTCATTCACACTTTCAAATACTACCAATCCCCAAGGTACAGATGGTCTCCAGGCAGTTTCTGAGTTCAACAACATTTATAATCAATACCATGTCATTGTATATTAAGGTGTTTTATTGCAAGCAACAAAAAAAATTGTGGTTACATTTTTTTTTTTGTATTTCTATTTAAAGCCAAAACTTTTCAAATGACAAACTCTTGATATTGGGGGAAAGGAAATCAATGCACTGCAATGCAAACCAGTGTTCCTTTGTGGGGTTTTTGGGTATCCGTGACAGAATGGACGCTATGCTAATATTCTGTTTAGAAACAAATTCATCAATTGGCCAAAGAGTGCTGTGTGAGGGCATTGCTGAAGACAAACAACCGCTCTTGCTGTTTTCTTGCAAGCTGGTGAAAACCCTGACATTTCAGCAGATTCTCAGCTGAATAAAATCGAGCTTCAAATGACAGCTTCAGTGCAGAGAAACTCTAATCGATTGTAGAAGTGCGCGGCAGCTGTTTGCAGCTAAAGGCGTTGGCCCCACCAGACAATTTTAGCAATGTAGTCTTTATTTGCAATTTAAGCAAAATAAACAACAACAGAGACCCTCTAGATGGCGCTCTTTAACAAATAAAATGTATTCATAAACTTCCGTCAATAAAGAATTTATGTAAAACCGAAGAATTATCAAGCGGCTGCATTCATCTGCGATCACTGACCATTTAACCAGTCTTGGATCTGAGATCAGAGGACCAACCTGAAGCCCATTTGTACCGTGCGTGACCTTATGAGTCGCGTACATGAAGCACGCAGGATGTAAAATCAATACTCAACCAGCCTGCCCTCTGGAAACAGTATGGGGTGCATTTGCGATTCTGGGGGGGTAAACGTGACACCCCAATGCTGGAACAGCAAGGCAGCATTCCCACCCACAGAGCGCTAGGGGGCGCTTGCAGCAGATGGAAAGCTAAAGTGAATCCTTATGTAAAACACACACACACACACATACACAATGGTAATGGATCTGGCCGTAGGGGACCAATCTTTTGGGAATCTCACACTCCCACAGATTCTGCCCTGATTTGCTACCATGTGCCATCATTTTTACATTTGCTCATCAACATCTGCATTTCCCGTCATAGTTATAACCGCGCAAAGTCACTTTGGAACCGTCACCGCACATTATCAGTCGCTGATCACACGTCACCCTGCTTTGCATTGCTTATTTGTACTCCTTTGTGTTGTTCCGCACCATCAGTACTGTTTTACATTGTCTGTATTGTTTTTTTTTCTACATATATTGTAGACGCAGTCTGGTTTAGTGTTTTGTAATCAAGATGAACAAAGTATTAGGCTACGTTGCATTTGTTGTAGATGTCCGATAAAGAATTTAAAATCTTGAGGCAAAAAAACAAACTTCACAATATTTCTGTTATAAATATGACAGATCTTCTATATTTTACATGATTTGCAAAAAAAACGCCTCATAACCCTGGATAACCATAGTCCTGAAAAAATGAAAAAAAATGAGTCTCCTTATCTATAGCAGACCTGGACACATTTGTGAAGTAGAAGATGGACAGACAGCGATAAAAAATAGACAGAAATTTGATTAATCCCGAAGGAAATTTAAGCATCTAATTACTCGAAAAATACAATGGTAGAGACAATAGTACACACGGTAATAGAATAAAATACAGGGATTGCATTAAGAACCCCGGGTCAACAGACTTTGTGAAGCAGGGGCGTCAGGAGCATTTTAAAGGTGGGAGGGTCGGGGAACACACTGGCGGTGAACTAATATTTTATGTTAAATGTGGGGGGGTCCAAACTAATAATTATGAAATGTGAGGGGGAC
>JAODLD010000002.1:9919214-9939575 GCA_026781065.1 Mormyrops boulengeri
CCTCACCCTAAAGGACTCCAGAGGTCAGATAACCCTCACCCTAAAGGACTCCAGAGGTCAGATAACCCTCACCCTAATGGATCCCAGAGGTCAGATAACCCTCACCCTGAAAGACTCCCTAGGTCAGATAACCCTCACCCTAATGGATCCCAGAGGTCAGATAACCCTCACCCTAAAAGACTCCCTAGGTCAGATAACCCTCACTCTAATGCTTGTTTTCGGTCCCGTTCAGGCTGCCCAGTGTAAGGCTGGACCGGCCACGCTTCGTCATGACCGCCAGCTGCCCCAGTGCGGTGGGGGTGCGGGAGCACTTCCGTGTCCGCTACACACTGCTCAACAACCTGCAGGACTTCCTGGCCGTGCGTCTGGTGTGGACACCTGAGGGTGAGGGTGGGAGGCGGGCAACCGAGTGGAGGCCGCACTCTGTTGACTCAACTCAGACCCATTGACTCAGACCCATTGCTGGCATCGGTGTATAATTAAGCACACAGTCATGCGGTCTGCTGCAATTAACAGTAGCAGCACAGTGGTTGTACAGGGGAGGTTAGTGACTTTCCACCTAGTACTATCATAAGTCGTTCTCCACATTTTTGCTCTGCTATAGCTGCCCTGGTTAACCGCATCTGCAAGTGACTGTGATGGTCAGAATGTGTGGTAGGACACACAAGCTCACAGAAAGTCACCTGATCACCCAGCATCAATACCCAACCTGAATGGCAGCAGATCCCACCAGCAATGTTCCAATATCTAATGGAAAGCCTTTCTAGAAGAGCAGAAGCTATTATAGCAACAATGGGCAGGCCAACTTGATGCTGGACAAGCTGGTGTTCATTTACTTTTGGCCATATAGTGTATAGTGATACAGAACCGGAATCTTTAGTCTGATACCTCCTTGTATTGCCCTCCCCACCCCCTGCCTCTGCACGCTACCACCCCGTCCCCCGTCCCCTGTCTCCAGGTCGCGGCCCATGTGAGGACCAGTCGGTCAGCGCAGTGGTGTGTCATTCTCCACTCAGCAACCTGGGTCACTGTCGGAAGGGCAGCACCTTGTCCTTCACCGTGGCCTTCCAGATCCTGAGGGCCGGGCTGTTCGAGGTACCCTGAACCCATGTCCACGCACACACCGGTTTCGGGAAGACCTGCCACGTGTGTGAAGCCTCATCACGGCTCCCAGCACCTTATGCAACCCGTCTCTCTGGAAATGTTAAATAATTTATTCGCATGCCAGGTGGTGAAACCGGTTAATGAAAAGGCGTTTAAGTATGTGCCTTAGCTCCGCGTGTCTGTGCCTGACCGACACAGATTTAAGCAGCTCCTTACTCTAAATTGTGAGCTTGTTCCTTTAGGCCTGAGGCTTCTTCACCTTTATGCCTGGCATTACTAACTGTGGCTGTTTTAGTCTTTCTGATGTATCCTTGTGACTTTAATGTCTCTTTTTTTCTCTTGCTTTCTCCCACTTGCACTTTTCACGCTCTCTGACTCATTGCCTCCTTTTCTCTCTCGCTCTTTGTTTCTTTCACTTGTTCATGCTCTCTTTCTCTTCCTCTCTCCCCCTCACTCTCTCTTCATTGTCTTCTCCTGTCTTCCTCCTCTCCTTTCCCCTCTCTCTTCTCCTCACTCCTTCCCCTCTCACTGTCTCTTCTCTCTTCCCTCACTCCCTTCCAACCTCCCTCCCTTCCTCCCTCTCTCCCTCCTTCCCTTCCTCCCACTCCTTCTACTCTCTTCCTTCTCTCAGCTCAGCCAACACATGAAGCTGAAGCTGCAGTTTACAGCCTCTGTCTCCAACCCACCCCCTGACGCGCGGCCTCTCTCCCGCAAGAACAGCCCGTCGAGCCCCGCTGTGCGGGATCTGCTGGACCGTCACCAAGCCAGCCTGGGCCGTTCCCAGTCCTTCTCCCACCAGCAGCCTTCCCGGTCCCACCTCATGAGGTGAGGACCCCTAGGACACCGCAGTGCGCTTACGCCACAGCCACAACCAAACCCACAAAACCTGACACTAATGAGATCCAGCATGAACCCTTCAACTACACTCATAAATCCTCAGACATCTTGGTTCAAAGTCTGATTTGATCTGTCGTAATAATCACACGCTCATTTGCAATCCGGTGCCCCCTTTTTGTCTATATGATACTGCAGAACAGGCAGTGTTATGGAGCGTCGAGCTATCACGCCTCCTGTGGGCTCACCCATCGGTCGGCCGTTGTACCAGCCCCAGGAGAAGGCTATCCTATCTCTGGACAAGATTGCCAAACGTGAGTGCAAAGTTCTGGTTCTGGAGCCAGTCAGCTAAAGGGATCGAGAGGCAAAGCGACGGAACGAACGGCCGACGGGGAATGACGTCAGTGTCGGGCGTGGGCGAACGGAAGGCGACTCAATCATGAAAACGCAGTGACTCTGCCTGAATGCTGAGAGATGATAATCCACTGGAGATCGGCCTGTGATGTTTCAGATGCAGCCTGAAAGGCCTCTGATAGAAACAGCTTCAGACCGACAGCTTCGCAAACTGGCTATAGAGGGTAAAAGGAGCAGGCGAAACCTTTCTGACGGGCAGACGTTTGTCAAAGACCTGTGTCAGACTGTGCATAGGATCTGTGTTTTAAACTAGAATGGTTAGTGGGCATAAAACATGAACAGTGTTAACATACTGCACTCCAACATCCAATATGCGGCATGTGCAAATTTTAAGAGGAATTTTAAGCTGGCACAGATGGGTATGATAACGTTATAGTATTTTGTCATCATCATAATAATAATAGTCATAGTCATGGTCATAGCAACAATAGTTTGAAGTGTTAGTAATAGAAATTCATCGGTAATTGCAGCGACATTCATATAGTCCTGGCATTTTGCTTGTAGCAGTCGTGAGTTGTAGCTGGGACAGGGTGCCCTGTGCACTGGGGTTATGCACACTGGGCTTTGTGTGTGCATGTGTTAAAAGACTGACATTTTCTACATGTTTGCATCTGTGAACCCTGATTTCTGTTTTTCTTTTTTATTCCATTATTTGCTGAAGTTTTGTATGTTAGTGTTTTGGGTCCAGGATTTTATTTCAGGTTCTGTGTTTGCTCTTCAGCGAGCTGCTGGATATCGGAGATCCCTCATTTTAACATTGCACACCCTTCTTGCCCTTCATCGGGGCCTGTCCCTCTCCTGTTCCTGCCCTCCCTGATAGCGTCCTGTACGCATTATGTTTGGTCTTATCTCCTCATTCCAGTCCCGCACTGTTTGGTCGTGTCTGGTCTTCACCTCGCATTCGCTCTCCCTTCCTCACATTCCTTCTCACTCCAGGCACTTCTGGCAAGGTATAGCAGCTGTGTAATGTTCTTTTAGACGATCGTGGACCACGGCCTGCGATCTGTGTTCGTCTATCTGTCTGAAATCGCTCACTGACACTTATCTTGCCATCACACATCCTCCATACTTGATCTTATCGTAGTTTGGTATTAATTCACCGTAATTAAATGTTTACATGCATTGGGGGCACAAAGGTGGCCATACTGCACAGTTGCGCAACCAAATGCGAGTAAGTATTATTTTGTACTATATTAACTTGTACTGTTTAGCCCATGGGAGTTTTGCTTAAACAAATATTTTCTGAGGGCAGAGAGAAAAATGATAATCAGATAGATAACCAATCAGATTGTAGATTAGGTGGGTCCAAGCAACTAGAGGAGGTGGGTCCAACCAATCAGATGTCTTGGTTACCCCTCCTACAATCTGATTGGTTCAAAGAGATAACCAATCATTTTTTGTCCTGTCCTCAGAACATTTTTGTCTAAGTAAAACTCCACAAGCTACTGTTTATTGAGTCGTGACACTGGATTTAGTGTTTCTATTAGCGTGAAGGCTGGGAGTGTAAGACTCAGCCCTGTAACTTGCCATGACAGCTAAGAAACAAGTATGAGCTTCAAGAACTCTCCCCCATTCAGGACACACATTTTTTTTTTTTACATTTAAGGGGGCGTGTGTTTCCGTTTTGTCAGTCCGCAGGGGTTTCTTGGACCACTTCCCCAAATGGCATGTTTGTGACCAAGGGCACGTTGACATGTTGTGAGGAACCATATTGATATACAAGGGATGCTTGATTTTTTTAATTTCAGTTTTTATTTTTGTAATGAACAAATGTATTTGTTCTCATTCATTTTAAGCACTTTATGTAAGTTATTTTAAACTCTGTTCTATTGTTTCAGACCGAATGGGTTTTTCCCCTTCTGCTTGTTGACATAATTTTAATTTTTATAAGGAAACCAGGATCCTACCATGTTCGATATGTTTACCGGCTGAGGGTTGGTCATTTCACTCTAGCAATTAATAAAATGCAGTAAAGTTGGCAAGTGTTAGTTTGTGTGTTTTTTTTAAAGAAAAAAATGAAAATCACTCACATTAGAAGTTTGGAATGCATTTGTAAATTTCACAGTGCAATTATTTTTATTTAACTGCTTTCAGTGCAGATCACAGAGGTTTTAAATAAATAAAACGGCAGACATGAAGTCAAATTGGCATAATACAATTACAGTACTGATGAAAAGTTAGAATATATATGAACTAGGTGTTGGTTTGGCTTTCAGGTACCATAATATTCTAAACACCCCTAAACAGAAGTAAATATACAATAGTTATTTTTCTCTTGTGAAATGCTCAATCTGTTCTTCAAAATTTTGTTACAGTAACCTTCCTTGTGGTCTCAGAATCCATATCTACATCGAAAGAATCTGGAAAATAAACACAGCAAATGAATACAATGCCACTGTCCAACTGTGTAATATATGTGTAGATTAATAGTCACGTAGCCAATAATATAGTTGTATGACCATTAAGTAACGAATCTGAATCGACTCAGCGGATGTTAAAGCTTGAATGGCTGATGCTGCTGTTTCTGGTTGGGCACCTACCTCGCGTTCTGCCCATTAGAAGTTCTTTGTTTTCGTACTTCTGCCTGTTATGCCAAAAAGACAGTAATGCATTTACTTGCTGTAATAATTAAAAATGAGAGATGCAGAGAGGAGGATAGAAAATCAGACTCAGAAAGAGCTACTGGACACCTAAATTTCCTTCGGGATAAATAAAGTATCTCTATCTATCTATAAAGTGGTCTGTCATCGTGTCTATGAGGCTGTGATGTTCCCGGCAGTGAACTCTTGCTGTCGTCTGGTGAGGATGCTTTTCCTTACCTTTTCCTGCTGCTCTTGTACACGCAACAGCATATCAAGGTGATGATTATCACCCCGAGAGGAACCAGAACTCCAATCAGAATCACCGTCAGCTTATCTACAGTAACAAAGCAAGACCAGTACATTAATATAAATGGTTATACGAGTATCATCATGTTAAATGTTATCTTTGTGGACTGATTTAAAATACAAGTAGTCCCCAGGATATGAACAAGATCCGTTCCCTAAGTCTGTCTTTAAGTTAAATTTGACAGTAAGTTAGAAAATTGAATTGAGAAAAATAATATGCATGCAGCAGTTTTCAAATGAAAGCTGAAGAACGGTCAGGTAGGTGTAAGTGACTTTTTAGCACAAAGCCCTTACAGGACGATGGTGCCAGGTGAGAGTTTGACTAGTGCTCCCCCACCTGCCTGCACTGAAATACTCACCGAGGCCGTCGCCAACCACCTTCTCTATCTCACAGTGCGAGCCCTCAAAGCCCTCGGGACACTGGCAGGTGATGGTGTCCCCAGGGGCGTCGAAACACGTGCCTCCATTCAGACACGGGGAGCTGAGGCACGGGCTCTCTGTCGGAGGACACAGCCTCAGTCAGTCTCCACCATCATCAACCCAGCTAACAGGAAACTTTATGCGAAGCTCTTCTCAAAGTTGGCAGAAAACCATCTTACTGTAACGTTATAACGCAACGGTATTGCTACGTTTTATATTCTGTCAATGTCAGCACAATAACATTTTAGCGGACCATCTTTTACACAATTAATGTGTAAAAACATTGGTTTTCTAATAAAATATTATTTTATAAAAGTACCATATGTGTATACTGCCCACGCGCTGTCCAGCCTTGGACACATGGCCTTGGAGATGTAAAGCAACAGTGTTACCCGCTGCTCTACCAGGCCCCACGTTTGTTTTTATACTATTATTCTTAACTAGTAGTAATTAAGTAGTGTGAAAATGTTCTGGGAACATCAGGAAAACTAGACACTTTGAATGTTTCCATACCTTAATCGGAACGTTCGACAAGTGTGTGCAGAACGAAAAATTGTTACTGGGAAATTCCATCACATGTACTATCGTACATGTTCAACACTTTTTATGCAACTCATGCAACTTTACTATTATAAGTGATCATTTGTTGAAGCACTTGATGTTCTTATTTCCATATTCTAATTTTCACTGCAGATTGTAGATGTCATCTCCTATAATTGCTAATCCCATGATGAGTCATGATGGGCCTGTTAGCTCTCCCATGAAACACAGAGCAGGACACTGGGAGACTCCCTGAATGGGAAACCAGTCCATCACATGGCAGACAACGACACACACACACTCCCTTTTCAGCCTTTATCCATTTTGCACACTCCTACCTACCTTGCATATTTGCACCTACTTACACACTAAATATTGTGATATTTTCATATTTATTATATTCTGTATATTTTAGAATATAATTTCCTTAATTTTATATAGCACAGTCAGTGGACCTGCCAGAATAAACATTTCACTGTATGTTGTACAACAGGGTTCCCCAATTCCGGTCCTGGAGGGCCAGTCTGCAACACAGTTTGCAGATTTCCCTGCTCAAACACACTTAGTAAACCTGGTAATTAGCTGATTAAGATGCATTTGAGCAGGGAAATCTGCAATCTGTGTTGCAGACTGGCCTTCCAGGACCAGAATTGGGGAACCCTGCTGTACAAGTACAACTGCATGTGAGAAATAAAAATCTTTGACTCTGACAGCATGTTTTAGAACTTAGAAACAGGAGTATCCAGAGGAAACCTACGCAATGCAGGAGGAACATGCAAAATTCAAAAATCAACTGGGGGGCAGGATTCAAGCCCCCAGTCCTAGAGATGAGAGACCACAACGCCTCGCACCCTGCTACTTGTGATGGCTGACAGCCAGGACGTATACAGCGGATGACATGTTCCTGGTGTCATGTCGGAGATCTCAGCTCCTCATGTCAGGCTATCATCTGTAAACCCTGCTTCTCCTGCAGAGCTTGCCTTGACTTTAAAGTGTTCAAGGGAACCAGAAACTCTCTCTCTGAGATAGAGGCTGGTTCTGTGACGCGTCTGGGCCTGGTGGCCGGTCACACTCACCCTTGTAGCAGTCGCGTACGAAGTTGTAGATGGTGCAGACGTAATGCTCAGGGCAGCTCTTAGGCTGGCACACCGCCCCGGTCGGCATGCACTGGCAGCTCTGGGAGCAGTCGTCCGTCACAAACCTCTCGTCCAGCTGGAGGAGGGCGAGGACAGGAAGGTCAGGGCACGTGCTGGAAAACATGTCGATCGGCCCGGGATCTGCACACTGGGACTGACCAGGAAGTATCTTCCCAGGTATCTGCAGCCGCACTGGGTGTAGGGGACGCACTCGGTGCCGCTCATGGTGAAGCCGGAGGCGCACTGGCAGCCTTCGGTGAGGAAAGTCTCAGCGCACGCCGAGGGGGCGGAGAGGTCGCCGCAGGACGCGGGGCAGGCCGTCATGCTGCTGCTATACGTGCTGTTTCCTGGGCAAGACAGGGCTGGGAAAGCAAAAGCCAGCATTAAAACACGGATATGAGAATGAGACTGGCACGCAAAGAAGGCAGCTGGAAACAGTTACATGTATGGAGGTTATTAGGAATAAAACAAAAAATTGTCCTGCCAATTAGCACAGAGCACACATAAGTGCAGGGATCTCCGGCAGAGAGGGGCTGAGGAAGTGCTTTATTCCCCAGGTGTTATGGGCATGATTATGATTGGTTAAAGAAGTGAAACGCAAGCCCCTCCCTTGTTGACCCAGGCACATGTTGAACTCAACAAAATCAGGATGTTCAGCGATATGGATCCTGAATGAGGACAGTGTTTAGAGCCAGCAACCTTCTCAGCTTACATGAGCACCTTTTACATATCCATCCATCCATTCATCCATCCATTTTCTGTAACTGGTTGTCCTATTCAAGGTCGTGGGGCAGTTTATATATGTAAATATTTATTCCCAATCTCTTTGCACACTGCCAACTGCACACCATGGATATCTTGATTATTGTTTATTGTTTAATGTTTATTGTCTATTGTCCTATATCATATCTTTTTATACTCATGTTCCCTTTATACTTCACAGTGTGCAGTGAAATGTACATTTCACTGCACATTTTATTAAGCATAATTGTGCATGTGACAAAACTTAAAAACTGAAGTACTCCAGTGTGATGCAGCTTAGCTCGGCGTTAATGACAACATGTGAGGTCTTACCACAGCCCAGCTGCTGTCTCCAGGGTCCGAGTTTGACGCCCTCCTCCTGACAGGCCTGGGCATACACCTTGTAGCTGTCACAGCGCAGTTGCGGGTCTTGCTGCTCGGCGCAGAGGTCAAATATACAGTCCCTGGAAAACACGGATGCAGTTTTAGTGTGGAGGCCCTGAGGATGAGCCAGCTGGGAGCCGCAGGATATATGCCGCCCCCGTCAGAATGCTAAAGTCGCACTTACTGTTGAAACTGGTCGGGTTCGAGGATGTCATGGCAGGCTACGAAGGGTCCATTGGGGTCCGAGAGTGCCCCGCACTGGTCAGTGCCGTTCAGTGCGTTCAGCTGAGCCTCAGTGCATCCCAGTGTCTCAAATCCGTCGTCAGGTTCTGGCTCCACCTCCCGCCTGCGAGATGAGTGAACAGGACTTGTTCACAGGTCACAGACAGAGTGTGTGTCGCCGGAAGGCTGCACGCTGGCATGCCAAGCCTACCTGTGCAGGTGCAGCGCCTGGTCCGGGCTGGCCAAGGGAGAGGCGGGGCCCTGCCGGTCGCTGACTCTCCAGCTGTCCCCAAACTCGTTGAGATTGCGGGTCTGAGTGCCGTCGGGCTTCGTGTACTCGTTGTTGGCTCGTCCGTCAAAATTCCCACACAGCCCCAGCACTGCACCCCTGTAGGTGCTGGGCAGGATGACCTCTGCGGAAGAAGGAGGCTTTACCAAAATGACCGATCTTTGTAATTTGTGGTTAGAGCATGGGGTGCCGATGCAGGGACTGGATCCTTGCAGGGGCAAGATAGGTAATTGCTAGGGATGGCTATCACTGAGATTTTAATGGTACTACTACTTACTGATACTGCTTATCGATCCAGTATTTTAATGGCACTCTTATCGGTACTTTTTATTTAAGAGAAAAAAAGAAATAAATTAAGAACAGAATTAACATTGCTTTATTTTATCATATGTGCTGTATATTTGGGATGGGCCCATCCACATTTTTTCAGTTCCAATTCGATTCCAATACACAACTGCCAATACCGATACAGATTTTGATACAAGAGCTCTTTTTACTTTAATATTTGAATGTAATGTATATAATATACTGTAGCACCGGTGAGATCTGCGCATGCCTCGCGAGCGCTCCTGTATATAGCCCTGTGTCTGTGTAATTGTAAATAGCCCTTGTATTGTTGTTGTTATGGTTATTGTTGCCCTTCCCGATCAGGGCGTGTACGTTTATCCGGGTCTTGTGTGTACCCTGTCCGATCCTCGCGTGTTCCTAGCTTGTATAACTTTTCCACCGTCTGACCACCTTGTGTTTCGGTGGCATGTATCTGGGTTCGATGCTCCTTGAGTCCCTGTTATTAGTTTTGTTAAGGACTGCAATTAAAAGGTGTGTTTTCCCCGGCAAGTACGTTTTCTCATACTCAGCTACGCTCGCGATGCCTCGGGCTACCGAGCACTACAATATATTTATCCTTTATTTATTATTCATGCAAAGGAAAAATGTATGCTAAAAATATTTAAGTAGGCTATTAGAAACGTACGTAACATGTTGTTCCACCGATCGCTTGTACATATTTTTTTAAGCGCTTTTAAGGCACTTCCAGTTCAATTTGAATATCTTCCAAGCGAGGATACTAAAGTGGTGAATGCCTCAAATGCCCCACAAATTTTCTCCCACTGGGAACACATCGTTGCGATATCAGCCTCAAGGGTATCACACGCTGTAGCCAGTGTGCAAACCAGCCCAAGCTAGCGATTCCCAAACCGTACATTGCTTTTTTATACTGCTTGCGTTGTCTCGCACAATTGCATGCGATTTGTTTATTGGGATTTTCCACTAGGCGCTACTTCCACCTCTCAAAACTTTGTTTTTTATAAAGATTGCAAATCGCTGTGCTACTTGATAAAAATGTAAAATACTTCCAGATCGTCACCCTGTTATCTGAAGTTCTTGGGCCTATCTGATGTTCTTAGATTTCAGCTAAAATCCCTCAAAAAACACCAAAATAGGAAAATACTGTTGTGCGATTGATTTTATAAATTGATTTAAATGAAATAGGAGTCTTTTTACAGACTGTTGAAAACTAATTACGTATCGGACGTGGAGCCGTATATATAGCCAGTACCCGAGTCTTGTAGGACTGGATCGCTGCCGATACCTATCCGAATATCTCTATACTCTAACGGTATATTAATTAACATGCTTGTGTTGCAAACTTCACCAGCATTGTTTTGAACAAGTCACTATTACAGACCATAATATTATTAAAATGATTGCAGGACTTTTGTAGGGCAGGGCAGAAGGAAAAATGATTGACTATTTCTCTGAACCAATAAGATTGTAGAGGAGGTGGGTCTAAGCAACTACAGGAGACAGAACCAACCGATCAGATGTCTTGGTTCCATCTGCTCTAGTTGCTTGGACCCACCTCCTCCACAATCTGATTGGTTATCTCTCTGAACCAATCATTTTTCCTTCTGCCCTCAGAACATTTTTGTGTAACTCCCACAAGCATCTTAGATTAGGCCTCCAACCCAGACCTATCCAATTATGTTACAATTATTTTTAGGGCCCCTGTCACCCCTCAGAATTGTCCTTACTCCCCCCCCTCCCCCACCACGTATAGCACCCCTGCATAAATGCACCTTGATGGCACCTGTAAAATATGACTGTGTTAGCGCTGTATTTAGTCTGGTGTGTTGTGTGTCTCTCAGCATCCTCACTCACTATACCTTCTCTTTCTCACCTGCTTGGTAGTTGCCATCGAAGTGTACAGTGAGGCCAAAGTCTGTGGTGAGTTGGACACCGCGGGAGCTCAGGGTGACACTGAGGCCCTGCCTGGGCGTCAGGGGTGGGTGGATCATCTCTCCATTCACCTGCAAGATACAAGCCGTGTCTCGCTGGAGCTACTGTTGTGTAGGCTAATATTGCCATGCACAGCCATGAAACACTCAACAGATATGCCATGGAGAATGATAATGAATAATTCATGCGTAACAATATGGAGCAAATATTTAAAGGGGCAGTTCACCCCAAAACTTAAAAAAGATATGTTTTCTCCATATGCATGTGATGGACTGATAGTAAGCAAACTCCACACACCAATCGTATCACTCTACAGAAGATACAAGTACAAGCACCCCTGTGTAGTGTTAAAATGCAACTTTTAGGAGGAAACCCTTCAATATCTGAATTAACTCGTCAGAAGAGCAATCAGTAGTGACAGCAGCGTACGTACCAGCACCTTCCTCTTCTGTAAGAAGTGCACGTTGACACCATACACATCGATGTACAACTCATGCAAAAAGGTGATTCGCCTGTTGCTACCTCTTCGTGCATTCTTCCCCCGGATCACCAGGGGCTCCAAAGAGCTGGCCATGTTGTGGGCCTGGGTTAAAATGTAGGTATAGAGGCCTTGGTAATGATGATTGAACCCATCGAAGGTCCGGTAGTGTGGGTCCCCTGAAATACTGCACTTGCTGAACTCTGCATATGAGAATAACAAAGGAGACAGAGGCAGGATTCATATTATGTATGTACAGTGCAGTAGGGTGTGATTAAAGGAGTATTCTCTGTCTTTTAATAAAGCTACCAGACATGGCAGGATACGCTGCTGTTGAGACGTCATTATTTGGACGGACTGCAGTAAAGTACTGGAGGACTTACTCTCCGGCCTGCAGGAGCGGATGCCGTCTTTATCCAGTGCGCAGATGGAGTGCTCGCTGCACTGGAACGGCTTGCAGGTGAGAACGGCGCCCAGCGAGCAGCTGCATTTCTCATCACAGTGCTCAGTTAGCCAGCTGTCACCCACCTGAAACGGCCCCCAAACACTTTTACTGCAACTCGTCATAAGACCGGCATTTAACAACTCACTCAGGGATAGCTTTAATTAACTAGCGCCCCGTGGGCCAGTGGCGCAGTGGATAAAGCATTTTACTGTGGATCAGAAGATTCTAGGCTGAAACCTGGACAAAAAAACTCCACTCATGTTCTTTGTGAATTAAATTCACAATCAAAGAAGCATGCAAATCCCAGGTGTAGATTGCGATTAATGGAAACATGGGCCTCTTCTTGGCCCAGTTCTCTTTCAGACACTTTTGCACCTCGATTTGTGTCCGTACAGCTGATATTTGCCAGCCTCCCCCAATTCACTTCCCCATCAGTCTACTCGCTGTGTCACACCACAAACCACTGTTCTGAAGGTAAACAAGAACGATGCTGCTGGGAAGCAGTCGCAGGTACCTGACAGACCAGCGTTGCTCGTTTGACGAGGGACTAAACGACACATTCAGGCTGATTTAAACGATTGCAGATCAGTACCAGTTCGTTCTAACTCCACGAAGCTCACATTCATACAAAAAATTAAATAAACAAAACAAACAACATACCTCACATGAAAACTATGAGTTATATTTCCTCTCTATGGTAATGAAATATTTAACCAATGGAGACAAATGGGGGGGGCACAAGATGATAAATTTGGCACTGCAGCATACTGGAGGTCCAAGTACAAAAATACCTCTCTGTGGGTGGTCACTCCCCAGTGGTCTACAGATCCTGCATAGCTGAATTAAGTTCTATAACACCAGTGTGTTTGTATTATTCCAGAATTTCATTGATTGATTTTTATTAAAGATCACTTTTATATACTACTGAAGATTTGACTGATGGGGTGTGCTTACAATTCCTGTACTTACTGTATTGTTTTGTACATACTCTATTTATTCCAGTAGTTCTTGCACCGACTACATTTTTTTATATGCGTACAGTATCAACAACACGTCCATGTTCTACACATCAACAAAATTGTATGTGACCACTGTCTTGTCTGAACTGTGTCTGTACCTACTGTATGTATGAGCCACTGACAACTGGAGACAAATTCCCTGTATGCGTGAACATACGTGGCTGAATAAACCTGATTATCCGGCTTCTGTGGTAAAACTGAAATGTGCTCGGTAGATGGAGAGGCTGACAGAGTCCGTGCCTTAATGATAACCGACCACCAGAGTCTGGAGTCTTCTGAGCCATAGTGTCACAGATGTTTCAGCTACTCAAACTCAAACAGAGAACGGGTGCAGCTTCTGGCGGCCAGCCGGCACACTCACGTCGTGGTACTCGCCGTCGGGATCCACGCAGCCGCAGCTCGACAGCGGCACGCACTGACCGTCGCTCAGCACGTGGCCGGCATTGCACTGGCAGCCCTCCACACAGGCGCTGGGCTGCTGCAGGCAGCCGGAGGGGAATAGGTCGGCACAGGTGGGGGGACAGGGGGCGGCGCAGGGTGAGTAATAGCTGTTGGGAGGGCATGGCAGAGCTAGGGAGGGACACGGGGGAAAACAGGTCCATCACTGCCTTTCGTAGAATAGAATAATGATTCTTTATTAATGCCTGAGGGGAAATTCTCTTATTGCCTACCCCACACAGGTTAAATCAAGCTTGGGGGTCATAGCATGCAATGCCTCTAGAGCTGGGGGTTAAGGACCTTGCTCAAGGACCCACAGACATGTGACTGCTCTGCCAGGGCTTCTGATCACGAGCACAGAGGCTTAACCTGCTGAGCCAGACACCACGCCTCATCTCACCTTCATGACAGGAAATGCAGTCACATATCTTATCAATAGTCCAACTTTGATGTTATCAGTTTTCACATTGCCCAAAAACCATTGTTGATTAATTATTATTATTATTATTATCGTTACTATTACTATTATTATGTACTAAATTGTGCACACAATTTAATTTAACATGCCCATGAAATACTAAATCAAGCTCACAAAATCCCTAAAATGTGCACATGATCTATTTTCTTCTATCTATCTATCTATCTATCTATCTATCTATTTATCTATCTATATATATATCTGTCTATCTATCTATCTATCTATCTATATATATATCTGTCTATCTATCTATCTATCTATCTATCTATCTATATATCTGTCTATCTATCTATCTATCTATCTATCTATATATCTGTCTATCTATCTATATATCTATCTATCTATCTGTCTATCTATCTATCTATCTATCTATCTATCTATCTATATATATATCTGTCTATCTGTCTATCTATCTATCTATCTATCTATCTATCTATCTATCTACGTGCAGAAGGCCTGAACACAGCACTGTATTTGTGTACTGAGTACTCTATGTATTTGTTTGCACCACGTTTACTTGTTTGCACTACATGTAGTGTCTTTGTCTGTTTTACACTATAGGAATGTTTGCCTGTGCTCTGTGTTCGCATTGCTGCATGCACAAGAATATCCCCGGGGGATCAATAAGGCTTTATCTTAATCATATGTCGACGCGGCAATGGCTCCGCACTCACGGCAGAAGGTGTTGTTCCTCCAGCTGATGGTGATGCCCAGACTCTGACAGGCCTGTGCATAGGCCTCCACGTTGTCGCACAGCGTCTCCTGCATGCCGTCATACTCGCACATGTCATACACGCAGTTGTCCAGGAAGGGCTTCGGGGCCAGCAGGGCGTGGCAGGGCTGGAAGCGCTCAGACAGCAGCACGTCTGCGCAGAGGGAGCGCAGCTGCAGCTCCTCCGCCTCTGTGCACTTTGGGTTCAGGTCCTCCCTTTCGTCTGGCTGGCAGCTGGTCGAGGAACATGGTCAGCGTTGTGAGATCTTAGCGGGATACAGACCGATCATCGGAGACTAAAAATGCCTTCAGTCTGCAGGTGACAGATGTTGCATCCCATGCTGTTCCCCTCAGTGGAGCCCGTCACTCACCCAGGGTCGCTGTCTCCCTCAGCTTTCCAGCTGTTACCCAGTTCAACCACATCCTTCGCTGGCCGGCCGTCGGGCATCAGGTCATCATCCATGGAGTCATCGTTGTAGTTCCCACACATGCCACAGACCTGAGCAGGTAGAGCAACGGACAGCACGGGATGCATGAGCATCGGAGAAAGAAAGAGGAAGGAACCAAACGTAGAGCCCAACCAGTGTAGGATTTTCCTACACTGATACCGATTTCGATATTTGAGGATATAAAAATCTAATAATGATATATCGACCGATATTCTTCATTTTTTTCTTTCAGAAACACATAATGTAAGCAAAGATTTTTCCCAACAATTGTTATCTGTAGTTGTTCAAAAGTCCTCACTAAGGTAACATTTCATAATACAACTTAAATATATTTTTTTGTCTTTATCAGTACTTCAAATAAAAGTACAACAATAATATAAAAGTTATGATAATAAACAACAATTAAATGTATAAAAATACAGAAAGCTTGAAAAATATCTGATCCATAGTACTTTGAACAAAAGCACAACAAAATATATTAAAGTTTTGATATGAGTCAGATGTATAAAAACACAAACGTGTTGTGACCTCTGGTGGACAAACAACGCAATGACAACAACATTGTGGAAGCTACCGTGTTCCTGTGTCTCTGTTCCTTTTCATTTGACATTTATCGGCTGTTATAAATTTATTTGCAATGAGTTCATATCGGCCGATAATATCTGCTCACCAATTTATAGTTGAGGCTATAGTGAAAAGGAAGCACTGGGGGCAGAAGGAAAGTGACACTTTGGACTCTCAAAACCCCTCCTGAAACAGCAGCAGGGGTATAGTCTGACAGCGTGAGTTACCTTGTCAAAGTAATCCCCAGGTATGGTTATCTCCAGATGGTGCACGCCATCAAACTTCACCACGAGTCCGAAGTCTGTGTTGAGCACGCTGTAGACACCGCTGCTTGAGATCCTGGCCCCGCCTTGGGTGACGGCAAAAGGGGTGCGGATTCTACGTCCATCCACCTGCGCCACACGAGACAACAGGACCCCATTGTACAGTACGTGTTGATGGGTGTGGCTATAGATATCGCACCACCCTGTTTCCGTGTCCCCCCTCCGCTCTATCTCTGCCCCCTACTGTCCCACCCTGGCTCTTACCAGGACCCTGTTGGCCTTGCTGAGCGTGATGTTGATGGCTGGCAGGCTGATGGTGACCGAGTTCACGTAAGAGGCCTCAGGCTGGCCCCGCTCCTCGTTCTTGGCAACGATGGTGAAGGGCGTCACCTGGCTGCTGTTGCACACCTTCACCAACGTGTAAGTGCAAGTGCCCATGAAGGTGTGCATTACGCCATCAAAGGTATAGTAATGAGGGTCACCTGCCACATGGCACACACCCTGCCCTGTAAAAAAAAATACAACACACCAGAGTTACACTCCCCCCTGAGGGGCATGTGAACCTTTTCTTAAACTTATGGGATCAATAATTCCTGAAAAGTGCACATCCCATGAGGTGAAATGTCCCTTTCTTAAAGAGTTACTCTTATTTTACTCTTGAATGTCTTCTAGTTACCAACCTTGGTGTGGTGGACTTTCAAATGGGTACAAATAATGCTGCCTTTAAGGGAGAATTCAGATGAATGCTGGACAATCATCAGGAGACCAATGTGTGTTTGTGTGTATGGGTGTGCAAGCAAGGCAGCTTCATTCAGTTGTACTTCAGCATAGAGGAGAATGACCACAGCTGCAGTGTGGCACTTGTGCTGGGGTCTCCCCAGCTGTGAGGCGGAGTCAGGGGTGGGTGGGCAGGTGGCGTCCCGACCTGTGGAGTGACAGCCAAGCTGGCCTTCCTGTATGCCGCAAACCTGCGCTGGGCCGCACTGCCATGGGACGCAGGCGATGCTGTTGTGGCCTCTGCACACGCAGCGCTCCGAGCAGTCGGGCACAGGGAACCAGGCATCTCCCACCTGAGCACAGCCAATCAGGCGCGAGGAGAATGAGAATGACACCAGGATGGTAAAGGAAGTGCTCACACCAAAAGGTCACACAAAATACTCGGTACTGGTACGCGAAGAATAAACAAGGGTAAATGGGGATATAAGAATATGATCTGAAATTGGAGGTAGGCTTGGACGGTATGATGATATTAAGGTATACCCTGGTATTTAGAAATCCTGAAGGTAATATTTTTAATGCCACAAAAAGTACAGACACTCCTCTTTCCATGAAACTGATATACAAGCTGTCTATACAAACTGTTGGAGCATGTGTGGCATGCATGAAACCAGTTGCGCTTGCAGCCGCAGATGACACTGGTGTCAAACAAAAGGTGGTATTTTAGCTCTTTAACATGGAGGTGTCTTCTCGTTCCCTGGAGCTCATCTTCCTCACTGACGAGCCCGTTTAAGAGTTTACAGTGCCCTACATTTTCAAAATATCATCATATACTCTATGCCGGGATGAAATTATTAGTAGGTACGACGGTATGAAAAAACAGATATCGCCCAAGCCTAGTAGGAGGTGTCGATGATGCAGGGACGTAGTCAGAAAATGGCCAAGCCACTGATTCGACAGATGTGAAAGTCGTGTACGAGTGCCGGGCATTACCGGATGATAGTTGTTGTCCTTGTCTGTGCAGCCACACTGGCTCAGGGTGACACACTTGTCTCCGCTGAGCACCAGGCCAGTGTCACATACACACCCCTCCACACATGGCTGATCACACGTGCTGGCAGAGTCAAGGACCTGGCAGGTAGGGGGGCAGGCTGTACCACAGGGGGTGTACTGACTGCCCACGGGGCACTTGAGCGCTGAGGGTGAAGGAGCAAGTAAGCTGTTAGGTTTCAAAGAAAAGAATTTGCGTTGATTTCAAGTGAGTCTCAGAGTAACTGACTTAGTATCCATAAACAGTATAAATTCAAAAGTTTGCATTGAATCTGTGTTTTTAATTGAGTTTGCAAGACCTCTCATACATTTAATGAATATTGCACATAAAATCATTATATTATATACATGACAAATAGTAATTCAGTATATGTTGGACATACAGGTACATATATGGAAAATTTATTGGAACTTACGGCAGAATGTGTAGTTTCTCCAGGAGATGGGGACACCGGCCTGGGCACACAGGTCTGCGTAGCTCTGGAGGGCCTGGCAAAGGGCCACGGTGTCCCCGCCGGTACCACACTGGTCATAGACGCAGTTCTCATAATACACATCAGGGGGCACCACTGAGTGACAGGGCTTGAAAATGCCTGGAGGTAGGAAAATGTGTTTTTTTATTGAATAAAGTAGGCAGAGAGTTTCTGCTGAGTGCATTTCATTTAAGGGATTTGGCATCACTACCCAAAATATAAACCATATTTATAATTATCTTCCTTAATTGATTATCCAGTACAGAGTTCTGCTGTTCGCTTGGAACCCAACCCAAAAAGTAGAGGGGATGCTGTAGGGGAAACTCTGGACAATTTCTGTACAGTTTCTTGCTAATCTAGGCTTTTTGCCTTGGTTTGTTCTTGACCTGTGGTAACACATACAGTAGTTTATATAATGAACTAGTCAACTAGCATAATACAACAGTAGTTGATCAAAGGTATCCTATAGACATTTATGTAGTGTTTATGGACAGAGCATGGCTGGGGAGTCAACAGCCATTCTAGACAAGAGTTTGATCCAACTTTTGCTTTACCATTGGGGTCTGTGATCATTCCACAGCTGGTGGGTTTCTTGGCCTCAGACTCCACCTTTTCATCACACTTGTCCACTCCCCCATCGTGGGAACAGCTGATGAATAAAGGAAAGAGTAGCTGAGAGATAATAAATGGTGGTAGAAACATACATCAGTCCAGAGCTGAGTCCTACAATAATGTCTGAGCAAATATTAGCATTTGTTTGCTAATTATTGCAGGCTCCCCCAGTGCCCCTCCAATACTGGGCACAGATGCAGTCCCAGGGCTGAGGTCACTCACTCAGTGTGGTTGTCAGGGACCTGCCAGCTTTCTCCCAGCAGGTCTGTGTTTGGTTCCGGTTTGCCGTCCGGTTTCAGATTATCATCGCTGGGCTGATCATTATAATTCCCTGCGGGAATAACACAACTACTGACCTTCACTGTACATCTCATTCATCCAGCTACAATGTAACAGATACAATGACAAATGAATCAGTTCCTTGTGAGATACTGATAACCTGTTTAAATGTTATATTCTATATCTCACACTCTGCAGTGTGTCCCTTTGCTGTCATATTTTAGATTTGTTTTGTCCCTGCCCTCCTTGCACCTTATAATAGTTCCCCCATAAGTCATGTTGTGCCCCACCAATGAATGAAGAATGTAAAAATAGCTACAGTAAGTGAATACTGAGATATGTGAACTTTACGAAAACAGTAGCTCAGGACAAACAAGTGCATACCGCAAAGGCCGCACAGGAGCCCCCTGTTGGAGGATGGCAGGGTGACATCAGCATGGTGATTCCCATCATATCGCACCCGCAGCCCAAAATCTGTCTCCAACACCACGAATGTGCCACTGAGATAGACTTTGACACCCCCAGGCAAAGAAACAGGTGGTGTAACTCGAACACCATTCACCTGGAAGCAAGATTCACATAGAATGCGTTCAACTGATGCACTCAGTAAAGATGCATTGTCACAGTCGCTTTTGAAATTATTTTTTGAGAGATTATTCTACCCAAAATCCTCCCTAAATTCTCCTCACCAGTATCCTTCGTCCTTTGCCCAAAACAACCTCCAGCTCTTGAATTTTCACGACGACGGCACGAACGTAGGAAACGTGTTTGTTAGTGCCTCGGTGCTCATTCTGGGTGTCAACAGAGAAGTATGGCAGTCCAGATGTGGCATTGCAAGGTTGGGTTAAAGTGTACGAACAAGAGCCCTGGAAATGGTGGACTTTCTTATCAAACGTGACGTAGTGAGGGTCACCGGAAACGGAGCAAATTCCATGATCTAAAGGAAATAAAATCATTTTGGTTAATCAATGCATTCAGCAATCAACCTGCTTCCTATGACTCTTAGACCAGAAATGAGGAGCACCCACGTCAAGAAACATCTGATTACAACAACAGTGTATACTGTACCTAGAGAATGACAACCATATTCTCCGTCATGCAGCTGACAGGACTCTGAAGGGCCACAGCTAGTTTCGTGGCACTCAATCACTCCTTCTCCTCGACACAGACATCG
>JAODLD010000002.1:9950344-9962041 GCA_026781065.1 Mormyrops boulengeri
CATTGAATGTACTGGGAGTTGGGGGGACATTCCACTGTAGGGTGGGTAGCAGAAGAGGAGAAGAAAATAGTCAGAGGCTCCATAGAATTCTCTGTTAATTATTCTAAAGCTCAAGGAGAGCTGTTGTGTACCTGTCATAATTTGCTCACCTGGGGGAGTAGTTGGTGGTGGTTTACTGGTGGTTGTTGGTGGTTTTGTCGTGGCCGCTGTTGATGTGGTTGATGGTTTACTGGTAGTTGATGGTCCTGGAGATTAAATTAAATTACATATTTTATCTTAAAATTACCTAGGGTTTGATTAATTTCTGACGTAAAACAACCTCATTATGTTCTTTTATTTTTGTTAGTCGCTCAATTTTTACAGATGTAACAGACATGAGTAAGACACAATGCAGATTTTAATTCATAGAGATGGATTTTGTAAATGTCTTATATATGTTTACAACCTATTTTCCACATGTCCATCATCCTCCCCCTTTACTAGTACAGACTTGCAGCAGGGACAGCCCATTCTAATATTCCAGATTATTTTAGGTAAATGCTAAAAGCCTTGTATTGTAAATACTGAATGCCATGCTGAAGAAGTTGGGGCACCTTGACATGCTGTAATACAGACACTGTCCACAGCCAGGTCTGTCTTGTCGGTCTCTCCATAGACACCTTGGATCACAAACTGGGGGCAATAAAGTATCAGTATCGACTTGCGGAATATGTACTCGTGTGACAAGAAATACTGGGCAATGTAGTATAAATATGCAAGTAGAGTGATCAGTCGTGCAGCACCTGTATGTCTCCTGTGCCGACGTAGTGTGCCTCTGCCTTCTTCCAGCCCCGCCCTTGATTCCCTATTAAACTCATCAGGGGGGCTCCCAGTGCGCCTCCTTAGCATATAAACAGATTTCCATAACATGCAAACACGTGCTAAAACACTCCAGATTAGCATGAAATCTGAGAGGAACTTGACACATTTGAGGTTCTTACCGGCAGGGATAGCGTAGACATTGATCGTCATTGTGGTGGCAGTACCATACATGTAGTAGTGGAATGCGAGCTGCAGACAGCCTGCTGAGGAAGTGACAGGGCTTAAGAGCTCTGCTGCCACTCCTTCCTTGGCGAAACTCGAGTCCAGCAGCAGGTATAGGCCAACTGCGCAGAAAACAAAGGAGGCCACTATCAGAACTTCATTTCTTCTATTTGGTTACATTGTCCTGTACTTTAAATATGTTGTGGCCTGCTGTGTGGCGTACTGTATGTGATTTCAGGGCAGTGTCTTAACAGGATCGAGATTAAAAAAAAAATGGTTTTGAATAGGGCTGCCACTAACGACTATTTTTCTGTGGATTAATCTGTTGACCATTTTACCGACTAGTTCATTAATCTAAACGATTCATGTTCCTCCAGGAAATCAAATAGACAGTTTAATTTAAGTTTGTTTTATTTTGATAATAACAAACTGTGACTATATTTACATGCAGAGCTTAGTCGAGCTACCGTTATAACTCGACTACGCCATTTAATCGTACTATTGTCCTTGTCCTGTAGACAACACTTCCGATAGATTTGCTTATTCTGTCAGATTTTAGTTATACAGTCAACCAAAGTCATACTATAAAGCTCTGCCTTCCAGACAGTATGAGATTCCTGAGAAATTCCACCCCAACAATCTCCTGTTACTGAGTTGTCTGACCATAGGCTGCGCACTGTATGCTGTGTCACTCACGTCCAGGCTTGGAGTAGTCGTCATCTGGCCCAGTTCCCTCTGTCTCTGTGGATCCAGGCCACTGCTCCCAGCCAAAGATTTCTGCTGGTGCTTCAGTAGTCCAGCCACACAAGTCATCGAAGGTGTCAAAGTCACATTCTGACAAACAGCCTTTAGTAAAACACATATTTAAAAACTGTTAATTCCACTTAGACAGTTTTATATTGAAAGAACCAGAGAACATACAGAATAAGAGGCCGGCCACCCCATCATGTTAACTTCAATGGTCAATGACTAAGTGGCTACATTATTTGCCTTGAATGAATATAATTACTATGTTTCAGTACCAGTCTTTAGGCATCTATTCCAACCACTTTTGTAAGGAAATCTTTTATGTTATGACTTAATCCATTTCCCAAATAGTCTGTGTATCTCTGTTCCTTAAATTGTAACATAAACCTAGTCGAGCTCAACATAATTCTGTCCCTCAGAAATGTTTCTTACTTCACTTATTTTTTTCCTCCAAACAATTTCAATTTAGTGATAACTATCTATGTTCTCTCTTTTATACCACCAACAATATTTGTTGAAATTTGGCATGTTGGAATATCTTTCTGACATAAGGTGACAACTACAGTACAAAACATTCCCAGGAAGACCTTAGCAGTGCATCGTAAAACCTAAAAGTTCATTTCTTTGACTCGATTTTAAATATTTATGTAGTTCCACACCTTCATTACCAACATCACCATTAATGTATAACAGAACATCAAGTGTTCATTTTCTGGACTGAACAAAAGACGTATGTAAGTTTAGAGAAGACATACCAGGGCAAGCTCCTTCACTGATAATTATGTTGTCTAGAGCTGTGTCACAGGATGATGTGGTTCCTCTCATAGCCTCAAACACAATCTGAGGACATGTTTAGAATCTCAGGTGGTTATAAAGTTAAATCAGACACTGAATACGAACACAAATAATTACAGCAGAATCTTGCTTATCCGACATAAACGGGCCGGCAGAACGTCTGATAAACGAAAATGTCGGATAATGGGAGGTGTTAAGACAAAGCCTATTAAACGTCAAACTATGTTATAATTTTACACATTACGAACCTAATACTCATGTTTTTCAACAAAACAACAGAAATTGTACAGTCGGGGTAACTAATTAGCTCCGGTAGAGTCGGGAGCAACAAAAAATAGACGACGCTCACGCCCGCAACTTGCAGTTCTTGTTGCCGATTGATGCGTTTTTTTGGGGGTTTTTTTTGTGGTGGGATGTCGGATAATATGGAATGTCGGATAAGCGAGACTCTACTGTAGTTAAATGGTTCCAAGAACACTGTAGTAACATTCAGCCATCAACATGCTGCCATCTTTAATCCCTTCATTGTTTAAATGGATTCACGCTACAGCTTTGCTGCAGCCATTGCCGAATGTATAGCCATGATTCTTTCAGCCACTTATCCTGACCCGGGTTGCAGGGAGTCCTGAAGCCTATTCCTGCCAGCAGAGGGCACAAAGCCAAGGTACACGCTGGACAAGGTGCCAACCCATTGCAGTATGCCTACACACATAATCATGCTTTGCAAGCAATTCAGAGATGGCAGTAGGCCTAGCTACACATCATTGGTCTACAAGTGGAGGCCAGAGGAAGCCCATCCAACCCAGGGTGAACATGCAACCTACACACGCAACAACAGCTAATGCGAGGTGGGAGGCAACAGTGTTACTGACTGAGTCATCAAGCTGGCTGATTGCCAACAGTGCATCACTATGTACTACTTACTTTTTCCTCACTCCAAAAATAAAGGAAAGCTCAGAAAAGAGAAACTCACATTGACAGTCTGGCCAACAGGTCTCGTCACGGTCAAATCAGCTCCGAGCCAGGAAGGACTCTGGAAACCCACTTTCTCCCAAACCTTCTCCTCTGTGCCGGAGTCATGGACCAAAACAGCTAGATGGTTGAGGTGGTCACTACCGTACATATAGTACCAGAACTGAACACATATTTGAGGCAAACTGCTATGGAGTGCCGGACTGATCAGGCGAGCTGTCTGTCTACTAGCCACATTGTCACACTCATGGTAAATGTAGTAACCATCTGGTAAGTGAGAGAGGGGAAAGCATCAGTTAGAAACTCAAATTCAGTAGTCATTCAGTAGTCTGACGATTACCAAGAACTAAGGAACAAGCAAGGGCTTTTGATAGATCAGTACTGACTGCCATTGGGGTAGTCCCCTTCCGGTCCGGTGCCATTGGTGGGTGTTGGCCCGCGATGGCGGGTCCAATCACTGTCATCGTTAATGTCTTGCCGAAATTGGCAGAAAGGAGCGTTGTTGTTGTTAAAGTCACATGATGTCAGGACAGCTACAGGGTAAAAATTGAGGAAATCTGAATGTAAGGACCACTTCAGGAAATATATACAGCACGGAGACACAAATGTTATACATCAGTAGTAGTATTTTATTATGATATAAAAATGCAAGCTTTAGGTGATCCCACATCGCTCTCAGGATCTGATTGCATTTAAGTGAGGGCCAGGCAACAGATTAATGCCCCATACAGGGTGTGTCCTGCTTTGTTCCCTACATCTCCCTAGATGCGCATTGAACTTTTGTGACTTTGGATTGATAAGTAATTACTGAAAATAGGTGTAGGAACTGGACTAATAAACATATTTTGATCTGTTACAGTTGTGACATCATCACAAGGACGTTGCAATATGTTCAGTGCGGTTATAGTGCTGTTTTTATTTGCTAATAAAAGTGTAAATTATTAACAGTTTCTCATGGGTGTAACACAGTGTCTTGCTATCACTAAATGGCTACGTTGCCTTTATAAATTTCATTATCTAGCTGGGTAAGAAGTTCAGCAAGGTTGATTTTGTGTGTGTTTTATCTGAAGAAGAACCTCGGTGCTGTCTTGTAGCATAGTCTGGACCAGAACCACCATTTTCCTGTCCCAAAGTGGAACTATACCCCTTACTTTGTAACACGTATTGACTTACCATTTTCTTCTCTTGTTAATGACTGTTTTACATTCCTTCAGAAAAGAAAATAAGAAGTATAATGAATGTCATGGAAAATGCTGGCGTTAAAGATCGTCGTTAGCTCCTGCGTGATAATGTGTGTCATTAGAAACTCATCTCTTTGAAAATAACCTCCTGCATTTTATAGAATAAGACTATATTCATCTCTGTGGGGAAATTCTCTTCTTGCCTACCCCCTCTTGCTCTCCATGAGACACATGCATGGGTGAGAGCAAGCATGTTGGGGGGGGGGTCACAGTGCAGGGTCAGCCACAACGTGCCAAGCACCGGGAGCTAGGGTTTATGGGCCCGATGGACATGTGACTATTTTTCTGAGGCCGGGGCTTGAACTGGCAACCTTTTAATCATAGACACAGAGGATTAACCCACTGGGCCACACACCAGCACCCTACATCTTTTGTTATATGCATCTCTTTTGCACAAAAATGTATTGTTCTTCATTCATTCACTGGCCTTCTGTGACTGGTTCTGGGTCATTATGAGCTAGGAGGCTGGCTGGTGCCCTCACTCTCATGACATTTAGTCTGGGCATATGATGCTGCAATAAAAACAAGCCCCAGAAAAGATCATCTCATATAATCAGCGTCCCATCCGTTGGGGTTATGCTGAGGTTACACAGCTTGCATGCACACCACGAGGGCTACAGTCATATGATTTAAAAATCCAAGTTAAAAAAAACCCTAAATACATTGATTACCAGGAATACTCTACTGAACGCATGCAGTAATATTTCCATAAATTTTGAGTCTGACACACAATCCCTCTAATGTCGATATCTAATTCTGAGGTAATTTCAGATATTATTATCATTCATAAACAGTTTGGGGTGAGTTTCCCGAAGCCTTCTTAACGCTACGTCGTTTGTAAATTCTGTGTTAAAAGATAGATCTAACGAACGACGTAGCATTAAGAAGTCTTCGAGAAACTCACCCTTGACCTTTATAGACATGGTCTTGTTGCCATATATGTTTTAGTGCTACGTTTGTGAAAAATTGTTCTGACCAACAAAATATTTTGCAAAGTTACCTTCAAAGGCAATTTTTAATAAGCAAACAAATAAACACATGCATTTATTGAACAAAAATAAAAATACTAAATATATAAGAAAGCCAGCCATATTACAAACAAAAATATTTTGCTTACCAATCATATGTTTTTGTTATTGCATTATAACCACTTATCCAAGCGAGAATTAATATGAATCTAATTTGATCCATAGCTAACCTGGTTGCTAACCTAAGTTGGTAAGTTAGCTGAAAAGATGAGATGGGAACAATCACTGACCCTTATATATACTTGGCATGGTTTGAATGAGGATGTTGATAGAGAAAAGGGAGGTTGGGGGGGATTTTGCACTTTTCCCACATTATACACATAGATAGTTGGAAGCCAAATCGTCAATCAGTAACTGTCCAACATAAAAACGGAGGGTGTGTACCAGCTGACAGTTGTTTTTTTACAGGGTAACAGTATCCAAGTGTTGGTAGGTGTGTCAGTAACCCCACTGAATTGCTCCACGTGTCTATTTCATGTGTAAAACCCATTGTGCAAAAGCACCCACCCTGATTCGAAGGTGTCCAAGGTTCCCTCAAGTGCCACCTGTCACGTAATGTAGTGTCCCAAAGCCGCACAGCATCAATTTGTAAAACCCTGTTATTTTACCTAAATAAATGCAACCTCATAACATCACATCGCTCATCTACCCACAAACTAAAGGTTATCATCTTGATTAATAGACAAAAGCAGCTTATATCAGGCACCAGAGAACGAATAGGTCTTGCTGTATTAGACAAGGAAAATGTGATTAGCTCAAACTGCTGTACTGAGACACCTAGACCAAAGTGGTAAAAAGCGGCAAAGTCACTTTGGAAAAATTAGCATCTATGCAATGTGACTTCACAAAACAAAAAGAAAGATGGAATGCAAATCAAGAGGGCCAATTTATTAGAGGTTTTACTGGTGAACAAATAGCTCCTGAAGCCATAATAAAAAGCATCCTGAAATAAATTTCTTGAGGCGTTCTGTGAATTTCTGGCGAGTTTCAGACCACAGGTTCAAATCCCAAATTCTGTACATGATAGAGTATTCATATCACCCTCAATTCTGATTGCTGACCCTCCTCTGCGACCCCAAGCTTTTCTCTTAAACATTGCTTTTGAGTGGGGTTTCACAATCCGGTCCTCAGGGACCCACATACAGTCACCTTTTTTGCTCCCTAGGGAGCAGGAAGGCAGCTCAAAAAATGTTGACTGTTGGGCAGTGAGCTCGGAGGGAGCAAAAATTTGGACCAACCGTGGGTCCCCAAGGACTGGATTGGGAAACATTGTATTAGTGTGTCTAATAAATATATATAATGTAAAACTCTTTAGGTAGTTTACAACCAGCCAAAAGAACCTTTAACTTTCAACATTCTCTCACTATATTTCATGTATCACACAAGCAAAATAAAGACTGTCTAACTTCTCATAAAGATACTAAAAGTGTCAGGGAAAGTTGTCCCTAACCTGAAATAAATTTCAAGTCAGACTTTTTAAAAATATAAATCAATCCAAAGTCCCGAGCAGTTGAATGTTACAGGCATAACCCACAATGTTAAAAGGACTTTGTCTCCTCAGAGGGTGCATTGATGGTTTAAACATGCTTTCAAGTATATAAAAAGCAGATTTAAAGACAGAGTATCCAGTGGAAAGTAACATGTAGGCCTCTTAATTGAAGCCAAAATGGTGTTATTGAGTGAAGGCACTGCTGTATTACCAGAATACTAAAGCATTTAACCTGAATCATATGAAACATATAATATTAGAAATATGTTTTTGTTATAAATGAAGAAGCAGGAAAAAGTTGTGGTGGTGTCCAGGACTTCCTTCACCTTATTGCAGATTTTCCCTGAAAATCAACAGACTATCAGTGCAATCACGCCCAGCTCCACCCTAGTGATAAGCACTTTACTCAATGCATTACTCACATTCCGCAATGCAGTGCAAAGTATTCATATACCACACCAAACTGTACTTTTTGTTTAGGAATAATGATATACATAAGATGAGAATGCAATGTAAATTGAAATTTTAAATGAAGTGTTTTTAATTATAATCAAAGCAGTGCTGGTATAATGTCCCTCTGTATTTACTCATCCGAATTACATGTAAAACATCTGCTCTCTACACTCATATCACTAAAAATCTGGGCTCTGTTTTATGACCTGGAAAATGAACTTTTTCCACATCCCACGCAAGAACAGTATTGATGATTCCTCAGGTATGATTACATAGAGTAGCATGTTCAAAGGCCGTATGATCACACTATAGGTTAACTTTGCATTGGCTGTGTCTGATTTAATGTATAACGCAAATGGCCACCTATTCACACACATGGACACACCCAAACAACCAGAGGAAGCGACAATAACAATTAGTAATTATGTCACATTCTACTGAGTGGAGTGGTGGCATTGAGGCTAGGGATCTGTGCCAACAATCGGAAGGTTGCTGGTTTGAATCATGTAAATGTCGAATGTTTTGTCCTGGGCATGATGGTAATCTGCTTCCAACCGTACAAGGAGGTCTTCAAACTTACAGGGAAATTTGAGGGTTGGTGGTACGATTGGTACTCCAGCCACTGGAAAAAAACTCACTGTTTCATCCAGGGTAGTGTGGTGCTGAGGTGTCACCCTCTGCACGGATGCAGTCGGGATCTCATCCCTGCGGTGGTGGGTGTGGCAACGTGCCGCATCACTGCATGCTTCTTTCCTCTCTGTACCATTTTTACAGTTTTCCCTGCTATTGAGAAAATTAGACTCTGTAAATAATTACTGGATGAACAGAATCATCCAGCACCAAATATATCCCATGAATCTATGTGTGCCCCAACACTGAACCCTATAAGCATTTTTTCAGTTCAGTTCGTTTTGTTTTAGCCGTCCCCCCAAAATGAATGTGTAGTGTAAAATCTAACTGAGCCATAGGAGTCAAAGAAACAATATCTTCAAAGTAAAAAAAAAATTCTTGGTCTCCACTTTTCAGTGGCTGTTCAACCAAACTAGGCATATTAACCTACCAAATTAAATAAAATAGGACACTTCTTTGGAGTCATAGTGAAACTACATGCTTTGAGCTCCTACATTGTGACTGGAAGAAAATCGCGGGGTCTTATCGGACAGTTATATAACTGGGTTATACAACTGTGTGCTGTTTCAAGACAAATTCTCTTGTTTGTTTTACTCACAAAGGATTTACTTGCCTTGTAAATTCTATGAACCTATATAATAATGGAAAGACAAGGAATCTCACGCAAACACTTAAGGTTTATTGCATAGACCTGTTCACCCATCACACACCCATGACCTGTGGAACCCTTCCCTCCCTTTGTATCCAACAACTGCTAAATACCCAGCTGAAGGAATATTCTATGACTTTTCCCCTAACCAAGCTCCTCTCAGGTGTCAGAAATTCATTATTTTCATAGTAATTAATTTTAATGAACAAATGGTAGTAAGAACCAGTAGTGACTGCTGACCAAAAGTTTTAGTTATGCAAACTCTGGACTACCTATAGTTTCCTTTGCTGTTAGTTTTCACTCTCATTGTGTCCCCCAAATGCTAGCTCCTTCTGACCCAAGGATGAAGTTGCATTTCACAATCTATAATTTTCCGAGTTCCTAATCAGACATCCCATTTTATTTTTCAATTCAATACGATCCTGTAACATACGGGATTGGTGGGAAATTAAATGCTCTACTGCACTGACATGTTCCTTTTCACAATAAAAATTCTGAACAAAAAACAGATGATCTTATTTACCGTATATACATGAGATTAACTGCACTCAACAAGAACATTTTTCACAAATCAAAGCATTTTTAAATAGCACCCTTGCCGCTTTCATTTAGAATATGTCAATGGCTTGTCCACAAACTAACAAGGAATATTGACGAATAAGTAAATTTATCTTGTGAGTGATGGCAGATAAGAAATTCATAAAAGTATATTAGCTTAGTGAAGCAGAAAGTGTTTTGCTTCAATGAAATTCCTTTCAACAATGAAATGGTGGTGCCATTTTGCACAATACTTTGTTTTGTTTTGTTTTAACTTTTTTGGTTTCACAGGGAAATGGACAGACTAATTTATACACTTGAAATGATGCTGAGAAGAAGGTGCCTGCATGGAAATCCCACCTCCTAATGAACTGGGTCTCTTTCTGTGCAGATCAACTGGTGGACATCCTACAGACATATTTAATATCTCCCTCAGCCAGATTGTCATCCCCTCATCCTTTAAAACAGCCACCATCATCCCAAAACCAGATAAATCAAATAAAGATGGTAGCCTTAATGACTACCATCCCGTAGCACCAAGGGCATAACTTTGGGTTGAGCATTAAGGGGGGGGGGGGTTGAGGTGTCCACCTATTTAAGGGGGTGCAGAGGGGTTTATTGGCTGGTTTTGAGTACTGGGGAGTTACACACCCATGCATAGCACATCAACCATCATTGCGACCAATGCTTTGAGAGACTAATCATGGGGCACATTGAAGTCAGCCTTTCCACCGCATTGGATCCAATTTGCATATTTCCACAGTTACTCCACAGATGACGCAATATCAGCCCTACTTAGCATAGCCTTAGCATACCTGGACTACAGAAATCTCTATGTCAGGATGCTGTTCATAGACTTCAGCTTAGCATTCAGTACAATCATTTCACAAACTAACACACAAACTGGAAGGGATCAGTATAAACTGAACTCTCTGCAACTGGATCCTAGACTTTCTCACTGAAAGACTGCAGACAGTTTGCATATAGGACAGGTCCTCTGGCACCATCACACTGAGAACGGGTGCCCCCCTGCACTGTGTGCTCAGCCCACTACTCTTCACTATGCTGAACTCGGGACGGAGGAGCACATCTAAACACTGGTATTGAGGAGTACATGAGAGGCAGGTGTGGGAAATAACAATAAACTCATAACAAGGAATGATAAATTGCTGGGATGAATGCCCAACGTTCAACTTTCCCTGATGAATGCCAGTGACACCTGCTGGCCAAACAGGAGCAGGACGGTGCTAACGGAGACATCATGACGCCACTGCTAAGAGCATAATTGTCATGTCTGTGGGAGAAAGCACAACCCAGATGCAGCTTTAGGCTGAGCAGAAGATATACAGAGAACCAGAAAACAAAGAACTGCGAGGGGTCTAAATAGAGAGCAGAAAGGAACAATGAGGCAGAAGCAGTGTGAACCAGCCCATAGGGAACACTGCGGGAACAGGAAACACAACAAACAGAGAGCACATTAACAACAACAACAAATTTATTTTTGTATAGTGAGTTATCACAACATGACATTGTCTTGAAGCGCTTTACAGCATCCCCACCCAAAGCCCCCAGTGAGTAAGCCAGAGGCAACAGTGGTAAGGAAAAACTCACTAGAAGGAACAAACCTTGGGAGGGACCAGACTCAAAGGGGGAGCCCATTCTCCTGGGGCCAGCAGAAAAGCCAAATCGGAGAGATGGGTAAGTGCCAAGTCGCACTGTCTAAGTCATAATATTTGAGTCACAACCAGGGAACAGGCAGGTAATGACAAGCCAGTGCTGATGCTCCTTCAGATCGCCAGGCAACCAGTAGTATGGCAGGCGGGGCATACAAGGAGGACGACACAGGCAGAACGGCGAGCTGAATGCAAGGACATCATTGGACATCATTAAACATCCATAACAACAACAACGATCAACCTGGGGAACGCAAAGAAGGCAGGGACATATATACACAGATAAAGAGGGACTAACAAAAGGCAGGTGTGGGTGATCATCACGTTAGGCTGTGAACAACTAGGTGATTACGGGATGGCCAGCAACCTCTGCTGGCCAAACAGGGACATGACGGAGGCGGATCATGGCGGTAATAGGACTATGATATGAGTAGGGATGAAACGGTTACCGACGGTTAGT
>JAODLD010000002.1:9966245-9982222 GCA_026781065.1 Mormyrops boulengeri
AGTTTGTGTATCAGTACTTTTTGAACATTTTCAGCATGTTTTAACAATACCACAATAATACTGATAATGTGATCATTAAATTTGCATAGTTTCATATCTACACATGAATAGTTATTAGAATGTATATACAAATACATTTCCATATGAAGTAAAGAAAAAATACTCAAAGAGAATGAGTATTAGTGGTGTGCCTCGATCAATCATGTATCCCTGAATAGTTTACTCTGTGGTGCCACCTGGTGTGTCACTGGGGAAATTCTGTCTATATCTGCTCTCTAGAAATGATCTTCCCTGAATTTAATGCAGCACTTCAAGAGTTCATCCGACTGCATTCATTGTAGTCTTTTTAAAATAAATCTTTTATCCTCTAAATCAAGAAATATCCAGCGTTTTTATTCCATTCTTTATAACAAATATGAAAAAATGTTTGCGAAATGTATCAATAAAATGGCCCGATAATATTCTGCCTCAGCAAATTGCAACACAGTTGACTAAGAAGTTGCATTACAGGGTTTCTGATACTTCAGGGACTGGACATTTATGTTGTTACTTATATTAAGAACCCAACTGATTGCGTGCCCCTCCTGACCTTGCAAAATATAACTTGGACAGTTTTGCAAAATCCATTTGGAATAGGCTTGTCCCTGTTGGTTAATGTGGAAAACGCAGGAATGCCCATCCCGTACTTTTTTCAGTTTTACTAAATCGACAGTCGACGTTACATATTACTTAATATAAAAAGAAATACGTTTTAAAACTTAAACACTACACCACTATGCATATAAATATTTAGAAGCGAACCCGCCAGTAACTGAACTGCTGAACCAATTTTTACCGATCCAAACAAATGTTAACGTCACATTGTCATGTGATCACTGAGTGCACGTGATTTTACGATTTGGCGGTAAAAACACACTCGACAGATAAACGTTCGGTTTTTTGCCGGTTCACCTGTAATAGAGGATTGATGTACAAGGTAAGATGGGAAATCGTATAGTATTATACATATTTATTATTTATTAATTATCTGTGTTAATTCCATTTATGAATTGTGATGCTAGCTGGTTATATTTGAATTGTAACATTAATGTGTGTGCTGTTCTGTAAATATTGTTGCTCATACATCAAAAACATTTTTTTCAATTACATGAGTTAAAGAGGTTAGCTCAGGGTTGTTGATAGAAATGCATATCCCATTACCGCTTATTTCCTAAAACCAGCATTATTGCTCACATTTCCTGCAGTAAGAGTAGCATAAACACATTTTTGATTGGGATGATATAAATCACTGCATTCAATTACAAAACATATGAACTTAAACTTGTACACAAATTCACACTTGTACACAAAGTTTGCCTTTGCAAGGGAGTATTGTATAACAATAGTGTGAAGGATGGCATTTCATAGCTTCTTAATTAGTATTTTACTTGTGATTACATCAGCAGTTAATTGAATGACTGTATCTAAAATAATATGACAGTCATACCAGATTTTCTAAACTGTCATGTGAACTACATTTTATGAAAGTGGCCGGTAATGTCTTGTGGGAATTTGTAGACATGACAGACTGGTAAACCTGACTCATAATGGTCAGATATTATGCTCCAGTATACCCAAGGAAAATACTGGTTTAGTACTGGCAAGAAGCCTGGAAGCAAGAAGTGTAAGGTTGTGTTGCAACAGATTGATTCATGTCCATTGCTGCATCTGAGAAAAAGGCATAGCATGTAAATGTGGGTATCGTAAGGTATGTCATGAAGTTGTTAATCCTGATTTTGGGGTGAGGGGGCTGGTCCTAGTGACTGATGACATAAAAAAATGCACCAATTTGTCTGCCATTTTCAATTTCTGGATTCCACAATAGTGAAAATATACTTGTATTAAAATAATTACTTTAAAGAGAAAATTATACCTTAAACTCTGGTTTCTGGATGTTACATTAATAAATATCCATGGGTAAATGGAGCACAAAAAACTTTCAATATACTTAGAGAAAAGTGATTTTCCATCCATCTAATAACCACTTACCCACTACAATGATTTTTATATTTTAAACTCACTATACACCACAATATGCACACTAGTTACCCAAGGAAGCAAAATGGTCTCCAGCATATTCAGCTCTACCGGAAGGGGTTCAACATCAATTACAATAAACTGTTTTTTAAAAAAAAAAAAAAGAAAGTCAGGATCAGGAATAACTATGTAGCAATTACATAATGATAACATTAAATGGAAAAATTTAAATAAAAAAAATCTCAAAAATGGGCTCTTGTGAAAAATTGTCTCTAGCCCACAACCTGTTGATGAGAATGAACACATTTGATAAGTAATTTTCCAAGTAGAGCTACAAAACTCAACATACGTTGTCTGTCAGAGAAGCATTTTTAATAATTTCTATTTAGCAACACACTTACAAACAAAATAGGATGTCTGGTGTCCATCCTTGGTGACAAATTAAGAGCATAATTCCATCAGCCTGAAAGTGTCTGATCTCGATTATTAAATTTAAGTATAAAACAATGAAATCAAAGAGGCAGAAATAGTGGAAAACATCCCGAACTGAGTTACATGAATTAAGATACCTGTGTTACGGTCTAAATTATTACAGACAACACAGCTCCCAGCACACTTGTACCAGGTATTTGGTGTTCTTGATTGTGTGCTGGGAGGGAGGAAAAATATGGTCTGTCTGGGCCTCCCTGAAGACTGGGTTGAGAAACATTGCTGTAGATTAACAGTAGGCCTGTGGATCTCAAGCAGCAGACCGCTTCAGCTTGGGAAGTGCTATAATTTCAGACTGCCAGGTCATCATCTGGGTCCTCCGGGTCAAAGTCATCACTGACATCAGGATCGTAAACAATTCGGCCTGAACCTGGACGAGGCTTAAGTAGGGCAGACTTCCTGTACAGGAAAAGAAGGGAACAACTCAGCAATGATGAGCAATATGATCTAAAGTTATCCAGCTTGGCAATCATCTGAGATGACTAACCTTGTTTATTGTCAGTGACAACTCTGGTAAATGAGTGCAAACGACGCATTTCTACAATAACTATTCTGGATCTCAACAATGTGCAGATTCTAGAGACCGAAAAAAAAATGAATCCTTGTACAACAAATAAAGTGTCATGGTACATTCCATCTGGATGGAAAATATACTAACTGAATAGTGTCAAATGCACACTAAGAAAGAAAAGAAAAAAGACTTAAGAGTTAGTAAGACAGAAAACAGCAATGCTACATTTCCTGGATATTACATTAACCAAAGTAAGCTGAGCCAGATCACAATAATATATTGTATGTTCAGTGTTACCACAGTTGCATTGTTATACATAGAAAGCTAATATGCTAATAATGGGAAGGTAAATATGTGTATTTACTTCTCTTCACTGAAGACAAAAGGAAGAGACAATTTTTCTTTGGCTTCTTTTTCACCCACGGACAAGCGAAGGTTAAAGGTCAAGTTGGCAGCAGGATCTACCTAAGTAAAGAAACACTGATTAATGTGCTATATTCACATAAAAATGTTGCAGTATACTTTCAGGGACTTTTCTGAAAAAGTGTGTAAGTGCCAAATTTTTGTAGTCAGACCTGTAGTACTTCCATCCATCTTCTAACTGCTTATTCGGGACATTGTAATGAGAGATTAGTTAACATCATTTCATGCTTATTGCATGTTTAGACAAATTCAAACTTAAGTGATCTCTATGTATGGAGATGTAAATAAACTTGCCTTGCCATATCTGTGTCAGTGTTTGCAATTCCAGAAGTTAAATTTCATTTTTGGATTGTGTGTGTGGCTGGGTCTAAATCCAAGCACAGGTGGCTATTGTGCATGATGACTAATGAAAAATGGATGACAGTACGCCTCTTACTTCACGCTCGTCTTCCTCAGTCTGCAAATGCCCATGATGGCTGGGCCGGGCTTCGACAGTGACCGTCAGATCCTCCTTAACACTGAAGTACTCCTCCTGGTAACACAAGCATAAACTATGACCAATGGGCTTCAGATTACAGCTGGTTACAGTCTACAGATACTCTTGCCTCAGTCAATATCTACTAACGCTTTCATAATTTCAGCTTTTATTTCATGATGCTATTTGAATAAGTTACAAATAGGAATGAAAGAAAAGGGCGCAAAGATTTTGAGGATGTCCCCAACTCTCATTGAGGACAACACTATAGCAGAACTGCAAAATCAGTTACTATAGATTTACAATGATACAGATGGCACTGCGGTCAAGCAACTACAGCTCCAGAAAAAATGTAGAGACCACTCTAGATTTAGACCATTGTCTAAATCTGCATTTTTAACCCTGGATTAATGCTGGTTCTGCTAGCAGAAGGCTACACTGAGCAGCAGGTTGCTAACAGGCTCAAAATTTCTAAGACAGCAGTACAAAAGGTTAAGGTGAAGCAGGAGACACTGGGAACGACCAAAAACCAGCCAGGTAGAGGGCGGAAGCGACTTTCTAATGCCAGAGATGACCGTTAACTTATCCGACAGTTTCTCATGAATCGAAGGATGACATCAAGTGACCTTTAAAAGGAATAGGAAACATTAAGTGGTGTGAAATCCACTGCTAGGACAGTTAGTATCAGGCCCCTAGAAGCAGGACTGAAGACTCAGAAAGAATGGAAGAAGCCCTTCATTAACGGGAAACAGAGAAGAACCAGGCTATACACAGACACACACACACACAAATTGAGAAATGAGTGAAACAAGAATTATGCTGTGGTCTCTTAATTTTTCCCAGAGTTGTAACGACACGCGAGCCTCTTCTATGTCCAGAGTATGAGACTCCTGGTGCTTCCTACCTCGTGAGTAACCTTGCCAGATTTGGTACGTCTCGTTGTCTTGGCAATGGCCTGCTGACCCCGGTCTCCTGGTACCACAGATATAACAGCAGTAGCCAGATGGCACAAAGTACCCACGATGCCCTGTTGGTGCAGATCGCAGTGCAGCAGCGCCACCACTCTCCTCAATGCGCCACCTTGTGGATACATTTTTTTCCATACAAACCATGAAGAGGTCAAGTTTCTCCACCATTATTTACATATTTTATTAGTGTTTACCTAAATCATTTTAGGTTAAGTGGAACAACCTCTCCTGAGTTCCTGTAGTCGCTGGCAAACAACAGCAGGGGGGTGGTGCCTCAAAACCCAGGACAGTGAATCTATGACAAGTGTTGCTGGTTTCGATCCCTCCGACCCACTCAGGTGGGCATTGAGCTCCTCAGATGTGAACTGATGAACAGTGAAAAGCGGATGTTCAGACCAGCCTAGTGGGTCGGTGTAGCCATTGTGGACACACAGCCTACATCAAAAAAAGGGAGGGAGGGGCTTAACGGTGGAGTTTAACACGAACCCAGGGAAGGTACTCAGGACAGACTGCACACATGTACACACAGTGTACCTAAGCTCACCTTGAGCTATGCTAATCCACAGACTTCATAGCTTAGTTTACAATTTACCTTTGCTCGTATTTCCTGTCAAGTCCCAGTCTTAGATCCTCTTCACAAACTTCAAATGCGAGCACGTGGACATCCTCCTCCCTAAAATAAAATTATTCGCTTGTTTCTATATATTATATTTAGTTCCCCTAAAGAATAGACTGCATTTCACCGGGAAAAAATGCACAAACGTTGCACCAAAATATTATTCAGCGGCAGACTTTTTAGCAGAAACATAAACATTATAGTTGTTTCAGGAAAAAAAAATCCTAAAAAAAAACAGCGCCCATGCATTGGTAAGACTTGCTGGATAAATTTAAACATAATACTAGAATTAACTAGAAGTACAAGAAATGTTGCGGTTGACTGTTAAAATACACTTCATGTGATCCTCTGTATTACTTAATTTGTAACTCGCCACATCCTGAAAGCAATGGGTCGGTCGCGGAGAGTAAATAGATGCATTGATTAAAAAAGAAAAAACGATTCCTTACCGATTCAGGGCAGCAGCGATGCAGCTCTGGAGAAGCTGCCGTCCACAGCACTCCATCGTGTCTGTAGGATCGAGCTTTTAGGTTTAAAGGACTCCTCAGAATGTTCAGAAATACCTTATACACGCCATGTCCACATTTTAAAAGTGTTCCAAATGTAAAGGGTATGTAAAAATGTTAAAGTGTAATTTTTTTTACCTTGAATTATTACGAATCCTCCATTTTCGGTACCTTGTATTACATCCAGCAACATGCTGATTCCGTCGATATGGGTTTGTTCCCCACCTTTTCCTCCGTAATGGTAATTTGAAAGCGTGTATTCAACAGGCCAGCTGCATTACGTGAGACCGAGGCTTTCCTGTGGCCTACCGATGTTTTGTTTCTAAAATCGATCTAAATTTACTGCTTATGACACAAAATAAAACTTGTCTTTCTTGCAGCTTAAGTAACCCGGAATTACACTTGGGTACATGGCTTAAATTTCAATTAATTTTGTTATCGAGAAAAGGCAGCCTGCTGTACCCACGTCGAAACTCTATGTCCCACAATCCCCTGCTTTTTTCCAATGACAAAGCAGGGTTTTTATAAACTACTGATCACCAAATCAAAGAGTCAGGGATCCCCCTAAAACTAATACGCGAATTTAGAAATGGGGATCGACGGAGTAAATATTTTCCTCCCAGGAATGGTACCGGTATAAATAATTAGGCTACTTGAGAAACACAATTACACGTTTTGTTGAGCGAAAGAAAACAGCAGAGAATAATATGAGGATTATTACTGGTTAGTGACACGCGTTACGTTGAACACCCGAGAGTAAACACTAACTAGTACAGTGATCAAAAATGGCAATAAGATTACTTTGTTGCAGCTCAGCACTGTCGCATTTTCACAGCAAAAACCAAAAGCTACTGACATGTGGCAACACAAAGCACTGCTAATGTGGATAACGGGAAATACTTTAGACGAACACATCTAAACATAAATTGAATTCCATTTGGGAAGATACAACAATTAATTTGTACAGCCCAGAAGCTAAAGGGTAGATATATCTCTACCTATCATCAAGTAATCGTAGACATTTACTTAGCCATTTATTTAGCCAATTCGTAGCTAATATAAAATACACTTATATTAGCAGACTGACAGAAATTTCGCGACGGCCAAGGAAGCCGCGTAACCCACTACGCATGTCAACTGAGAAACAAAGAATGTAATTGGCTGAGAGAAAATGACTGACTGGATTTTCCCGAAGTTTATTGGTTGTATATAAACAATGACAACCACTCCGCCCACAATCAGTTGATGGACTACAGTTCCCGACATTCCCCAGCGAGCCGTGTTTTCTTGACCACGAGGGGCCACCCTAGAGTTAGTTGACATTGATAATGGTGGGAGTGAAGCGCGTAGATGTTACCGAGACCAATTTAGTACAACTTTTGTCGTCTGTCAGAGAAAGGGGATAATCCTTCCGATTTCCCCCGTAACTATTGCTCCCAGAAAGAAAGGGGCTAAGTAGCAAACGTCTACTATCCAAAGAGACGCTGCTATGTAGCCAGTTAATTTGGATTGTAGAAGGAGCGGTTTACTTAGCTCGCAATGTAAAGCTGTGGCGAAAAAGGGAGACTTTTTTTTTTTTTTACTGTTTTTATGCCACGGATTAGCGAGGAAAGGGGAGTCAAACCGAGAGTTTCGTGGATATCCCTACAAGCGGGAACCCTGCTACACCGACGCCCGGTGAATTAGTCTTTCATCGGCGCTCGCCAGCCCCTCGTCCCCCGCCGAGGCTGCAGCTAAGCCAGCCAGCCCGGAGAAAAGGACAGCAGAGCCGGGTACCGACTGTGGCTTTGCTCGAGTGACAATGCTTGGAATTATGGCTGAGCATCAAGGTAGGTCAGTCCGTGCAGTAAAGCGCTTGACTCGGACACGCTCGGTAACTATTATTTTTTTTGGCTCGACGCGGCTAGCTAGCCGGCTAAGTACTTAGACAACGGCGTCGTCGTCTTCCGTCCCGGTCGAACCGCTTTAACTGCGCGTCGAGCTGCTCGGACGCCGGCTGCTTTTGTCGGCCGGTCGATCCCGGGCTCTTTATCCCGTTTTATTTGAGGGGCTTTGCGGCGGCTTGGCGATGCCGTGTGGGCGTCTGCTAGCCGAATAGCTCAGTTCAACTGTTACGGGGCGAAGCGACAGAAAACATTATTTATTTATTTCCCTCACAGATGTTGAACTTGCCGCTCGCGGAGGGTCGGTCCGGCCGCTCAGCTCTGCGTTTTACGGCCGCTAAAAACGCACGAAAACTGTCAAAAGTGCCGCGTTAAGTTTAGTTTCAGCGCTTTCTGGTCCCAGCCGGCCGAGCCCCTCGGCTGTAGCTCCGCGACCGAGACAAAGTTGTTTGAAGCGCGGCGGACGCGGCAGGCGCCTAAAGCCTCGTGCTTTTTTCCGCACGTTTTACTTATTTCGTCGAAATTCTTGGCTTGTCTGTTATGAGGGTCCTTTAAAAGCGAAGCTGGGGGGGGGGGGGCTGTAGGCGCTTGTTACCGCATGGCGAGTCAGACGGAGTGGGGGGGGGAGCGTTAACCGATCTGGCTGGGGAAAAAAAACAAGAATCAACTTTCAGGTGGTCAGTTTAAAGTTTTTATGTTGACGATGGGGGCACCGGAGCCGGACCCCGCTTTCCCGGGAAGTCGCCGTGGCAGCCCTGCGGGGTGTCCGACGATCGTGTGTTTCTTTCGCCATTCGCTTCGTCCTCCTTCCCGGCGCCGATTGCTGGCGGCGCTGCTGGGGCACCTGGCCGCCTCTGAGCGCCCCTTAAATCCGCTCTCCCTCCCTCCATCCGGCTGCTTATGGTCCGTCGTTATGCGATTATGGCGTTTTGCGCCGGATCTGTATGCCAGATGGTCGGTCGCGGTGTAGTGGACGGGGGTAGCCGAGCATGCTTTCGGGGTTTAGGTTATCGTAGCTAACCGCCTAATTAACCTGCTACCTAGATTAAGCCGGGGAGCGTGTAATGCAGGACGGAGACAAACCAGCGCTCGAGTGCAGCTTAAATGGTGTACGACCGCGTAAAAACGACGAAGTCATTGCAATGTAACGCCGCCGACGCTGGAAACTTGATTCTGCTTCGTAATTATAACTGTTTTTCCTTGTGTTTCCTTCCAAATAGATACACTTCTAAAATGCAAAACAGAGCCTCTGGTAAGATCGATTTCTTCTTTGTTCATGTATCGATTGATCGCCGCCGTGTTTCTCTAAACTCTTCTCTCTGGTGTTAGTAGCTTTGTCCTTTAGGTGTAACTTGCATGGAGGGCGATCCCTGAAATTGTATTGCACAATATATTTCTGATCGATAGAAATGACCTCATCGAATCATAGGCATTTAGTTCTAAAGCCCTTGGGTCCAGCTGCAATTCTGTCGGTGTCGATTTACAGTCGTGCGCAGTCTGAGTTATTGTCCGAAGCACGAGTTAGAGATAAATACAGCAGTTTGGTGGTAGACTTTAATGGTCGGGTCTGTCGCTGTTTTTACACTCGTGTTACTAGCAAGGTAGACGGGAAATGGTTCTACTGGTTGCTGGCCCTGATCTGTGTTGACTTTCTCTAGCCATCGGAGGGCAGGAAGAGGACAGTGGAAGACTTCAACAAGTTCTGCAGCTTTGTACTGGCCTACGCTGGTTACATCCCCACTCCTAAAGAGGTATGTGTAGAGCCGCCCTCCGCATTCAGCGTTTGGTTTCCCCCCCAGTACTATAATCCAAGCGTTCCGACACTTGGGTCTTGTGGTGAGACGCCGAGTATTTTGTGACACAGCGCCCTCTGCTGGTGGTTTAGTATAACAGTCCAAGTTTGCCTTGTGCAGGTCATTAACTGAGGTCCGGAGACCGACTACCTTGCAGAGCTAATGTGCAGCCCTAATTTAACGCACTTGACACCCATAAACGGGCCTTTCAGTAGCATCTCCATATTAGGGCAAATTTATCTTTAACATAACTGGCTCCAGTACTTTTCTGTATCGGGTGTGTTATATTAGGGCTGCGCCTAAACTGTGTAGGTTGGTGACTAGTCTAGTGTCATGCCTGCAGTTGATGTAGAGGTTTTTCGTTTGTTTTTGGATTTGTGTAATGGATTCACTACAGCAATAAAATAGATAGTGTTTTGGTTACTTTTGTCTTGTCCCAATACATTACATTTTAACGTAACAAGTCTCTGATCCTGTGATTGAAAGGTCACTGGTTGAAGTCCCAGCCTCAACAGAATAGTCGCATGTGCTCAGGCTCTTGAGCAAGGCCCATAACCCCCAACTCCAGGGGTTCTGCATGCTGACCGGCTCTGCTCTGTGATCTCCAAGTTTTCTCTCCCCTATGTCTGTGTGTGTGTGTGGACAAAAAGAGAATTTTCTCACCGGGATTAATACTATCGAATTAATTAATACCAGAGAGTGCCTTTTAAAACAGCCAGATGAGCATTTGGTGACACGGCGGCTTGGTGCTTAGCACTGTAGTGTTCTGCATGCTCCCCATTTGTGAGTTTTCTCTGACAGGTTTTAGAGACAGTTTGGTGTCTGTTGATTGACCATACCATGTGGTTGTGGCTCCTTGTGCCCTGTGCTTCCGGAGATAAGCTGCTATCTCACTGTGATCCTGTACTGGTTAAGGTTTGATAGAGGATAGGTGGCTGACCATTCCCCTCCTCCAGCCGTTTGTCAGCTGTTTGCATGCTTTTTCCTTCAGGAAACCACCTGGTCCCCAGCCTCTTCCAGTTCCTCACACGGGTCGGGGGCTTCTGGGGAAGGGGACGGAGCGTCGGACTTGCATACCATCCACACCTTTGTGCGCAAGGCCCGTGTGAACAAAGGCAAGAACCTTCGTGGGATGCATGAGGGCGGCCCCCTGCTGGACAAGATGCGCCTCAAAGACTCGCTGTATGGGGGCCACGGCGGGGGAAAGACGGAGCGCAGGAAGGAGAAAAGGCTAAAAAAGCTGGCTCTGGGGGCAAGTGAGGCGGACAGGGGGGGCAGCACTGGGGAGAAGCGGGCCCGGATCAAGCATAGTCAGAACCCAAAGTCTCCTAAGTGTCCAAAGAAGCCTAAGAACTCCGCCCAGAGTGAGACAGACTCCGAGACGGCCCCCGCTAAGCAGGAGGAGCACATGGCAGTGGAGGTGGTGGCAGAGAGGGGTGTCGGCCCTGAGGTGCAGGTGCTGGAAGAGGAGTCGACCAGGGAGGCAGAGTTGAGCTCCAGTGAGGGCGAGACCTGGATAGCAGACGAGGACATCATGGTGGAGTCAGGTGGGTGTCTGCACAGCATACAAACCTCCTGTGGAGCCTGTTTGCTCAGAATTAGCTAAGCTGGCAAGACAGACAACTGTGGTCCTGCTGGCTGCAGTCAGGGCTCCTTCTGTACAAAGATGTCGTATTGTCTCACCCAGTCCTGTGAAAGCTTTTGTACAATAGGGGAGGAAGATGATATATTTATGAATGATGGATGGCCAAGGATATCCTGTGTTTTGTAGAATGAGGGCTTTAAAGCAGCGTATAAAGTTGATTTAAGTTGTTTTATATAAAACTGAATGGGAGTGGAACTCCTAGAATGAGGTTTTCATAAAGCTCTGTCTCTCCTCACTAATGCGCTCCCCAGGTGACGACTCATGGGACTTGATCACCTGTTACTGCGGAAAGCCATTCGCTGGGCGTCCTATGATCGAGTGCAACCACTGCGGTGTGTGGGTGCACCTCTCCTGCGCCAAGATTAGGAAGTCCAACGTGCCCGATATCTTCTACTGCCACAAGTGCAGGGACTGCCGCCAGGACAGACGTTCTGGGCACAAGAAAGACACTTAAAATGTGGGAGGAGTCATCCTGCAGCGTCCTCCCACCCCTTCACCTTGGGGGTAGAACATTCCCCTTTGTGTTCTAAAGTGGCCCTTTTTTCAGAGGAACTTTTTCATCTCCAGTGCTAAGTATTCCCAGATCTTTGTTGGAAGCTCCATGGTTGGTTCTATTGTCAAACTGAAGCTCTAACCTAGTTTAAATTGGGGGGGGGGGACCCACAGTCTCATTCGCAATGTCTCATTGTGGCTTTCACTCGGCGAGGCATGATCCGAAACGCCAAAAAACGGAATTCCTGACTTGAAAATCACAATCAGAAGACTGCACTGTTTAAGCTTTGCGGTACACGAGTTGCTGGTGTTCTACATACTATAGTTGCATCCAACGAGACTTCTGGATTAGTCACTGCATTTGAACATGGGCATTTATAAAAATGTATTGAATTATTTTGAGCAGGGTTTCAACATATGCCTTGTTGGGGAAAAACTAATTTTCATCCGTTAAGTACGATCTTGTTAGAATGATGACCAAGATGAAGCCAGAATCTCAGAAGTCTGTAACCAAAGATTATAAATTTCATCCACAGGATCTGCTGTGTTTAGTTCATAAACTCGTTATCAATGCAGTTTCTCCAGGAATGGTTTGAGTAAGCCGTTTGTAAGGTCCCTCATATTTTTCTGCACTTGGGTTTTTATTTCTTTTTGATTGACAACATTCAGTCCACCCACCCAGAAATGTCACCAAAACTTTAACTTTTTATTTGTGATTGTTAGTGTTTGTGCTTTGTTTCCTCCCTTTCCCCCATTCAGAACTTTATTAGGTTTTTAAGTTCTGTGACTGGTGACTCTGCCCTTCTGCCGTGAAGGTGCTCAGGGCTGACCCCATCACGTACGGGCTGGGAAGCCGATCTGTCCATTGACGCTTGCCTCAGCAGGTGCGGTTAGTGTGTGTGTTTCACAAATTATTCTGTCAAGTCTCCTGGGCTGCTGTGCTGAGTGTCAATGTTGCGTCATAACCTCAAGTCTATTTACTTTTTTCTTTTCTTTTAAAGCCAGGTAGCTGGGGTTGCATATTTTCAACCCAGTTTTTAGGGGCCCCAAGCCACACAGACAATTTTGCAAGTCGTCATAACTAGCGATCTCTTAATGACCTGCATGTGTTTTGTGTTTGGGGGGGGGGCTATTCTGAATGCTAGGATTGGATATCACAGAACAGTTTTTTTTTATACATATAGTAGTAAAATGTCTCCTCTCCAAACGTTCGTTGCTTAGCATCATTGTCCTTCTCAGGGGAGGAGTCCGGCACCGCGTGCGAGCTGAAGGGTGCACCGTCTGCTGGAGTGACCCCCGCCCCCCCTCCCCCGATTATCCGAGGCAGGACTTTGAGTTCAGGGGCACGTGTGAAAAGTCGGATTGGAAATCGATCCCATTGCTACGTCAGGTTCAGCTGGTCCGGCTCTCGCCTCATGTTAAGCGAATTCTGCTGATTTGACAGGATTGTACCTTCAAGGGGTTTTGTTGAGAGAACGGGGCTTATTGATTGTGTCACCCGTTGTTTTTTTATTATTATTTTATGCTTTCCGTTTTTAAGGACTTGACTAGTACAGCGCTGGAGGTTTGCCCCCAAAACAGAGACTGCAGGTTTGCCCCTGTCAAGCATTATTTTCCAGTTTTTTGGTTTTTTTTTGTACAGAAATGAAAGTGATGCTACTGAATTCATGGTTTTTCTTCTCAGTTTTTTTTGGGGGGGCTTGGTTTAGTTACCCTATGAATCCTATAACTGGCACTACTTCCTTTGCAGTGCTCATGACTGGATATATTCCCCGTCCCTGCCTTTGATCTGTACATATAGCGAAGTGGAAGAACAATTGTTTTTCTCATCTTTTTTTCTTTTGGGGGGAGGGTCGTGGATTGTACTCATGACAATGAATGCACTTGTCAGTTATTTTTGAGTTATTTCGTTTATTTTGTTCCATGATTCAATTGATGACGAAACCTAACAATCACTGTATTTATGAATACATGTCCACTAGAGGGAGCAACGTTCAACATTACGACATACTTGTATGACATAAATACAAATAAATAATACATTTCGTTGACTTCAGCTGCCATCTGTGTCGAGAATTACATTTTCTTTGTGATTCTCCCGTACGAGAACTGTTGTAAAACAAACAAACAAACAAAAGAAAACAAACTATTAGTAAAGTTGAGCGAAGAAAGGGGTCTGTCATGGCTCACGGTAAGATCGGCCAGAGAGTCCCATGTCATCCAAGGAATAGGTGACTCGGAGCACACAGTGAATGTTTTATTCAGGGTAGTGTTGCTTGTGGTTTTCTAGGTCCTCCTGCAAAACACACAGAAGTTAGTGTCCGTTTTTTTGTGTGTGTGTGTGTGGTTGGAGCGTCGGCCATGGCTGTTTGGCAGTATGGCTGCTAAAGAATTACCCAAAAAAGCATCAGAATCTGGATGTACAGCACTGCAAAGTCTCAGGCGAAGAAAATGTTATGAAAGCTATTTATCAGGCTAGTAAGTCAATATTAGCTTTAAGAACAATTTAATGCTAAGTGTGACAACGAGAGCTAACAAATTTCACCACCAGCTCACTTAGTTTTGAAAAGTCAATCAGATATTAACCAAATATGATATTGCCTTAAGACTTTTGTACTTTATATATGAGATGTGTAGGTTTGGATTGCACCTGTAGGTCAGTATCGTTTGACCCCCACCTTTCTGCTGCGTAGGGTAGAAATGAAGGTGCTGCCGATTGTGTCTAAGGGGGAGCTTACTATTCTCCTGCGGGTGGGAAAGAGGGTTACGTTCAGGCAGCGATGTGAACAGTGAGATGGGGAGAGCTACAGACAACATTGTGAGCATCACTAAGGAGGACACGGCCATTTGCGGTGAGCTACTGGTGCTATATTGAACATTACTGAGGAGGATCTACTTGTTGCCACACCTCACCTCTTGTCCTTGGTTTTTCTGTGGTGGGTGCTGTGATGCTGTACAGACAGGCGCTCCAGCGGGGCATGGAAAGCGAAGGGTCTGGATTGGCGTGTCCCCCAGTCACGGGCACTCTCTGCAGCATCCAACGGGAACCGCTCCCCCAGGTCAGAGAACTCCGACAGATAGGACAGCTCGTAGTCCGGCCAGTTGCCATCATCCTGGTTGTACAGTAGGTGTCATGATGGTTAAGGGCTTGTATCTCTGTAGCAGCTGCTCAATAAAACACTCTTGTGCCCTTTTGAGAGAGTTAGTTAATCTGCTGTATATATTTTGAATTCTATGCCTCTTTGGGTAAAAGTGCATTAGCAGGTTAGTTATCATGCAGGTTAGTTATGCAGGTTAGTTATCATTCAAAACAGAATTTACAGATAATGCTGTCTATTTTGTAATTTAAAAAAGGCAGGAGCCGTACATAAGATCATGGATCCCTCTATAAGGTCCATCTATACAGAAACATTGGTCACGACGCTGAGGATTTCTGTGAGCTTACTCTCTTCTGCCGAACGCGGTGAGGCAGCAGGAAAGCGGTCAGCTCTTCCAGGGAAAGGTAGAGAGCCAGGGCGGCTAGCAAACACCTGGGGTGCAGCATCTGGAGAGAGAGGCATGATGGGAAAGTGTCTGAGAACGGGCTCATGAGGTGACCACCTCAGACCGGCCCGAATCATTTATCAGCTTATTTGACAATGCATTCATTATTACAGTCGGCTCTGAAACTACTGGGGCATAAAAGGGAACAGCAACGAGGAGTTATGAAAGAAAGGACAAAGTTCAGTGCACTTAACAAGGGTAAATGTGATAATAAGAAAATAGAATCACATGGTCATAGCAAACAGTGCAACATGACACTGGGAGTGTTTGTACCGGTATTAAATACATAACCATTGCATACTCTACACACGAAGATGCAGATGAAAGCCTTACCTTGGTTACTCTGTGTTTAAAAAGTGGCAAAAACCAACGGCTCCTTGCTTTCAGTGTCTGAGTTCTCTCCTCTCTTGTTCCACGCTGTGGGTGTTTGTCCAGTTTTTGTAGCCCTGGACTTGGGGTGGGTTTATATGTAATGAGGACGGATGGGTGGTTATTTGGGGGGGGGGGTGCGTGTATGAGACGATGTGACTTTAGGCACAGCAATTACAGCCCAAAGCACTGCCTGCCCCCCCACTGAACTTGGGGACAAAGCTTTTAGGCCATCACCACCACAGCCC
>JAODLD010000002.1:9982322-10004296 GCA_026781065.1 Mormyrops boulengeri
GGAAAAAGCTTTTTGGCAACCACCCCCACCCCCCCCCCCCCCCCCCCCCCAACTTTCTCATCAGCTGAGGAGGAACACAGATGACGGTGCGATTAGAACGTCGCCGTTGACACTGAAGACCTTTGTCTAGACTTCTTGGGCCAGGTTTAATCTGGATCATAATGATCTGGATTTTTAAATCCCTTGACTTGGCATCCAGGATCACGTAATCCATCTTACTTACATCCTGGTTTTTCAAAGCAAACTTGTATTGGATTACTCTGATCCAGATACAAACTTAGACCTTTTTTTACTTTAGTGTGCCTCATGTCTACTTTATCACTGTAATGGCTCAAATGCAAAATATAAATAAATGTATATAGTACATGATGCAAATATTGTATTTTTTTAACCAGTTTTAAAGTTGTTTTACATATTGTTCCTGAAATCCACCCTGAATCCACCCTACTGCCGTGATCAGAATAATCCTGATTTTTTTGGATCAACGTTAGCCCAATCCTACTAAAAAGTTTTGAGCATGCAAACTGAGGGTTTGATCCAGATTAAAGCCAAGACTGGATTAAATGATCTAATCTGATTTCCGAATCTGCTTTTAGTTTTGAACAACCGATTTTCAAGATTTGATCCAATCAGGTATCCAAAATATGGTCAGATCAGTTTTGAACAACTGGGATGGAGGATGGAGGTGAATGGTCATGTCTCTCCCATTTCAGGTTACAAGTGAGAGGAAAAATAACACTGTGTAAGCACTCTTATGGAGGAACCAGGTAATGAAGGCACTGTGTGTAAATCGAGGAGTACTGCTTTATAGAATGGTTAATAGAATAGAATGCTGGTTAATAGAATGGTGATCCATTGGTCCATTAAAAAGCTGTCTGTGAAACCTGCTGACCCCGTGGATTCCTATTTATTTGAAATGCGATCGTGAAAGTGTGATATGGAGAGAGAGAGAGAGAGAGGAAGCCGATGTACCCGTGCCATGTGTGTGGCCATCTGGTACAGATAGCCGTCTCGATTTGCTCAGTTTGAGTGGCCGATCGCTATCAGCGGCATACGTCCCTCAATGGTGCTGATTGCCCACCGCTCAGGCACGGGAAGAAGGAGCAAAAACACACAAACGCAGAAGGAAATGAGTGAAGGGGAGGTGGAGGGAGAGGAGGAACTGGGGCGGGGGTCCTGAGAGGAGCGTACCAGCACTCCAACACGTTCTCGCTCTTCCCTCGTCCCGCCCCAGTGTTAATTAAGTCTATTTTGGGCCCGGGGGACAGCTAAACATAGCGGCATCGCTGACAGATAGCCCACTCGAAAATAAACCGAGGAGCGGCCAGTCCCTGCTCTGCGCAGCCCTGCCCCGCCCCGCCATCCAAAGGGGCAGATACCAGATAGGCAGCGCTGATTAGGCTAATTGTCCAAGGAGCGCTGTGTGCCCCGGTGGTCGCCTTGTGTGTGCCGCTGGCTCGTCCCCAATCCCCCCCCCACCCCGGTTTCTGCAGCCCTATAAGTACCAAGGGTCACGGACCAGGCCAAATTTAGAATGAACCGGGGGCCCCCATGCACAGGCAACAGGAGCATGCAGGACCAGCCGATCAGCAGCACGTTGGCAATGTAATCATTTTCACTAATGCTATTGACTGGTGTTACCCGAGTGTATTAAAAAGCAGGATGTAGTTACGGGAATACTGTCCTCATGGCAGTAAGATTCAGTGCCTCCAGAAGAAGAAGGTGACTATTGAGGTTACTAATAAGATTTATAATGCAATAATGTACACTACAAAAGTAATGTCCCATTATCTGTGCTTCCTGAGATAAGTCCTACACTGGTTAACTAAGCATAAGTGGTCAGGATGGATGGATGGACGCACAGATGGACAGATGAATGGATGAGAGGCATAGAAAGTTGCATCATAATCACCTGGACCCAGCTGTTCACTTGAAGTGACCCCACACTGACTATTCTACCTGTTGTTCTTCACAGCCAGTAGCCTACATTGTGTTATGTTGGCCCATTTTGGAACACTGGTAATCCGGATTTGGTAATCGTGAAAAGAAGTAATCTGATCGGATTTTAGATATCGGATTGGATAAAATATTGAAAATGAGTTGTTCAAAAGAAACAAAGGATTCTGAAGTCAGATTAGATAATGTAGTCCAGTCTTGGTTTTGATCTGGTTCAAACCTTGAGTATGTGCTGTTCAAACATGTTTGTAGGACTGGGACATCTTTTGGTCCAAAAAATCAGGGTTACCCTGATCCCGGCAGAAGGGTGGATTCTGGGTGGATTTCAGGAAAAAAATGCAAAAAACTTTGAAATTGCTAAAAAAAAAAATACAACATTTGCGTTATGTACTATATACATTTATTTATATTTTGGACTGCTGAACCATTACAGTGAAGTGAAGTAAGTAAAAATCCCTTATTATTGTTAACTATTGGGTGTTTAGCCTTTTTATGATTTGAAAAACATGTTTAAAATATTCACAATGTGTTTGTGAATAATATATATGTATGTGTTTATTTGTTGTTGCTCAGGTGAGGGGCTTTGACTGTTTAAAAGAAAATGAAAATAGAAGGGGATGTTTGTGTTATTTTATTGTGCCCTTTTCTGTCTCTTCAAAGAAAAGAACAGGGGTCTTCACAAACATCTTTACCCTGTCCTTAGCCCAGTCTACCATCCCACCCTGCCTGAAGTCTTCAACCATCATCCCCCATCCCAAGAAAGACCCCAGTTGGCAAGTTGAATGACTTCCGTCCTGTGGCTCTCACTCTAGTCATTATGAAGTGTTTCGAGAAACTGGTCAGAAGCCATGTCATCAAAAGTCTCCCATCTACATTTGACCGGCACCAATTTGCGTAAAGGAACAACAGGTCACCAGAGGACGTCAAAGCCACAGCCCTCCATATAACTCTGACCCATCTGGAGCAGAAGGGGAGCTACGACAGACTTCTCTTCATTGACTGCAGCTCTGCCTTCACACACAATCATCCCAAACAGACTGGTAACTAAATAACACAACCTCATTTCCCACAGTTCACCTGCCTCTGGTTTAAAAACTTTCTAACTGACTGTTCACAGAGAGTCAAGGTAGGCTCTCACCTCTCCTCAGCACTGGGCCTCAGCACCGGCTCCCCACAGGGATGTGTGCTGAGCCCCCTACTGGACACTCTCTGTACCCATGACTGCATCTCCACCCACCCAAGTGATGCCATCATTAAATTTGCGGATGACATGACCGTGGTCTAGCTCATCTCGGGGGGGCGACGAGACTGCATATAGGGATGAAGTGGCAAGAGTGTCAACATGCTGCAGCAAGAAAAACCTTACCCTCAGCACCACAAAAACCAAAGAAATCATGGTGGACTTCAGGAGAGACAGATCTGTCCCTCAGCCCATACACATCAGAGACTGTATGGAGTGGGTCCCAGCCTTCAGGTTCCTGGGCCTGCATCTGGAGGAGGATCTGACCTGGAAAATCAATACCACTGCTCTGATAAAGAAGGTACAGCAACGACTTCACTTCCTGAGGATCCTCGAAAAGCACAACTTAGCTGAGAAGTTACTGGTGTCCTTCTCTAGGTGCTCCATAGAAAATGTGTTGACTTACTGCATTACTGTGTGGTTTGCCAGTTGCACTGCAGGAGAAAAAACTGCGCTGCAGAGGGTCTATAACTCAGCCCAGAAAATCATCGGCTATGCTGTCTTGTCCTTAGAGGAGCTCTACAGGTCCCGTTGCTTCAGAAAAGCCAGCAGCACCCTGAAGGACACATCACATCCAGCATACCACCTGTTTGAACTGCTGCCCTCAGGCCGGCGGTACAGAACAATAACAGCTCATACAAGGACTGAAAAACAGTACATAGCCCAGGGCCATCACTGTTATAAACAACAGACTGAAATGAATGAATATCCTGATATTGCTGAAAAGAAAAGCTTGTGGCCCTCTTGATGGGAAGACTTTCAAGCCAGTGGCCACATGTTATTTGAGTTTGGGACATTGATTGCTTAAGCTAGACGTTTTTAATTATTGAAATAAGACAACCTGTATCATACAACCGAGAAGTGCATTCTGTGTTGTGAAAGCTAAGGAGATTAGTTAGATCCAGTGGCTTTTTTGCCCTTCTACCACAGGGTGGAATCGTGACTCAGGAGGTAATCAGGGGATTCCTTCCGCAGCTGTAATAGTGGCTGTGATTGCGGCAGGAATTCAATGGTGCTGACAGTCTGCCCTGCGATTGTGTGCTGATCACCTCTGATGCAGGCTGCCCCTTAACAACAAAAAAGCTGAGTTTACAATTGCAAAGGAATTTAATTAAATAGTGCTACATATGTAGTTTCATGAGATGGACTGCAAACACATTTTATGGCTTAAAGGCAAACAGAATGTTGAACATGTCAGCTCTGGTACAAAGTAAAATGCAATCTGGCGATGTCCTACCACATTCACCATGACGGCTCTCACGGGCACCTGGATGTGAAGCTGCTGTTCAGACAGGCCCGAGGGGCTGAAAGACAGCCGCACCTTGTATTTATTGATACAATGCGTGGTTAAGCAGGTATGGAACAACATGTGTTGAGAGGTTGAAGGCTTGCAATTGCAATTGAGGGAATCAAATACAATAGTGAATATTTATTCATCCACGTTCCCCCATGTTGAGACACAGACACACATACAGGTGAAAGCAAGCTTGGGGAAAGAGGGGTTGGGGGTGTCACAACGTGGAGTGCGCAAGGGGCTGAGGGCCTGGCTGTAAGCCCACAGACGTGATCGTTCTATTGAGGCCAGGACCTGAACCAGTAAGCTTCAGATCATAAGCAAAGAGGCTTAGCCTACTCAGCCCCCCAGCAATGTATCACACTGCAGTGCTTCAGTAATAACTGTGCATACTACGAAAAAATTATACGATTGGAAAGAGCTAGCGACAGGTGCTGCTACTCAAATGTATCCGGACCCATACGTAGGGCAATGGATAAGTTCAAATTTAAATGACACGAAATCTCTACACCTGTACGTTAACGTCTTTTGGACACATGAAGTGCCGTTCAATGAGCACAGCTGCGTAAAAGCTGCTTTTTCCACGTCCTGTTCTCGCGCGTTCTTAGTTTGCTCCCATCTGTTTCCATTTGTCAAAGGCCGGCAGGTGAGGCCGCCAGGTGGCAATAGTGTATTTATTTTATTTATTTATTTATTTTATTTTCAACAGTTACAAATTACAATGCAAACAAGAGTTCACGCTACAGACCAAGGAGATAATGTGAAGGTAGAAAGAAAGAACAAAAAACAAAACAAAAATAAAATAAATAAATATATAAAATAAATAAAAAAATATTACAACACATCAGCAGAAAGTTACATAAACAGATTCAACAGACTAAACATAGAGTATGTCCGGATAGCTTTTCTGTTTTTACACTTTGATATAGTTTGAAGGTAAATATTTACCTCTACTTTAAATTGTTCAAATACAGGGTGTTTCCCAGACCATTTGATTTTGTGTATGAAATATTTTGCCAGAATGATAAATCAATGACATATATTATTTCCATATTATTTTCTTCCATAGTAAAACTAGTCATAATGTCAGATTCTTTAAAGGTAACATCAACATTAGATTCATTTTTAATATATGCTTGTAGTTCAGACCAGAATATATTAACAATGGGGCAAAGCCAAAATAAAGTTTGTAGAGTTTCTGGGTTGCTATTACAAAAGACATAATTTTCATTTATATTTACTTTAAATCGTTCAAATATAAGTGTTTTAACTGGGTACACTCTGTGGGTTATTTTATATGAGACTTCTTTTACCTTATAATTTTTACAGTATCTACTAGGTGTCTTTTCCTGTCAATTTGTTTCCCAAAAAAAAAAAAAATCCAATATACAGTATTTACAAGGATATGATTTGACTGAAATATACACCGTAAGAATTTATTATTACATTCAGTATTCAAGAAATTCTTTCCCCGTAGTATAATATTAGGATTAAAATCTATTACTAACTCTGACGGTTGATAGTTATTATTTTTCACAAGCCTTAACATTTCTTCAGGGACCGCATTGATCACAGTCTGATACTGATACTGGTCTATAGTGACAGAAGCACCATATCTTTCCTCAAAATCTGTATAACGATATATGTCATTGTTTTCATTCAGTAATTGTTTAACTAAAAATATACCTTTTTCAGTCCAGTTTTCATAAAATAATGTCTTGTTTTTTAATTCAATGTATTTGTTGTTCCAGATTAAGTAAGCGTGAGGGGAGAAATTGTTTTTATAAATCAGCAAGATTTAGAACAAGAAGTGGCTGCTTGTGAAAGTTAGCAAGTTTCACAGGAAGTCGTCCTATATCAAAATTACATTTTAACAATAATTCTAACCCCTCAACCTTTTGGAATATTAAGTTTGGTATATGGGACCACATGCTCTCTTTGTTCTTGAAATAATCCTGGATCCATCTTGTTTTAAATACAACATTAGAAGTTCTAAAGTCTGATACATTCAGACCACCATTTTCCTGTGGACGACAGATAATCTTTTAATATAATGAGGTTTATTCCTCCAAATGAATCTAAAGCTTTGAATCAATATTCTTAATAGTCTCAAGTGGCACATTGAAGACCAAAGAAGCATTTACTACTGTAGAGAAGCCCTCCGATTTAGACAAGTGTATACGGCCGTTGAAAGAAAGGTCTCTAAGCAGCCAGGAACTAAGCTTGTTTTCAAATGTTTGAATTATGGGAGAAAAATTAAGATCACTTCTAGTATTTGAATTTTTTTAGATCATTATACCAAGATAATTAACGACATCTTTTACAGGAATGTTACATATAGGGATTAGAGCCATTAATTCACATTTATCTATATTTTTAGAGAGACCACATACAGATGAAAAATTCTGCAAACATTTTATGGCCTTACTCACTTGTGTCCTGTTTTTTGAAGAAAATTGAAGAACCAGCACTGGAGAGTTGAGACTGAGCTTCAGAAAATTTGGTCTTTGAGTTGTTGCTGAGATATCATTACTTATCTGGAGTGCGTATCAAAACCACAATTCCTTAAAATGCTGTTAGCAGTAGCAGAATAGCAGTTAGTGCTGGGCAGTTTCTTCAACACATCCTAGCCACCAATTATCATCATATGCAGCCACGATATAACCTTTGATGACTGCAAAGTCGAGTGATTCCCTCAGTGTGCACTTACACTGGACTGATTTGCACACCTCACTCACCTCTGATGATTGCAGGGCATTTATTAGCCATATTTACTAGCCATGTGGGCCTTTTCAATAGTATGGCAAGTATATGTGTCTGCAATGACATTAATGAAGCTTCCATTAAATTTCATTGTAGCATATTTGTAGCCTTAATTAATGCTATTACTTACACCTGTGCTTGTTATACTGTCTCGTGTCAGATTTTTTTTACAAGCATGTGTCTCTTGTAAAAAAATCTGCTTGATATCTTCTACAAAATAAAAACACTGCTTTTCTTTTGGTCGAATCACCGATACCCCTCACGTTAACCGAACAGTGATAAAGACAAAGTGAACGAGAAGAAGAACTTCTTGGATCAAAAATTAGGTTACTCTGTATGTAACAGAAAGGGGGTCTTTGCCTTCTATAAAGCTCAAATCTTAATGGGAGAATGACCAATGCAACTCCTAACATTTTTTCCTCTCTATTAAACTTTAAGGACAACCATAGTTATTTAACAGATATATAAAGCTTTATCACAAAACGTAAGGACTCTTTTACATAATGCATCTTCATACATCAGACTTATGCTACATTGAACAAAACATTTTGAATCAATACATCAATTTGGTTTAATTTTCACATTATCAATGAACGCCCCACCAGCCACAAAATAAAGTCTCCAAATAAAGTCAAGAGTTGATGGAAGGCGAATTGGATTCTTGTGGTTCTCGGATACCGCTGCTCCTTTCCACCCAGCCTACGAGCAACATCTACCTCTGCAGTTAACTTCCCTTTAATCTCCGGAGCGACTCCGTTCCTCCTTCATCCGCGGTTTTTCGGGAGTATCAGGCTCACTGTCGGGGTCAAGTTGTAGTAACTCTAGGTCACTGTACTTCTGCACTTTATCAGACGCATAACAGGGGTCTTGGTTTAAGGATGTACTTACTGCTTTCTCTTGATCTTTATTTCCCTTGTTTTCTTTCCGTTTAAGAGTAACACCACCAGTTTCCACCACGTTCACACTGCAGGACAAATGTGGCCCTAATCCGATTTTTTGCACATATGTGACTCAGATCACATTTTTTTCATGACAATGTGAACAGCACAAGTCACATGGAATCCGATTTTTTCAATTCCGATTTGGGCCACTTCAGTATCTACACATCTCGGAACAAACATATGGCTGCCTCCATGAACACGCCGCTGTGTGTTGTTGCTTTATATTTTAGCAGATTTAGAGTGAGGTTATTTTTTCGAGAGACAAACAAACAAGAAACACGAACTAGTCAAACCACATTAAAAGCTTTATAAAATATTTTAGCACATTCATTGCGATATTCTTTTTTCGAGAGGCAAACAAACTACTACCAAGTCTGGTAAAAATCTGATATTGCATGCTAGGATACTGTTTACGGTCATGATCTAGTATTCTCTAAATTGAACACGTGCAATTACATTTATAACTATTAATACATTTTTTTAAATCATTTTTAAATATGTATAAAACAGAATTACTGTTAACTGTGCAAGCCGTCATGTTGAAACGACGACACGGAGGCAACTCGGACAAGAAAATTGTGTCCGACGTCAACGTCATTCCGTCAGAGTGCCAAACATGGAGGAGAGCACAGAAGTTGGCCAGTGGAGGGACAGTGAGGTGCTGGATTTAATAAGTATTTGAGGAGATAACTCTGTTCCAGCAAAACTGTAAGGCTCATATCGTAACCGGACAGTTTTACCGCATCAAAGTGTTTGATTTTGCGCATGCGCGTCATTTCGTCTTTGTTGTTTTGTGCGCACGCGGGCCAGTTCAGTATAGTAACCGTTCACATTGAAATCTGATATTGCCCACATTAAAAAGAGTAATGCGAACAGGCAAACAAAAAAATCCGATCTGAGCAGAAAATCAGAATTGAGCATTAAGGCCTGCAGCGTGAACGTAGCCGAACAAAGTTTGTGCTGCACGGTCGCTATCTTGGCCAACCCCTACAGTGCAATTCTGTTTGTGCATCCGCGAAAATCGTCTAGTTTCGTGTGGTAACCTGCATTTTTTGCCCTTGGATAGGCTCCTTGTCGCAATATTCGGATAAATGAATGGCTGGAGTATGTCAGCCACTACAACCGAAGCTGAGATTTAAAGTGACCAAAGTAAGCGAGCATCTCCCCCTAGCGGCCAATTTCACCAAATAAATGCATGTAGGCCGGAAGGCAGGCGGGGCGCATGTTGGGATTCACTGATAAACATTCGCCGAGCAGCCGTACATTTGCGATAATTAAAAATATTTTATGACATTAATGTTAGGCAAGTAAAACTGGACTTCTGGCATTAATTCCCACCACTTTGTCAATTATTATGTTTTCATAACCAATAATAGCTTTCATACTTTACGTAATATTAAAATGTGAATTTCTTTACGTACATTGTTAAACGTTGATGTTAGTGAAATGGTAGATATTACGAACACGCTCGTTATCCAAAACAAATACGAAATGAAATGCATTGCAGAGCAAGTAATTTACGCTGATTTGCAAACATATAATGTTTCACTTCATACTCCTAGTGACATATTACAGTTTTGTACTTAAAATTTTCCTTTAATACAACAGATGCGTTTATTTTAAGCGACGTAACTAAGTTGGAACTACCCGACGTAAATTATGCGAAGTAGGACGCACGACTTGCTTTACTTTTTGACTTTAATTAAAACATCTTAAATGTCCTTAGTCGGGAAGTCACTTTATAATGAAACAGAAATACAGAGTGTTTGAGACACTGAGTAAATTTGCTTCTTGTGACTTGGACGTCCAAGGATGAAAGGTTGGAGAAACTTGGGGGGGAAAAGGTGAAACGTCGTTCTTCTTTTGTTTCGTTTATCGAGGTCGAGTATATGAGAGGGGAAACGCAGAGACCCATCCCTTATAAGCATCACAAGCCCCCAGTTAGCGCTGCTTTCAGTTTCGCACTCCGTAGAAAATACTGCGTAGATTTTTAACGATTATTTTCCAGGAGTTTATTATTAGAAAAGTGATCGTGGAAACCCATATATGTGGATGTCATCTTACTTGTCGGTAAGTAACGTGTTGCGCGTTTTAAAATAGAAACAGTCGTTTTCCGTATCGGAGTAAGTGGTTGGGTTTTTATATATAAAGCCGTTTTTATGTTGGCTTTCTGTTCATTAAAAGTTAGTGCGATTATGCTAGTTTTACTGCAGTTTTAGCCTTTTTTTTCGTGGAATTGCGTAGCGTTGCATTATTAAACAAATGCACAGTATTATTTCGTCGTGGTTTCTGCAGCAAAGCAAGGAAAATACATACGTGCTAAGTACTGATAGAAAAAGTCAATACTAATATTCAAGCAGATTAAATTAATTATGAGGGGGGAAAATAAAGTACACGCCTACTTCCTTGTTCGTGAGTACTGAGGGCATATTACGTTTGGGCATTAGTTCACGTAGTAACCTGGTCGCCGATGGAATACGTTCGATTGGCCTGAAAAGCTTTATTAAGAATAATAAAGTGTTTGCTATTTTGTATCTGGGGATCTTTATATTTACCCTGCGGGAAGCGACGACTGCAAATTCGGGGATCAAGTAAGGTGTAGTAACGATTTTAGTTTGTTTAAGCGCTTGATTTAAGATCCGTTACATGTGTTTGGGTCACTACGTATTCTTTGTTGATAAATATCACGGCATATCGGCAAATAATTTTGCTTCTGTTTATTTCGATAGACGTATCATAAATAAACGTCGCGAAAAACTATATTAACAATCGCTCATTTATACGTCGTTACGTAACTGATTGTAACTGATTCAATTAACTGATCGCGATATTAAGGCGTCTTCGTGTCTGGATCCCCGACCAGCAGCCGAGTACTGGGCAAAAATCACATTTTAAATGTCTCTGCAAATAGGGAATGGTACATTTATTTAAATGGCAGAAAATTTCCGCTGCTTTTGTTTTGTAAATCTTGAATATGACCTGGAGCACTTCGAGGGTGGAACAATACTTAAACATTTTTGATAGCATGTGTAATTAACATTAATCCAGCAATTCCCTGTGATGCACTGTCTAACCTTTTAATGTCATTTATGTGTAAGGTGCTTTATGTCTTTGTGACTATTGTTTACAATCGATTAGCTGTCTAATGTATTTTACTACCGTGTATGCGTCATTCATATCTCTTAGGAATATCTAAATATTCGTAAAACTAAAAATAATAATAAAATATCCGTGAAACTACTGTGAAACGCAACCAGTGTTTAGATATACTATAACATTGTATTCCTCATTTTGATATCTAGGTAAATCAAGTATTTTATTACTTTTATTTGGAAATAAGTTCCAAAAACTATTTTGATGGCCCTGTTCCTTAATCAGCGAATGTTAACGTTTTTTTTTCGTTTTAGGTGAAACATTAGCCAAGGCGATCTTTGTGTTTCCAGGCCGCCCACATAGGACGGTTCTCCGCGTCTTCTGCCTGACGTCCGAGTCCGTACAAGCATGTCAGAACCAGGTATTCATTTACCTAACAATAATAATCCATTTTTTATGTAGTGCCTTGAACACCATTCTGGACAGCAGGTGTATAACACACCCACAGGAACAAAATGAAAAGTATATTTCAAGTTCGCAAAAAACTAAAACCAAAAATTTTAATTATTGTGTTTGCCTGCTTTTAGTGATGGTGTTTGTAGTGGCTATTTACCAGTATATCTGTGCATCTTAATGCATGTTTCTTCCTTAGTCATCATGAAGTGTGATGTAGTCTGATTTGTGTTCTGAAAAGTGTGTGCAAATTCATTTGGCATGCTTTGGCCTGAGGCCATTGAACTTTTGTTTATTTGGATCCTGGAATTTTTGCCATGCAGTGGAAAGTAAAGTAAAGTCTTTGTTTAAGGTGTTTCACATGTGGTATGGCTGCTCCTTCACTAGGTGTGTCTGATGTAGGTGAAATGCCTACAGTACTGGTACTGGTGAATTTTGCTACTGAATGAGGTACCCTGGGCCTGCGTCACCAGCCTGATGAAACATCTCCAGATTAATTTCAGATGGCAGCTCACTTATCTTTGGGGTCCTTGTATGTAACTGAATATGGCTGGATTCCTGCAAATGAGGATATCTTGCAACCAGACATATCTCCAGCTAAACCACAAGATCAGTTGTGTTTGGAGGAAGTCAGAGCGGAGTTCAGAGAATTTACTTGAGTGGCCTGCATCATTAATGCAGTTACCTGTGGGCCATATGACGATAATTTATCATGACCGGTTGCAGTTGGATCCACGATAAGTGCTTCAGAGATATTGCGATAATCGCGACACTGCGCTACATTTACTTGAATTCATCGGATGTTTTTTTGTCCAAAGTGACGTACAAGTGTGGCAAATGGCTCCGTATGAACATGCATGCTGTTGAGGAGTCAACTAAGCATAAGTGCGGCTAGACTGAGCTTCTGATGAATGTCCAGTTATAAGTGCACAGAACAAACCGACAAGCGCCGATCTCAGTACCTGCAAGTTCGAGGCTGCAGTAGGAGAGAGTTTGAAATTTTCAGGGTAACAACATAATTTTATAATTCCTCTTCTGTTGGTTTTGCCTACTTGGCATCCAAGTTGTTGACTTTTGTATTTAAATTATTAAGGTATATTTATTGGTGGGCTGAGAATGAAACCAAGTTTAAATATTGTGGGGTACAAGTCTCCACTGTTCCCCGCTGTTCCTGTACCCCGGTCTGCAGCAGTTAACCAGTCTAGCAAAGATACCATTCATGCGACATCTGGTAACACCGTTTAATCAATCTATTAGTATATGTTTGTATTTGTTGTAAACTGAGCTCAGAAGTGCCCATCTATTGACAAAAAATAATATAATATTAATCTAAATAATTGTTCACTTTATACTCAAAACTTTAGTATCAAAAGAAATAGCACTTCTGCTATAATGAGTCGGTTTCATATACAGTAAGTACAGTGTTTTACGAACCTTGCATTTATTCTAATTTTACACGTTTGTAGGTATTAAATGTAGAATTGCCAGTTAGATGGTTAATTAACATTTACTACATACGTTCCAATTTGCTTGATTTGTAAACAAACGAAAAAATGGTGATCTATATGGTGAATCATGATTCTAACGAAAAATATTGCGATATAACATTTTGGCCATATCGCCCACCACTAGCAGATATCCTGCCCAAGGTTCCCGTCCTGCCCCCCTTCATGTTTGTATACTTTGGAGAGATTAACTGCATTTACGTGCTGCTTGAAGTTACTCATTATGGCAAACATTTTGTTCTACACAATATACAAAGAGAGATTTGCTCAGTGGTTTTTATTGGTAATGGGTTATGGTTATGGATGATCCATAGCTCTTAATAGTATGATGCATTGCCACTTTCCATACTGGTTCTCAAAACGGCTAAAACCAGTTTAACATGTGTTATTCAGCGTTAATCCAGTGCTGAAGTGTAAACCTAAACATTGTTAGCTGACTGGCTTTTGTTTGTTTTCCTAGAGATATGGAATCAGCCTTGGCTATTATCCAGCCTTAGCTGTTCCAGCAGTAAAATGTGGTAAGGTTTAATGCCATTGTGATGTAGCCATATACTGAAGAAAATGATCATTTCTGGATGAATAAGTCTGTTAAAAGCGTCAAGAAAAGCTTTTGTCATTAAAAGCACTCAGGCTTTGGGTTGAACATAAAGTTACTACAATAGCACATGTAACACTTATGGTCCTGGAGTTTTCTTCTGTACCTTCTAATAGAAAAGACAGCTAGAATTCTGATTTAAATCTCTTGTGTGCTGTTCACTGTGGTTTAGCATTGTATTGTTGTATGCTCTGTGCATTGGCACTGGAATAGGAGTGGCTCTTCTGTGTTTTTTGGCCTTTGACTGTAGATCTGTTTCACATGAAGCAGGTTTGTTTTTTAAGCATGACAGTGATGCTGCACCAGTTCCTGTAATGTGTGATTAGTGTGAACTGCTGAACTGCAGCAGTGCCTTGTGGGAAATTTGTCCCCCGGTTGCTGATGTCACTCCTGTCAGTGTTTTTGAGTTGGATGGGAAAGCACAAAAAATCAGAATCTTTATTGTCAAACGACCCAGGTCGGTGTAATTGTTTGATGGCGTGGCGTATTACATTTGGAGTCACCATGACCGTAGACAGTTAACAGCTAGGGCATAAACAGACAGAGATTAAATACAAGACACACGAAACGCAACAGAGCAGTGAATGCAATGTAGGTGAGAAATACAGTGGTTCTTGCAAACGTAAATAATGCAGTGCTGAAAGTTCAGATGGATGTACTATGGACAACATACATCCATACATATAGTGCATAATGTACATCACATAAGATGCTTATTTTTCCATTTTCTCATCTGGTTCAATTGCATTTCTAGATCTCCAGATCCAGATGATGGCCCAGTTTATCAAATTTAACACCTTGGAGTATTATGGGGTATTAATTGTACGAGTAACTGTGATGCACTTCTGTTTAAAAATAGACTGTACATGGTAAAGTTGGTATGAAAATATAGTATTGACGGAATATTTGATTTATTTTTCAAATCTGAAAATTTTCAGAACAGAGAATATTGCAAACATTGCCAACATATTCTTCGGTGTACAGTGTCTTAATTTAATTGCAGTTTAAACTGTTTCTGCTTACCAGTTCAACTCAAAAAACCTTTTTTTTCAGCTCAAAAAAATCCAATGACAATTTTCCATTATAAAAAGACTGTAACATATAAACTGCTCAGTTTCTCTCCAAGTTATTCCCAATTCTGTAGAATTTACTCAATTTCAGTCTAGAATGTCCAAGCCAATCATTTTCATCCATCCATCACTCAGACGGGTTTGTGAGAAATTTTTGTTTGAACTCCTTTTTTGCTTTATAAATATTGCAATATTTATTGCGCAAAGAATCACAACTGCTACGACCTTTTTTTTTTTTTAACAGCATGAATAGCTACAACTATGGCAGAAACAGCAGGCTAGCAATGACCTAAGCACTTCTTATCTCACACTAAAACCCCCCCACTAGAGACAAGTGGCAGCAAAGCATTTGTGCAGGAGGAAGTGCAGTGCTACCAGGCAGACCAGTCCCAGCTGGCTAGCTGAGGTTAGTGTCGCTGTGTTTCTGGGGAGGTGCATGTCAGTCTACACCATAAGGTACTTGGTTCCACCATACCTATGATATAGATTCTACATAGAAATATAAACAGGCTTCTAAGCAACTAGAATGCTGTTAGCCTTGGCTAAGTTAGCTTGCTTTATTTTCTAGCCTTTATAGTAGCATATGTAATGATTCATACAATTTTAAAGCATTTTCCCAGCTTTCTGGATGGTTTCTAAGGTTCAAAGTGTTATTGTACAAAGTACAATGAAATTCCTGCTTGAAAACTTTCTCCACAGACTACAGACAATTAACAGAAGTGCGTGCGTGCGTGCGTTGCCTGCGTGCCTGCGTGCGTCACCTGCGTGCGTGCGTGCGTCGCGTGCGTACGTGCGTGCGTGCATGCGTGCATTTCCTGACTCTCTCCTCCAAAACACCCCAAAGTGGCTCAATAATATTCAGATCTGGTGACTGTACAGGCTATGGCAGATGTTCACTTTCATGTTCAACTAATCACTCTGTCACCAATCTTGCTGTGCATTATTATTTTCATATATGGCACCACCTTCAGGGTACAATGTCTGAATGTGTTCCTCCTGAATTGTTCGCTAGTCACTGGCAGTGACGCGCCCATCTAGAACAAGTACTGGGCCTAGGGAATGCCATGATATTGCAGCCCAAGCAGTCTCTGCACACTGCACTCTGGGTATGCAACAGTCCATGTGGTAAGCCTCTTTGGGGCTTCTCTACACCGTAACTCTCTTGGATGTGGGAAAGGCAGTGAATGTGAACTCATCAGCGAACAATACATATGTCACATTGTCCACAGCCCAAGACTTGGGTGGCACGACTGAAATCGACATTTGGCATTTGCACAAGTCACCAAAGGTTTGATTATAGCAGCCTGACCATGAATATGGTCCCTGTTGAAACTCCCTATGAACAGTTTTGGTGGAAACAGGAGAGCTGAGATATGCATTTAATTCTGGAATGAGTTAGGAAGCTGTGGTTTTATTTTTTTTGGATACAATCCAGGTTCGTGCCCGGACATTCCTTTCAGACCGCTTCCTCTCGCATCCACAGCTACTCCTGTTGGATGTGGTCCAACTTTGTGGTGGTATCGTGACATTACCCTGGATATTGTGGCTCTAATTACACAACAAAGACTTACTTTCCTGCACATGGATGCACCAGCGCGACGCTTACCTACAGTTTTTCTTTCAAACCATGATATGTCTCCCATTATGTTGTGTGGATTGCAATGTTTAATGTACAACTATGTTATTGCTCTTCTAATTTAACCTTCATATGCTCTTACTGATGGAATGTGCAGTCTGAAGATTGGCCAATAGGCTGTGCATATATAGGCGTGAAACCTCAAACTGTCTTTTCACCAATGTTTCCATTTCATAATCAGACCTGTGTGTATTATGTTTATATTACATTGTGGGGACCATTTTTCAGGTCCCCACAAAGATCTGTGAATGCAACCAAAAAAACTAAAAATGTTGGTATTTCATTTGGTTACTTATGGTGAAGGTTAGGGCTGGGTAGGGGTTAAGGTCACCATGTTGGGATTAGAGTTTTCCCCATAGAAATGAATGGAGAGTCCCCACAAAGATAATTACAAACCTGCATGTGTGTATGTATTTTTAAATGTATGTGTGTGTCTTAATATGTGTTTGTATACATGTTTGTGGTGCTTTGCTTGTCTTCTAGCAAATACGATAAAGATCATTGACGTTTTATCTTTGGTAGCTCGTTGAGGCAGCAAGTGTAAAACATTTCAGGCCACATCCTCGTTCAAAAGAAGGAAAACCAGAAACAACAGAGCTCTATTACTCCGAACCCAGAAGGGTTCACGCAAGCAATTAATTATCTAACAGCTATGATGTCATAACTTCGTTCTTTATTCTGCTCTCTGTCTTTCACAGGTTATCCATCTCCTCAGCAGCCTCCGTACCCCATGCCTCAGGCTAGTCCTTACGGTGGGGCCCCATACCCCGGGGCCCCATACCCCGGGCCCCCAGGTGGTTATGGGGACCCTAGTCAGGCGCCCCCTGCGGGATTTCAAATGGGGTATCAGCCACAGCCAGGCCAGCCGGTCATGTACCAGCCGGGACCGGCCAATCCCATGCCTTACCAATCGCCGATGGCCAACCCTGAATACGGGGCCGGTAACATTCCTATGGCAAATACCATCGGTCCAGCTGTACCCATGACCGTCCACGTCGGGGTCCCGCCGGGCTTGGAGTATCTAACACAGGTCAGTAGATATAAATGTATGCATGCATATCGTAAATAAGAATTACATCAATGAAACGGATGCATTCATGATGTAAACCGCAGTGATAGTGATATAAATATAGCTGCAGTTCTTATTGTGGTTAATGGACGCAGAGAATTTTCTGTGACACGAACAGGATATTTGGCCCAAACAAGTCCAGACCTATATCTGGGTAGCTCATTAAAAATGTTAATTTTTAAACAAACGGTTTAATTCAAATAATGTTGTTAGGGGCCCTCATTTGTTTATTGTAGACTTCCTTGTGGCGTCCTGTTGCTCACATAAGCTTTTTTTCATATGCCTTTGGTCATTCGCAACCGCCAGACCACAAACACTGGTGACTGAGTGCTCCTTTACACAAAGTGGCCCTTAGTTTACTGTTTGTTTATGAATTCTAAACGTGCTGTGGAAATAGATAATGGATAATGTTTTTTTATCATTGGGAGCAGTGTTTTCCAGTCTGGTCCTCAGGGACCCATAGACAATCTATGTTTTTGTTTGGAGCTGGGAGGAAACACCAACCTGGATCATAAGAAATACCTTTTCTCCGGCCTGTGACATGTTTGAACAAGAAATAGCTTATATGGACATTTTTTCTCCATGTGGATAACTTGTCTGCCATATCTCCATGCGACTCTGGGTTAAAACCTGTGTAATTTTATCAGAAACTCTGCAGTGTGCCACCAGCTAAGATATTATTGTCCGGTTTGTTTTGTAACAGATTGATCAGATCTTGATACACCAGAAAGTGGAGCTATTGGAAGGTGAGAGTGTTTTTGTTCACCTCTTCTGAGTTTTCATAGCGCTTTAGAAGATCTTAGAGCCGTCTGTGAGCAAACCCAGAGAAATGACTTGCATTCACAGCTACACTTCACTTTTTCTCCCTGACTGCTGTTTTTATGTGTCAAACCCCATTATTTCTATTTAACTTATAACCAGAAGGTTTCTAGTTCATGTCTCTAGAGTGAGTTTTACGCCATGCCCTTAGTGAAATTAACAGGTAAAAAAAAATGATCCATTTTGCATAGTGGCGGGCTTTGCTAGAACAACATTTCAGGACGGACTGTTTTGCATGCACCTTTCTGAGTTTCTCCAGCTTCGACGTCTTTGTGTGCCTCTTCATCATTTTCTGTTCCCTCGTAATTTCTTATGGCGGTTAATAATAAACCATGTTGCCTCCACAGCTTTTATCGGCTTCGAGACCAACAACAAGTATGAGATAAAGAACAGCATGGGGCAGAAGATTTACAACGCCAAGGAGAAGAACGACTGCTGCACGCGCAACTGCTGCGGTTCCCTGCGGAGCTTTGACATGAAGATCAAAGACAACATGGATCGCGAGGTCATTCGCCTGGTGCGCCCCTTCCGCTGCGCTTCCTGCTGGTGCCCCTGCTGCCTGCAGGAGGTAAGCCCCACCCCCTATGACACGCTCTCTCAGTCCTTACAGTCTTCTAGGAGCAGCCAATGCAAAAAAGAAAACAGCCTAGATGTTTTTGGGAAACTGCTGAAATTACGGATATAGAAGTTAAAAACAGGAACATGGCAAGTGGTGATTCTACACAATATTGTTTTTTTGTGCCGTTGAAATGAATCAGTATAGATTTAAAATGCCATGCAGAAGCATCCTGGCCTTTGTTTCTTGGGGTAGAATCTCCACGCTCACCACAAACCTGGCCTGGATAAACACTCATGGATGATGGACATCAAGGCCCTTATACCCCCCCCCCCCGGTCCAGGTCTGGGGGTGCTGCACACTAGCTGACCCTGCACCATGACTCCCAAGTTTACTGTCACCCGTATATATGTGTGTGTGTGTGTCATGGAGAGCAAAATGGGGTAAATGAAAAGAGAACTATTCTGTGTTTCCTGTGGATTAAGAGGTTTGGTATGAGGACAGTGTGACAGGGGTGGTACTACTGGGGGAAAAAATGTCGACATTAGGCCCTTATTTTTTTTGTTTAGTGTTTGCATGATCATTTAAATACAGACGCTCCTCTATTCACAAACGAGATGCGTTCCGAACAGCCGTTCGCAACTTGGAGTGTTCGTAAGTCGTTATTCAACATCATTTTAAGGGCATTCACAAGTACTAAGAACTAGGATGCCGGGAGTACGCACGCTATGCTGCTGCGCGGCGGGAGCGGTGGCCAGAAGTCGTACTAGGCGGAACTGGAGCGCAGAAAAAAAAATTGTTGCGGACAGGAAATGGGAGCCCAGTGAACACAATTTGGACTTTCAGACATACGAACGAAGAGGACTGTAAATTCATAAGTTGAACGTTCGTAAGTAGAGGAGCGTCTGTATATGAATTAATATACGCTAGTTATTTTCACTCGGTAGCGTAACGGCCTAACTGCACTGCATGCGGCCTAACTGATTGCGACTCATTTGCTAAAAGCACCACATACATCTTAAGAGTGCTTCTGCTAAATGACAATGTAATATAACCTATTAGTGCTGTTAACTGAATTCCATAAAATGTGCAGGGGGGTGGGAATCATTTTCCTGATTCCGCTGAGATGTAGAAATGTCACTGATGAAATTCTGGAAGGACTTGCGATGCCGGGGGCTTACACTTCAGTGTAGAAGGCTGGATCAGTGCAGTTTTAATGTGTGTGTGAGATTGATTTATTTATTTATTTATTTATTTATTTTTTTAGTTAGAAGTACAGGCTCCGCCTGGAACCACCATTGGCTATGTGGTCCAGGACTGGCACCCCTGCTTGCCAAAATTCTCAATCCTAGGGCCATCGCGGGAAACCGTCCTCAAGCTGGATGGCCCGTGCCTCGCCTGTAACTGCTGCAGCGATGTTAACTTTGAGGTAAGCGATGGGAACGGCTTTGGGTGCAGGGTGGGTTAAGCCTGCTGGCGCAGGAAGCGGCATCATCGCCCTCGACTTCTGAATGTCTCCATGTATGGCCTATATTTTTCTTAGCTTATTACTTAATCACAAATTGTACAGTGACCCAGGGGAGATGATCTCCTCTGGTTGCTTGGATCCACCTCCTCCTCTACAATCTGATTGGTTATCTCTCTGAACCAATCACTTTTCACTCTGCCCTTACACAAAAATGTTCAAAGTAAAACTCCCATGAGCCACGGGCATTCTTATGTTGAGATGACAAAGAACCTTAAAGAACCCTGTCCCTTAGCTAAAGGGTAAGGATGGTGGGACACCAATTGGGAGGATCAGCAAGCAGTGGAGCGGCTTGCTGAAGGAGGCCTTCACCGATGCGGACAACTTCGGCATCCAGTTCCCCCTGGACCTGGACGTGAAGGTCAAAGCCGCGCTGCTGGGCGCCTGCTTCCTCATTGTGAGTGCCGTGCTCTCTCACTCGCTCACATGTTCGCCACCCACTGATCAAAGGTTCATGGCACCCCCCTCTGTCCCCTCCAGGACTTCATGTTTTTCGAGAAGGTCCAGGGCGAGCACCAGCGCAATACAGTCTTCTCCTGAGAAGGAGAGAGAGCAGATTGCCATGGAAGGAAGTCCGTCCTGTCACGGCACCCTGTCCCTCTGGGTCCTTTGAAGCTCGTTCCTCGTGTCTCTGCGAGGACGGTTTGTAAATTTTATGGAAGCTTATTGGCTTATTGGCTTCTATTTATTAATCTTAGTGTCTGTGTTACAATTAATAAAACGTTAAATTTTGTGAATCAGCGTTGTTCTAGTTCGATGTCATACGTCATTTTCATTAGATAACCATAAGGGCGCAATACATTTAACATCAGATATATAGACATGCTAAGATAAATGTGTTTAAACCAGAATTATCCTTATTACTAAGTAGTTAAAGATAACAACATAATTATCAGTTTTGTCATTTATAAAAAGTCACATATAAAAAGTTTTTGGGGTGACCTGAAATGCATTTACAACATACATGTAGATTAGACGTTTGTTTGCCATACTATATTCAGTAATTGCATTAAATTAATATGCCTAATTTTTCTTTTGTATTTTTATATGATTGACTAGGCTATTGCCCGTTCTGTCTCTGAATGATGTCATAGAGGGTGACCTTAATCGCCTATGAAAATCGCTGACTCCAGCTATGTTGCGTCGTTTATTGTTAAAGGAAACCCACACCCTTATTCCTCAATTATAGCTGAACCTTTTCTTTAAAAAAAATGCAATTTGCAGTGAGCAGTTAAAACCAAGTTTTTATACAGCACCAAAGATCCTCTGTAAACTGGAATGGCTCGGAACAATATTGTTGATATTCAGTCCGAGTTGTGTTTTATAGTTTTCCTCGGATGATGTTTTTCAGTAATTTTTTTATTTTTAGGACCAGCTGGCCCCCCCCCCCCCCCCCGCCCCCCGGGCCGGGGGGGGGGGGGGGGCCACAAGTAGCGGGGAAGCTGCCAGCGGCTCAAAT
>JAODLD010000002.1:10004306-10019832 GCA_026781065.1 Mormyrops boulengeri
GTTTTTTCAATGGGGGGTTTTTTTTTTTTTGGTCCCGGCCCCCCCCCCCCCCCCCAGCTGGCCCTGGTGCCTGAAGTCCACTGGTTTAAGGTGGTGTACTGGCCACACATACCACAGCCCATGTGGTGCAGAGTGAACTGCTAGGAAATGACAGGGGCAAAGTACGCTCGCTCAGGAAAGCTACAAGGATGGGGTCAGGTGGGCAAATTCTGTTGCTGTGCAGGTGACAGAAATGCATGACAGGATGTGCGTGTTCAGCAGTTAGCAGTGATGACTTCTGGTGATCTTTGGTGCTGGGTGGAGGCAGCTTTAAACCAGCTTCTTTGTGAAATGTATAATGGATAATGTGATGATTAATGGAAACGCGTGTGATTCATTCTGCTTGCGTGCCAAGGTCCTCCGAAGTTGCGTCTCATACGGCCTTGGTCTCTGAGTCTTTAAATGCCAGAGGTGTGTTATTTCCAGCTGAACATGGACCAACCTTTGCTTAAAATCCACTTGGGCCTGAATGCTTTTGCACCCCGCACCTACTATGTTGTTTCCTTGTTTACTGTATTATATACTCAGTTTTTTAATACACAAAACCACTGAAGAGAGAAACAATCCGTGTGGAACCCGGTCAATAAACACTTCAGAAAATAAGTATTGCTGCATTGTCTTTTTTCCTTGAAAGTTTGAGAGCACAGGGCCTACAAAAACATAGCCAGTCACCCCAAGCAAAACATCTGTTACCAATTGGAAAACTTGAGTCTTGTTTCCAGGGCTTGCAATCCTCCCCTTGCAACAGTAAAGGAGGGGGAAATGAGAGAATGGGTGTGGGTGCGTGCATGAGGGGGCGGGGGGTATGGTTGAACAACCAGAGACTTCCAAACAAAAGGTATGCAAGTAATGTGAAACGAGTGGTTAGCAGCCTCCCCCACCCCTGACATGCAGCTTCTGACCCAGGCTATCAGAAGGAACTGGTTTTGGTGTGTGGGTGTGGGGTGGGGCGGGGTGGGGGGGGAGGTGCCAAAACCACTGCCAGAATTTACACTGAAATGGCACTGAAAGCAATTTAAGTCTTCTGAGCACTTTATTGCTTTTTCTTCATACACAGTTGAAAAAGAACACGTCTCCTCAGGATTTCCAAAGCATTCAGATACTGTAAAGCCTAGCCTGCTTAAAAAGAGGGGTGGTGCACTTGGAAAAACAATCATACTTGGACAATGGCGGCACGCACTCCCAGGAAAAAGCATCAGCCTGGCATGAATCCAGGTGGCATGAACGCAAAGCGCCCCTCCCCTCTGTCTTTTGTTCTTACGCCACCCACTTCTTGCACAGCCAGGATTTGTCCACCAGGGGCCACCAGGAGTTTCTACCTAGCGACCCTCCCTCAGCATTCCAGCTTGTGGGAGTTCTCCCCCCCCCACTTATGACCACGAAACATGCTTGTGGTTGCCACAGGAACTGGATGGCACCGACAATCCAGCCCAGTTGCTCTTTGGCTCCAAAGTGCTGACTGCCTCTGCCACATCTGGCCCGTTACTACAGGCATAAAGCGGCTCGTCGTAGACTGAGGATACAGCCGGAGAGACACCGCCATCACAGCGAGGGGAAGCTAGGATATACTGCATAGCCTGTCTATGCACAAAAAAAAGTGTTTACAATTACAAAGGAAATTATTTAAAAGGTGCTACATAAATAGTTTCATGAGACGACTGTAAACATTTAGAGACCTACAGGCAAACAGAATGTTCAACATTTCTGAGCCTTGATACGAAGTTAAATACAGTTCTGGCGAAGTCCCACCACATTCGTCAGGGGGACTCAGACACCCGAGGGGCCTTTTCCTCACCAACACGGCGAGCGGAACTCAAGGGCCCCAGAAGATATGGATCTGAGGCTGGGAGCCCCTTTCTGGGGCCGCCCCTCTCAGTCTGTGACCCGCCCAGCCTTCCTCTCTCGCTCTGGCTCATCCTTCTTCAGACCTCCTGTCCTCAACGCTGTCAGCGGCCCCACAAATCCCTCAGCTCCTCTCGAATTCCCAGTCCCTCCGGGAAGACCTGTCGAGGCCTCCTCCTGCGCTGCCTGCTCCTCCTGCTCCTGCCAACTTCAGCATGTAGCGGCTGGCCTGCTGCAGGTCCCACTGGTAGCGAGTGAGGATGTGGACGCAGTCGTCTCGGGAGCACAGATTCATGAAGTAGAGCTGCTCAACCTGGGATGGTTGAGAGGCAGGGCGGTGAAACAGTTGGACCGGGACGGGGCAGATGTGCAGGTCAAGACTCCATCCAAACAGAACACCATAGACACACTTCTCATAAACCCACCCGAGATTACAGAATACAGCAATCCCTCAATTACACTACTTCAGTTTACATGCTTACCATAATGTACCTTTAGTTTGCTAACGGAATTTTCTGAACAATTTCCTCTATATGTTTTTCAGCCGAATAAGATACGAATAATACGACTACTATGAAGAATTACTACAGCAACATAGCTGCAAGCAGCAATGAGGGGGCCAAGCAGATTATTACGGTATAGTTGCCATGGAAATCGTGTCATTTTGTCAAGGGTTTGGTTGTATCCACTCACAGCTCACTTCCTGTTTGGTGGAACAGACGGTTATGAAAATGAAAAAATCTGCCCGAACTTTCGTGAAGCTTTGTCTGTGCAAAATCTGGTGAAGTTTTGACAAGGTCATCATCACATTCATGATGCCCGGAATGGATATTACAAGAAGCAATAAGAATTTCACTAATGCAAATTGTGCACTATGTACTTACAGTTCACAAGGCAGGGTTAAATTGTTAACGAAAACATATCCATAAATAAATAAAATAACAATATAAAAATAAAACAACTAAACGAGAACAATAAATACTGCTTCCGAAAGCTAAATTAACGATTAATTCATTTCTGGCTCTCTCATGCAATGCACGCAGACCTACAACTTTGTTTAATTTCCAGCCAGCCAGCCATTTTCTGTAACTGCTTAAGCTATTCAGGGTCATAAGAGGTATTTCCGGTATTTCCAAACTTTCATTCAACCATTCTTCAAATCCAATAACCATTTTGTTATTGTGATCCGGGGGGGTAGAAAAGGTGTTTCTATACAATTTGATATGACTTCCTGCTACTTCTCCCCCTGGGCAATGGACAATCGAGGTTTGCTTACATCACTGAGGTAGAGCCTCCGCACTGTAATAATTTCTTAAGTGCTGTGTGGCCTCACGCAGGGCACCTCTACACAGCCCCGGCCCCATGACTAAAACTACGTCACAATCGCCAAGCTGCCACATTCACGGAAAATAAAAACCAGCCCTAGTTCTATTGTAAACTTTGAAAAACAAGAGGATAGCACTGCTACCATCCCCCTGAGCCATCAGCTCCAGACCACCGGCACCATCACCTTTACTTAAGCCCCTACGTAGGAGACCCAGAATAACTTTGACTGACGTGGTTACAACTGCCTTTGTCAGCCATTCCCCTCCCCCGACCCAAAATGGTTCTCACTATTCAGGAGAGAGATGGAAACAGGCTGTTCGATAGACAGAACCCTCAAAAGGCAGCTGGGCCGGACTCTTTACGCTTTACGGCAAACATGGACCAGGCCATACTCGGGCCGTACCGCAAAGAGAGAATAGTTACATCGCGGTTCCAGCTCGCTTTGATTTTCCACTGCAGAAGGGTCGGCTCAGTAAAGGCACTGCCGGGTTTTAAGAGCGACAGTAAGGTAAAACCCAAGATATGCTTATTTACTGTTCATAAGGTGAACATCATGGTTTACTATGTGCTAATTTCTGCAAGCACGTCTGTGAGAAGTAGGTTAGTTAGTTAAAATCTAGAAGCTGTGATTTCAGTTTATGGCTTCAGCAAAAACTATTGCTGGGGCTGAAGGTAAAAAGTGTCAGTCAGCTCGGACAGCCAGGGGTTAATGGCTGCCTGCTCTCACCTTCAGGTGCTGCTCCGCCTTTACTGGATTCCAGTCGTTCTGGCGCAGCGCGTTAGCCACCTCCTCATGGGTCACACCGTGCACCGCCTCCTGCAACTGGTATACCAATCATACAGCACGTCACTCACAGAGCAATGTACCCACCAATCACAGTCACAGGGTGTGATGCATTCCTGAAGTAATTCTTCAGTCAAGTCACCAAATCCGCTGCAAAAACTGCATGCTAATTTTTAACACCAGGGGAGGGCAAAACTTCATTTGCATTTTAATAGCACTGTGCAGACATATTGCGTTGCTGGATGACTGCTTCAGTAAGCCAGTCATGTCACAGTAAGTGTAAAGTCATCTGTCTATACTCATAATAGAAACTGACTAGTCTCTAAATTTGAGGTCAGTCTTCCAGTTTGACTGTACTGGTTATTTCCTGGGATCGTCCACCTGTTCATACACAGACAAACGTGTCCATAGCTAGACTTGTCTGTGATGAAAAACTAGGTAGGCTACATTTTTAAAAACTAAATACTACTGAGGTAAATATTGCACTTTGATCACAGTGCCCATTAGAATTCGCCATGGTGTTGACCCTTGGTCATGTCACATTTTTGTGTATCGGTTTAACTTGCATTTGTCAGTAAACAATACCAATACGATCGTTCTAAAGCTTGACATTTTCTGGTATTTAAAGTAGAATACTAGAGGTTGAACCAGCATCCCGAATACTAACATGACAAATATGATGCTAACAAACGATAGCACGTTGTGATTATCACTCATCACGGGGACCTCACCTGGGCCATCACAGCAGACCTAACTGGTTGCTCCCTCTCTTTTTCCCTCTTTTCTGCACTTTCGTCCAGCCGTGAGGTAGACTGGCACATGTGACTCATCCTGACCACACTACTGGTGCTTTGGGGCTGCTGCTGCAGTTGCGGATGCTGGTGTAGCGGTTGTGGTAGCTGCTGCGGTTGTGGTTGCTGGTGTAGCGGTTGTGGTAGCTGCTGCGGTTGTGGTTGCAGCCATGGCCCAGGGCCTTGATTCCCATTCGGTTTCCGATTGTTGATCTGGTTCTTTGGCCGTAGGAAGTTGGGGAGCGGAGGGCGTGGGGGAGGCGTGATGTTGGCATCGCTGAACCGCCGGGGGTCCAACATGGACTGGAGCAAGGGTTTGGAAGAAGCTGGGACCCGGGGGCTGTCAGCTGGTGAGACGCTCAGCACCATCTCCAAACTTCTCGAGAGGCCTTGGAGGAAAGAGAAAACCAGCAGCATTCAGGAACCCGGGAGGGCGGGGGGCTGTGGGTTTATCAGCCATGATGCACAACGGTCTCACAAGCCTCACCTGCCAGTCTTTGTAAGTTGGACTTCTCCCTGCCTCGGTCCTTAGATGCCCCAGCACTGAGGCAGTTTGAAGACCTGCAGAGGTCAAAGGTCACACATAAACAAAAGAGGCAGGCATTCTAGCCTAGTAGTAGAATTAACTCAAGTGTTACAAAGTGAAATTAAGATTTAGAGTATAGGTAAGGGTTAACCTGCTTATACTACATTTTGATCCCATTAATTTTTAATTGTGTTCTACTTCTGGAATTTTAAGCAACCTTATTCAAAAATAAAGATTATAATAGCGTATTGATTTACTACTGCGATTCGCTTGGCTGGCACTACGTGCGCAGTTACAAAAAATTAAACAACACCCTTCTGATCAGATTTGAGAATGCAACAGTGCCCAGTATAATGGTATTTAAATTACAACTCAGTAAATCAGTAAAGTGAACAGGAACAAAAGGAAAATCCCACATGCTGAATGGTGCCTGTAGATACCACAGCCAAACAGTACCGGAAAGGAAACGAACCCATTCAGGCGATCTGGGGAAGACCAGCTCTTCTCTGGTTTGACGTCTCCATGACCCTTGTGCTGCAGACCACCCTTCAGAGGAGCAGAGATCAGGCTGGGACCTGCCACTGGCATGGTCACGCTGGGCGAGAACCAGCCCACACTCAAGGTCTTTTGGTTTTGCCCCTTCCACTCGTGGAGCTCCAGTCTGCATGGAAAATTGGGGGGGGGGGGGATGTCAGTCACAAACATCAGAGGGGCCTACAAAATTCCACCAAAGCTCCAAAAAAAAAAAAAAAATTAAAACAATGAAGGAAACATCCAGCTGTACCATCTTCGTTATTCTGATAGAGTAACTTATTTAAGGGCACATTGAAATCCATCTAGCAGATTGCAATTCCTATTTGCAGGGTGAAAGCTTTACAATGTTTTCATCCTCCAGTTGACACACATTCATCGCTAGGCTTTACATTCCAAAGATAATAAGCAGTAGGGACGAACATCCGGATTAGGGCATGGAATAAAATTTTCACTGGATTGTGGCTGATGATTTCCCTCTACTTCCTCACCCGTGATCTATGAGTGTCACCAAGTCATTGGTCAGCAGAGCCAACTTTCTGGGCTCGGCGAAGTCTTTCACAGCACGCACCTCCCTCGGCTGAGCCTGGAAACGAGGGAAGCAAACCAAAGAGCATGTGAAACGGAGAATGGGCGTGCAGGAAGCTTCTTCCCGGAATGAGGAACACACTGGGCAAAACACCAGTACAATTTAGGAAGGAGATACAACATTGTTGTCATCTGACTCAGTCACATGGGAGATTAAGCAGATAAAAATGCCAGAAGTCACATGGTCACTTCAGAGCACAATAGCTCTCATTCATGACCTCAGTGAATGAAACAGGCTAACAAGGAGGAAAGGCAACTCATACCTCAGTCACCAGCACACTGACTTGAGAGAAGGTAGGCCGGTCAGCGGGATTGCAAGCCCAGCACTTGCGCATCACAGAGTACAGTTCCTGGGGACAGTCTTGAGGTCTCTCCAAGCGTTCACCCTCCCGCTCCACGCGCAACAGTATCTGAGTGGAGAAGGAATGCTAAGAATCTTATTGGCTCATCAATACCATAGATACAAGGTTCAGGAAGTCAGGCTGAGCATGGCTGGGTGAAGATAAACAGAGACGTCCCTGCTGAGATCCACAACTGAATATACGTACCTGCCGGCCTGTCAGCCCAAACCAGGGCTCCTCGCAGTAGGTGAACATCTCCCACATCGTGACTCCAAACATCCACACGTCCGAGGAATGAGTGAAGTAGCCTGTTCGTAAACTCTCTGGGGCACACCTGCGAGGGGGGTGGGGCAGGATCACATGGTCATGTGACAGAGTGCGAGAGAGACTGAAGAATGGAAGAGGTTTAGCAAGCAGACACACATCCAGAGATCCTGGCTGGGCCAGGTGCCACGGCTCACCAGGCGAACGGGATGCGCCGGTGGGCGTTCATGAGGTAGTGGTCGTGCTCGGAGAGGACGCGCATGAGGCCGAAGTCGCCGATCTTGACGAGCTCACGGCTGGCCAGGAGCACGTTGCGGGCCGCCAGGTCACGGTGGATGAAGTGCCGACTCTCCAGGTACTCCATGCCCGAAGCGATCTGCGTGGCAAACAGCCAGAGGCGCGACAGCGGGTACTCGTTCTGCCGCAGCCGCAGTGTGTCGTACAGCGCGCCCAGTGGGGCCAGCTCAGTCACCTGTGCAAATCACACAAGAGATGCACAATTACCAATCAATAAATCGGACAGATACGAACAAAGGACATACCATAATCTCAATGGAGATCCTAGAGTTTTGTCATGCAACTTAAAGAGGTGAAATGAAAAACATTTACATTACATTTAGCAGACACGTTATCCAAAGAGATGCTTTTTTTGAGAAAGCAGTCAGACCGTTCTTGGAGCAATTAGGGGCTAAGGACTGCAAAAGGGCCCAACAGTGACATCATTCTGCAGACCCTGGGATTTGAACCAACAGCCTTCTGACCACCACCCCCATAGACCACTGAATCAATGTCATTTCTAGCTTTCTTTAAACCTGATGCTAACAACCTGAGTAGTGAGGGAGACCACTTAGCTGTAGCGACTATCTTCCATGACCAGTTATCCATTACGAGATTGTAGTGACTAAACAGCCTAGATAGACTCTACACACTCTTAAAAAAATACAGAAAATGCCTCGTTGACGCAGCTGGCAGTGCGTCAGTCTCAGACTGCAGGTTGTGAGTTCAAGCCTCACATGGGGTAGGTTCATTTTTAATGAGGGTGATGTGTGGCTCTGCAGGCTAGGACTCTGTGCCCATGACCAGAAGGTTATGGGTTTCAATCTCATGTCTGGCAGAGTGATTTCACCTTTCTGAATTGTACATTGCTTTGGATACCATCTCCTGCTAAATAAATGCTTAGAACTTCATGAAGTAAACACATTGTGTCTTAGAGTTGTACTGAAGTTCAGTCATTAAGATCCATCCATCCATCCATCCATTCATCCCCACTTGCCCTATGCAGGATTGTGGGAGTCTGGAGCCTATGCTGGAAGCTATGCGTGCAAGGCAGGGAACCACCCAGGATGGGGTGCCAGCTATCATTAAAGATGTATGGTATAATAATGTTTTATGAGGGTCATTCTGGAAGGCACCATTTGTAGACTGTTAATGGTTAACTCAAGAGGACAATGAGGTGATCAGGGGAAACTAGGAAAAATGACGATGGGGCGAACGATGTTGAGAAATGACCAAAGAGAAAGGAGATGGGGCCTCACCATCTTCAGGGGCTGCGTGAGGACCACGCCATACAGACGGATGAGGTGGGGATGGTCCAGGGTCTGCATGATGGTCACCTCCTGCATAAAGTCACTCAGGGAGTTCGCCTGCTCGGATGGGCCAGTTTTCAAGGATTTCACTGCCACTGGTAGCTGGGGGAGTAGAGGGAGTAACAAGGGGGAGAGCAGAGAGAAGAGTCAAAGAGTCAGTCATTAGTCAAATACATCTGCACAAACAAGATACTGGCAAAGCACTTTACGGTGCGTCCCACCCACACACTCCTGAGTCGCAGCACTCACAATGTGCCCGGTGGGGGTCTGCCACTTGGCCTTCCTCACCACGCCAAAGGAGCCAGACCCCAGTTTTTCAGCCATCAGCAATTCACTGTCCTGTATCAGGCAGGTGACGGACCTCGTCATTCTGGTGCCCTGTGCCGCCCCACTCCTGTCTCCGCCGGGGTCGGCGCCAGGACCAGCAAACACCTGTTACAACACACACAGAAAATTACTCTGCTTGTTAACAAGGGCTCTGTCGCTAAGATTACTGGAAGCAACCCAACCAAAAGAAGAGGAAAAAAAAACATCAGCAAGTGAGATGACTAAAAAAAAACTGGCCCAGGTTAGGTTTTATTTTGATAGCAAATAAAGACAATTCATGGCATTATCTTTAACGGTTTTTGAGATATAGCTATTGCGGGTCCCCTGACCCGATGAGTGGGGACCTCACTTTCATTTTCACAGTTTCTGCCATTAATTGTAGGATTTAGCTGCAAATCTACTAAATAATTGGCTTTTCAAATTTCGTTTTTATTAGCCCAGTTTAGGAGAGTTTTCTGTAGGGAAAATTGAGGGTGAAATTAAAATTTTCAATACTTTAAAGATAAAATGGATAATTTCAGGGTGGTTATTGAAAGAAATAAGGACAAGACATAGGTTGGCAAAAATAGTAAGAAACATCCTTCTTGAAAAAAAATGTCACATTTCTGGACAGAGAAAGGTTGAATCTGAAGCACTTTGGGAGAGTTTTTACACTTTCCTTCAGTCAGTGTGCACGCCTGCCGGTACCTACTAAACCTAAAGATACTCGCAAATTAAGTCTGACCAGATGGCTTGTATTAACAATAGGTAGGTGTGTGACATTTTAAAGAAACATAGTAACTTTAAAGCTGGGTACAATGGATCATCTGCCCAAGAGAAATCTTTAAGAAATAGCACCATTGAAGAGGAAATGGGGACTTTTTAAACCAACAAACTGGGCGACAGTGTTTTTGAGTTCACAAATCTATGCCAGAGTCAGCTGACCGGAATGAGACTCCCTGAGGGGAGACGGGAGTCTCACGGGAAAGCCGTGGAAGCCTGGCAGGTTTTACAGACACGTCACTGAGTTGTTAGCACTACAGAAACCAGCCCTGAGAGGAATGGAATCTGGTACGCGAGAGGATTATCGCCAACTGCGAACTGTGTGAGGAAGTAACAGTCCTGTACCTTGGGTAACCATGACCGCAGACGACTGCTAGTCTTGTAGCGTTTGACAGCTTCCCATAATCTTCTCTGCCCTATGAAAACAGACACAAGCCAAGTAAGCATGTGGTATATTAAAGACTCTCTCTGGAGACCTATCTGTAAACAGTTCACAATATTCACAGCACTGTCACACTTAATATCCCAAGTGCTCAAATACACACACCATGCTGACATATTAATCAGGACCAAACCAGAAATCAGAGATTAAAAAGTCATCTTAAAAGGTTTAGAACATAAGGAATTTACAAACGAGAGGAGGCCATTCAGCCCATCAGGCTCATTTGGGGAGAACCTAACTAATAGCTCAGAGTTGTTAAAATCTTATATAGCTTATATTGATTTAAAGGAACCCAGGGTTTTAGCTTGCACTACGCTACACAGTGTGTAAAGAAGTGCTTTCTCAAATCCATTTTAAAATGTTCTCCCGCTAATTTCCACCTATGGCCACAAATTCTAGTATTTAAACTAATTTTGAAGTAGCCAACTGGCTGAACAGCAAGACAGTTAGACATGTACACACACACACACACACACACACACACACACACACACACACACACACACACACAGGCAGACTGACCAGGCTTGCCAATGCCAATCTGTTCGAGGTCTGCATCCTTGACGTAGGCAAAGTGCTCAATCCTAGTGACGTTGAGGCCATCCCGCACACACACATAATACTGCTCCAGCTGCACTTCGGCCAGGAGCTGGTAGAGCCACTGTGTGTCTTGGTCCATCCGCATGACACTGTTGGGTCCCGAGCTGTTCGGCGCCGAGGCCGAGAAGAGACGAGAGGCAGCCGTTTAACCCAAGTGCGAGACAAGAGATCTCACTGTTCCACAGCTTTGTTCACACGTATCCCCAGAACACCTTCATTCTAGAGATTTTTTTTAATGAAAATGGGTGTTTTCCACGGGATATATATCATTAGATGCGACTTCTATTGTTGGAGCAGAAATATTAGAGGTAGGAGCCTACAGACAAACACCCCAAACTAAACATAATGAACACAGCAAAGGCGTGAGGGTTCCGTCATAGCAGGGTGTACTCGATGTTTACGCTCCAGTCCGTTCACGGTGTTTACTCTCTGATCCGCTCTGCCTGCTCCCCAGGGATGAAATCATTCAGAGATCAATATAACATTAAGGCACGATGCACGTTTGTTTTTTTATCCTTCAGAAATTCCTGTGACCTCATAGGTTTAAAACAATGAGCATAAACAACAAGTGACGCGGATAGCAGAAATGCACTTTCGTACTTGTCTACCCTCGTATTAGTACGTAGACCCATTTATAGTCGTTTTCTAGTCCAGTTCTATGCGCTTTATAGGTTCAATTCATTATTATTATTAGCACTTAATGAGTGGTAATAATTTGACTAGAATAAACCGAACCTGTAAAGGGACACCCAACCCCACACCTATGAACCATGTACAGCCTTAGCATGCTATTGGGAACAAGACATTAATTTCCTTAGCGAGCCTATTACATTACCCGCATTAATATATTTATTAATTTCCGCGATTATTAGTATCGCCTCCGTCATCCGATAGTCAAATGTGCCAGGTCAGTTTAATGCACTTCATCCCTTATATAACTAAAATCAAATGTAAGCTAGCCTGTATGCCTAAATAAAATCAACAGGGAAACAAATCCAGAATATTCCGATGAATCATGCCTAAAATATCTATCTAAAGTCTGGGTGTGTATTGCAGTCCAATAAATGTTGTATAGTGTATAAATGCTGATACCATCTTGCTGTCTTTAAATGTAAACGTTGGTTAGCCAACTACAAATCATGCTGTCATGAATTAGGCTGGAAGATCAGTAACAGCGGCCTAAACATGCCCTTCCTGCGTGACCAGAACCTGTGTTTTGTTCAAAGACGCTTAATAATATGCTATATATTATAATTACAAATTCTTAAAGTTTTAAAAAGTACAGTTGATAGGTTAATTGCGATTTATATACTTTTAATACCATGATTGATCTTCCTTTACAATAATACCTGTGACAGTGCTGCAAAATATTTTTCATATCATCCATATGATGCTACTATACACTATCGACGAATCTCTATATAACGATATATTATAGGCCTCTTATTGGGAAATGGATACGTTTTCGGTTCACAGTTCATAGAAGTAAGTCAGTAGGCCTATTTTACAGACTGGAAGAACTCGAAACTCGACACGATTAAACATTAGGCGGCTGTTTTTAGAACATGCACCTGAAGAATATGCATCCGATAGCCGGATGGAAAAATTCCTTTAAGGAATAATTTTAAATTCCTTACTGGCAATTATTTAAACTAATCGTATAACAGATCGTGTCAAATGATACTGCCTTAATGCATTTATGAATTGTTATACACGCCTCATCATTTAATTGCTCGATTTGAGGTCTTTTAGGCTACTGACTGGAAACGCATTACAAAGATAATCCACCCGAAAATCTTTAGTGCTTTTTACTCCAGAGCACTGCGCTCTTGCTTATATACCTACGGTTTCAATATCGTGGGGCTCTAAGGCGTCTTACATACCATCGACATAAATACTCTTATCATTAATGTCAAATACTTACCCTTAGTTAAAACGGCCGAAGCCCGCTTCCGGCGTACTCGCGTTTGAAACGACGAACTTTACACTTAATCCAGGTATCAATGAGTATTATATTCTCGTACAACTAATAAAGGCATCTGTCCATATTTTATATATTCCAAAGTTTACTTCAGTAAATGAACCACCTTTCTCCCGTTTTTCTTGATCCCATTTTTTTCTACGGTATTAATCCACTGGTTTTGTGAATATGATTTATATTACTTTTCCGAGTTCTGTGTCGTCGTTTCCACCGATCGTTAAATTGTTTAACTTCTGGGGACTGCCAGTGAAGAATAATCTCCGCCTTTCTTTTCCTCCTCCCCCAGGACTTACCTGAACTCTTATCAGGACATTCAGGTGTGCAGCATACTGTGATCTTTTACACAACTGACATACTCTTACTTTTTCTGATAGCGACAACGGATTTCTGATGTATCACACATTTATATATAAATGCACAATAAGATTTTATCTGTCAATCTGTTCTTACATTTTCTTCCACAGGTGAAAAACGCCTGTAGCCAATCGCCGTCTTTTTCTTTCTGTTTCTTCGGTAAGGTCGACAGATCGCATGGCCAATCCTCTCTCTTAAAACATAAAATGAAACTTAAATAAATATATCCTGGGACTCCAGTTGGGCACTGCACAAGATGTCTGCTTAACTTTTGTAAATAAACTGATTACACCGGCACAGAGCGTAATGTTAAATATATTGCTCTGCTTTCAATAAAGACGGTATTGTGTCCCGGTGATTAATAGAAAATAAGCGTCCCTGATTGGCTCCTATGTCCTATTAATGTACAGTCATACATTGTACAACCTGGGAAAACACTGCTTTTTGTAAATGATGCGACGTAAATTGGAAAATACGGGCGTGGATAGTTCATGATTCACAACTATCTTAAAGGATTTACGATTGTGAAGGTGGTTTTTGGAAAACGGATAGGCAAAACTTAATGCATCAGTGGTGGGAATTGGGTGATTCATGTTGTATTGATATTTGTTTGTCGATTCGATATGTACCTCGATTTGTAAAACTGTCCGTGGAAAAGTATATATTTCAGGCCTACATTTATGGCTGTAGGTACACGTTTTGTCCTGTGCTGTTAGGTCACATCATTTTCTGTTAGGAACGCACAATGAACGGAATGAATACCTTTATTGACAAGAGTGAAATCTAAATCCACATGTAGATGTGCCACACGATAAACATCGTGCTAATTGTGGACGTGAGTTGGTTATGGCCATTGTTGGAGAGTTTAAAGACCCTCCCAAGTCACGTAAATCAATAATTTGGGAACATCTTGATTTCACAATAAAATACACCAAAAACAAAGAGAGAGAGAGTAGTTTATAAGACTAGAACTGTCTATGATCTCTGTTATACCGAATTTGATATTTTGCAGGGAAACACATCTAACATGCTAACCCATTTGAGAATATCAGACCAGAGCAAGGCAAACTAGGCAGCTGTCTAGGGCCTGATCAGCACAGGAGACCCAAATATATAGAGGGCTGGGTGGAAGCTCTGAACGTCTTCCGCAAACTGACAGAATGTGTCTGACACCTGCCAATGATGCGCAAATTCTCGGTAATCTGTTACGGGCAGTGGTAAAATTAATGGGTAAAAAGTTTTACAGCTAGTGACTAATCTACAGGATTACCATAATACCGCCCAAGCCTGGCCGCAAATTTTCCTTTTAAAGGGTGGTTCTGGAGAACTCATTAATATTAATTACTCATTAACATAAGAGAAGCACTACGTGATTCGTTATACTCGTGTACACTCCTAATAGCAGTCTCATTATTTAATAGCCACACATAGTATAAGTGGATAGCTAATTTGGCTAAGGTATTACTACATTTTACGTTTCAATTTAAGGACAGAAAATGCATTTGCAGAAACACTACATATCACTATTTAATGAAATAACGCTATTCTACAGTCTACCTTACATCCAAAGTTTTAACCGCAAAAATCAGCTAGCATGTGTCGATGGAAGCCTGTTCACCGGTGAATCAGGTAGTGCTTGATTGACAATCTCCATTCTTGTTCCTCCAAAAGGTGTTTGATGGGGTTGAGGTCAGGGCTCTGTGCGGGCCAGTCAAGTTCTTCCACACCAAACTCACCCAACCATGTCTTTATGGACCTTGCTTTGAGTACTGGGGCACAGTCAGGCTGGAATAGAGAAGGGCCTTCACCAAACTGTTCCCATGAAGCTGGAAGCATAGAATTGTCCAAAATCTCTGTGTGCTGAAGCATTAAGAGTTCCCTTCACTGGAACTAAGGGGCCTAGCCCAAGCCCTGAAAAACAACCCCGTACCATTATCCCTCCTCCACCAAACATTAGAGTTGGTAAAATACAGTCAGGCAGGTAATTTTTTCCTGGCATTCGCCAAACCCAGACTCATCCATCAGACTGACAGACAGAGAAGTGTGATTCATCATTCCACAGAACATGGTTTCTCTGCTCCAGAGTCTAGTAGCGGCATGCTTTATACCACTGCATCTGATGCTTGGCATTGCGCGTAGTGATGTGAGGCTTCCAGGCAGCTGCTCAGCCACTGAAGCCCATCCACGAAGGTCCCGGCGTACAGTTTTTGTGTTGGAGTTAATGCCAGAGGAAGTTTGGAACTTTTACACACTGCTGAGTTTCTGTTATTGCTAAATGTTCCACTTTACAAAGATACCACTTACAGTTGATCATGGAATATCTAGCAGAGAAGAAATCTCACAAACTGACTCATTGCAAAGTGGCATTCTACACTCTCAGAAAAAAGGGTACAAATTTGTACCTTTGCTTGTCACTGGGGCTGTACCCTCAAGGGTCTGCCA
>JAODLD010000002.1:10041240-10051347 GCA_026781065.1 Mormyrops boulengeri
ACCAACAACCAAAATTTTTGGTGTCTTTCTTTTTTTTGTAACAATTTTTTTTTTTTTTATTTTTTTTTTTTTACCCCTGCCTTTTTTTTTTTTTTTTTGGGGGGGGGGGGGCGGCATTGCCTGCCTCTTTGCTGGGAGGGAGGGGTTAGGAGTGGTCAGTGCTCTTTTTATATATATATATGAAATTTAAATGTGATGAAATTAACCTTTTGAGACAGAAGCAATGTATTAAACATTTTTTTACATTGGATTCTGTATAGTATTTATTTTAAAGGTCTTAAATAAAACTTTGTTTTTACCGAAGTCACACTCCTTTATTTAACCAGTTTGCTGCATCTCCTTAGACTAGCTGTATAATTTGATCATCACATTTGTCCAGTTTCTGCATTTCACTTCAGTTTTCATAGTGGCTTTTGTCTGCTGTGTATATTACATGTCTATCCCATATGATGTGATTCTTTAACACATTTTGGCAGATGGCAACACTGCGTTGAGTGACTTTTTATACTGGTCTGTTAAAACAAGCCAGATTTTCATTTTAACTTCCCAGCGTTGACAGGGAACCTCAATCTTGACTTTACACACCCAGTGGGTGAAGTGATAATCCTGAAACAGGACTGCACGTTGGGTAAATTAGACCAGGGCATTAACGACGATCACACTGAAGAATGAAGCCAGGTTTTTTTGTTCCCCATCACAGTTTTGGTTTCTTTTAACTCTGATACACTTGAAATGACCGTTTCCCTCTTTATTCAGATACTGCCAGTAGATTATTCTTTTTTTTCAATCTTTCATGTCAATATTATGAGAATTACATTACACCTGTTTCTGACACATTACGACAAAGACAGCATTTCTTTTGAAAGTCTTTTAGGAATAATGTGCTCTAAAACCTTATCTTAGGGTCTATATGTTGCTATCGATTTAACTATGAGGAATAATATGATACAATAGAGTTTTGTAAAAGTGTAATTCAGCATCACGTCCGGCAGAGGTCACTATTTCCGCAATGTGGCTGCGTCTCTGCCCCTCACGTCGCAAATGGTTCCTTTAGTCCCTTCGGCCGTGTCCGGTTATGCGCTAAGTTTCTCATGCTCTACACGCAGAAGTTTCTTAAATCCCAACTGCCTTGCTGACTGTTTTCTGATTCCATATTACCAGTGATAACTAGTTTAAAATACAAACTTCAACAGTATATTCGTCTTTTGCTCACTCAGTCTTTCTTAGAGCAGAAATGATCATTTACACATGACAACTTGTATTAAATTTAAATGTGTCTAAAAGCTAAGACTTTTCCTTGATTATATTCCAGTCTAAAGGTGTTTCCCTCACATTGTCGCTGCACTAGAAACATTTTCCTTTCTCTTTTCCTCTAACCACCTCTAAGTCCACTATCCCCTATCCTCCTTGTTCCTCCGAATATGTGATGTTCTATCATTCCGGTTCAGTGTAGGTGGCCCTTCAACCACTTTCACTCTGGCTGTAACCCCCACCGCCACCTCCCATTCCCCCCTGCTGGTTGCCCGATTGTGGACGGGGAGGATTATGCGAGTGGGAGGCTCGTAAAAGGCCTGCCAAGGTCTTTCTGCCCTGTGACGGATGGCTGGGAGACTGAAGGGACCATTTACATGAGAAGAGAGGAGAGAAGGAGAATAGAGGACTATTCAATCAGTCTGTCACAGAGCACTGAAGTACTTTCTCCCCCTCTCCAAGATCCCCAATTTTTTCTTCGGCTCTCCTCTTTATACCTTTTTTTCCCTTCTGTTCAGCATTTTCCTCATCTTATTTCCCTTTTCTTTATTTTTTACTCCGATCTATCATTCCCGCTCCCTAGTTCATAATTTCATTTCGCTCCGTTTCAGTTTTCACAGTGTTACCCCACTCAAAAGACACTGCCATCCCGTTTAAATGCTCGGGGCATTATTTTCCTTTTCTCACGGCAAATCGAGCACCATAACACGCACTTATAACAGTGACACGGGAGAGCATAGTTTATTACGTAACTCGGAGGTCTCCCATATTTTAGAGCACACCCATCTTTACGCATTACAGACGTCACAGACGTATTGTTTTCGTCAGTGGAAAATATTATAGCATTGCCTAAAGGAAGTAAACGCTCGTTAGGAAATCAAGCCAAGGAGGAGCGATCCAACTTTTCAGTTTGTGGTACGACTGATAAAACAACGGATACATTTTATTTATTGAACCACATATAGGATATCAGACACTCCACTTGTCTAATATTAATAGCGAAATAATTATAATATGCTTATTTATCATTAAACCTCATAAGGTTATTACTTCGTCTTCGAAAAGTTTCTTAAGATCATTTGCATGCTCAGTCAGTGTTTAAGATCATTAAGATGAAGAATATTGCATGGTCACTTGGTGTTTTTTCCGGACTATTCGGGGAGCAGCCCACATAATATTTCGCTCTTGATTTATGATGTGCAGGTGAAACTCACGGATTGTCGCCATTTAATATTTTATACATGCCTGCCCGTTAATCTCTTGCTGGGACAGCCGCATTGTCATTGTTATGAAGGCTGTGAATTTGTCACTCATGCTAATGTTGGGTGGGAACGGAATGGTCAGGCTGCAGTGAGCCGCGCACGGCCCTCTTCTCCTACTGAAATCTACCTACCCATAATCGGGTGGCGACAACGGACATCAGCGCAGCTATTCCCAATTAACACCTTGTCAGCATGGCAGATGTGACTATACACGCCCAAAGAAATAGCCAAGGTGTCGGAATAATTACACCTAATGACCCCGAAACTGACACACAATCGAAATAACTTGGGTGTGGGGGGGGGGGGTGCTTTCCGTGTCATCTCTATATTCAGAAAAGAATAAATTATTGCACGGGCTTACATCTAATCCTACATTATAGCAGTCAGCACAAAGAAGGGGGACTTCAAAGACTAACGTGGTAGGGTCATGTTTTGAGGATCCAGAAAAGAAGCAAACAGAATATGGATATAATTATGGCCGAATTACTTTATAAAATGAATTAGCGAACAGGGAAATCCAATAATTAACGAACTTGCCCAATAGCACAACACTTAATATATGAGAAACAGGGAAAATAAAAACTTCGATAAACAAACAAAAAAAGAAAAACAGGACGTCACACTGCATGAAGGTTCTGCACACCAAAATGAGAAAAAAAGAACTAATCGGAATCTCAAGGACAGCATGAGATACCCCCGATTTATGATTCGACCGATGATCAGAAAGAGCAAGGAAGTTAGAAGTTTTGCCTAGAATAGAATTTAACTTACATACTTTATTGGAATGATATCCCTGTTTCAACTTGCTTTGCTTTTTACTTCAAGGGGTTAAACACAGAGAATTGCCACAGACAAAAGGAGGGTGAAACGGATGGCGTGTTGTCCGTGTGTGGGGTGAAAGTAAGAGAGAGAGAGAGACAGACAGACAGACGCAGTGAGTGAGCCAGTGAGGGAGACAGTGAACGAGTGAGTGGGTGGGTGAGAGAGGCGAAAATTTCGAGCTGCGTGGCTGTTTTTTGTTTAAAAGGTGGAAAAAAATAGACAAGGAAAGCTGAATAGAAAGAAGAGCGAGAAAGAGAGATGGAGGGGAGGGGGAGCCGGGAGAGATTCCAGGGCAGGTTGTCTTGGAAACAGAAACGGGAGAGTGGAGCCTCACAATCCCGGGTTTGATTGGCATCGGGGCGTAACTGTCAGTCATGCACAGAAGCATACACAGACCCACACCTGCGCCTGTACGCACACTCCTGCATATTTACGCCTGCGGACCGCGATCACGCACGGGGCTGGACAGGCCGTGTGGCCGTGCTCAGATCACACCTGTAGAACTTCCAGGACTTTGGTAGCATAGCTGAGCTACTGTGACACAGAGCGGCAGGACAGCCCTACAGCGGCAAGCCAGTCGACGGCGATGCCTCGCTCAGCAAGCGTAACTTCAAATTTCAAAACATTCCCTTTTAGAATTATTTCTAACAAAAATACTTTCTGTTTCTACTTCCATCTTGTTTATGAATTACTTTTCCCCTTTCATCTGACACCAGTTTTGGTAGTTCAGCTTATATCCATACTTCACCTTGTTAAAAGGCGTTTCATCCTCACACGGGTCGTAAATAATGTATGTTACATAACAGTTTAACTTCATTTCTATTTGATCATTTGATGAATGCAAAAATGTCACCAGGGAGAAAACTGTTTCATTATCGGGAGATTCTTTCCCTGTAATGTTTGCATTGGCAAGTGTTGGCTAAGTTTAAAATTTCCCTTTGGCAAACTCCTGTGTATTTACAAGGTGAACCTGAGGGTGATTCCCTCCCTCGTGCACAGTTTGGTTAATTGTGTTGCTCAGTTCTGAAACGCAATAAGAAGCAACTTAAAGTGTTTAAGCACCATTACAGATGTGAGGACAACAATGACCTCTGAAACCAGAGCACGAACACACACACACACACACACCACTGCTCCTATACACGGCAACAAATACATTCACTTCGTGACTCATGCAGATTTAATTGCAACTTGCAACATGAAGTCTGCAGTTTTTGGTATATTACTGGTTTAGAGTTTATTTTTTAAAAAATAAATATTTACTGGATCACATTATACAAAAGAAAGTCTTAAATAAGTGCATAATATTCTGTCTCTTGGTTCTCTCATTATGGAACGCTTATTTTTATAATCCAGTTATATATTTAAATATCCTTGTTCAACATTTTAAAAATGTGCTCCAGATCTCTAGAGGTCGTTTAAATTCTGTGCACGGCTTCTTTCCCGTTGGGCGAAGACAGTGGCACGTATATGTGTCTGTCTGTGACCATGCTGTACCGCAGGAAGCAGCGCGCCGGTCTGCTGTGCCTGGTCGCTGTTATCATTGTTTTACTGGAGCACCATTCGCACAATGAGAGCGCGAAGTGCCGGCCATAGAAACCGCCTGGCGTAACGACGTATTAAGGAGGAGCAGATGATCGTCTCTCGCACCTGGGCTAATTACAGTAGCAATGGCAGCGGGGCGCAAAAATACAAGTGGGATGGGGGTGAGGGAAGAAGGCCCCCCTGCTGCTTTGTAGAATATTTCATTCAGAGCTCTTTAAAATCTATGGTCTAAGAATTAAGTAGCTAAAGTAACCACTTATTTGAGATGAACCTGCGCAGACCCATGAACCCATCCCGTGTAGAAGTGTGTGTCCTTGTCTTGTGACATAAAGTTTCACTCAAAACTTGTTCTTTGATGACTCCGCTGTTTCACAACTTATTCGCAACTTTACTGCCTGCCGTGGTTATTTGGGCAGGGTGAGTCGGAATAACCATTAAATGACGAATTTCAAGTTACAAGTTTATTTAAAGCAAACTTAAGAACCTAACGAAAATGTACCATGATCATCATAACCGATCGAACGAGACCTGTAGCCTACACAGAAATAAGTGCTCTTCAATACAAGAAGTTGCGGCTCGGTTTGTGTCTTAAAGTAGGCAGGAAAAAAAGGCAACTCTTCTAACACCAGTTCTGGGGTTATTGAAACGTACTTGAAGTGTTCCTGTTTATTTCTCGAGTACATCAATACGCTTTGCAATGCAATGGCGGGTTTATATTTACGTTTAAAATACTTGTTGAGCATAAAAGAAGGGGGGATGAATTCCAAAGGAGTATGTGGTGTAGGGATTGTTAGTTAGCTTTTTTTACACGTATATCCCTTTCCAGGGCGCTCGTCGCTTTCTGAATTCACCGCGCCCCTTTCTTCAGTGATGCAAATGAAGGAGCGCAAGGGAGCGGATTGGTTAAGCGCAGCGCACTATCATCACTAAAAACCCACATGAGAGCGAAAGGAAGAACTTTTTTTTGTCATCTTGCAGTTATCTTTACTTAATGTGAATCAATCCCATGCGAGCGGTTGACTGAACTAAGTACGAGGGGGAATAAGTCTCATCTGAATGAGCGTCTTTCTAAAAACTTAAAGCAAACACTTAAGTTAGACTGATGCTGCAAAGTTATAACACTTTTACGAAGAAGTGATGACTGGTTGAAAACAGGTGAGATTTTGTGCCCGCGTATGGTCTTGATTGTGCTATTGGAAGTAATTTTTGTCTGCTAGTTTATTTGCGGAACTTTTTTTTTTTGTTGTAATTTCAAATCAAGACGCGGGCGGCAGAAGAAACTATCTGCGATTCGGTTTGAGATTTACAACTTAAAACGTGTTTTAAAGCTGCTAGTCAGAACTGATAGATCAGCCTGTAACTATGTATAGCATGATGGAACATGAACTGAAACCCTCGGCCCCACCACCCTCGCACCAACCCGGCCAAGGGATGTCTCCAGTAAACGGCGGGGTGGGGGGCAATCACCCAACAGCCAAATCGGTTTGCCCTCCCGGTAGCGACCCTATGGACAAAGTGAAGCGGCCTATGAATGCCTTCATGGTATGGTCACGGGGTCAGAGGCGGAAGATGGCCCAGGAGAACCCCAAAATGCACAATTCAGAGATTAGCAAGCGCCTGGGCGCAGAATGGAAGCTGCTGACGGATGCGGAGAAGAGGCCCTTCATAGACGAGGCGAAGCGGCTCCGAGCGGTGCACATGAAGGAGTACCCAGACTACAAGTACAAACCCCGGCGCAAGAGCAAGCCGCTCTTGAAGAAGGACAACCCTGTCAACAAGTACCCGCTATCTGCTGGCAACCTGTTGGCTGCGGCCGCCGCACAAGGACCTGGTGGGAGCCCCAGAATGGAGAGCTATGGCTGGGGACCCACTGGGGGGTATGCGACCATGCAGAGTGAACCACTCGGATACCCCCAGCAGCTCCATCGCTACGACTTGTCGGCCTTACAGTACCCCCCGTCAATGGCCCCTGCACAGACATACATGAACAGCGCCAACTCATACAGGTGTGTATCACTGGATTCTTTTACTTTGTTTTCTTAAAGATTGAACCTTTAATGTAGCTACATTTCACCAACCTTTTTTTTTTTTTTTTACTCCACTACAAGGATAAGGTTAAATCTGGATATTAAAAACCCGATAACTTCCTATATAGAACTGTTTATTGGTATCGCTAAATTACTACAGAAAATACATTGTACAAAATGGAAAAAGTCCTACATTAAACACAGCTAAGTAGAAATACTCGAATTCTTGTTTGCCACGTATCCTGTTGTGTCTTTTTATAAACATTAAAGCATTCCCTGGTTTATATCTACTGAATAACAAGTGATACCAAATAAATAAATAAATAAATAAAACGGTCGAACTCCCTGACTTAATGTTTAGTTAAATTTTTGAATTGAATTAAAAGAATTAATAACTTTTAGGAAATTTATTATATGGGGAAAAATCCCATGTTTACCATTTAAATTCATTTTGTGGTAATATATGTAATGCATTTTTTGTCCTTTCCAGGGAAAGATTTCTGTTCCCAGTGCTTTTTGATTAAAAGATTTTAACAGAATATTATGTCCTTATTTGTGTATGATGTGATCCAGTAAATCAACCATATTTTATAATGCAACAAAGTTTCGTGTGCGTCTGCTCTCAGGCCTGTGTATTTTAGGATTTCAGCTATCCAGCTGCGTTTTCCTCTTTCAAGGAATAATTTGTTCTGATGGACGGTTTAACTCCTTGTACAGACTGTAACCGCTGAGCAGAAGTGGCTTTGATGTTGTTAGAGTAACAGGTTACTAACCAGTCCTGTGACGAGCGTCCGAGGGTCGCCAATATATTTCTGTCCATAAATACACTACTAATGATTTAGCTGGGCAATCTCCTTAGAGTTTAAAATGTGTAAGTGATATAAATAATGGATGACTTCCCAAAAATACATTCTAACAAATTAATCCAGAGCGTTCATTGTCCACTGTTACTTTTACTGCTTAAAAACAAAGTTGGCGGGTTGCTGTAAATGGGCTAAAAATGGTGGCCTAGGTCATCTTGTGTTTTGGGGCCTGTTACTGTTGCTTTCCAAAAAGAAGGCGGCGGTGGAGAGTGGCTGTGTGGTAGGTTCAGCTCACCCACCAGTGGCCTGAGGACACCCTCGCTAGGGGCCTTTGCTTACGAGGACCATGTTTGTGGCTCCAGAAAACATGTCCAGTCCTGTGCAGCGGATGAATTTGAAGTGTATCTTGAGTATTTTGTGTTTTGAGTTGCTCATTTTATCTGTGCGTGTGTGTGTGTGTGTGTGTGTGGGGGGGGTGTCAGAGTTGATTAGTCATGTATTTACACTACGTGAATGACCTTACTCCCAACCCCTTACTTAGCATGTACAGTGTGCCTCTCCCCAGCATTAACTATTCATACACACTGAACTGTCCCAGCAGAAGATAAATATCTACCCTCCCTGCTTTCCCCCCCATCGGCTCCCTCTGCACCTCGACATCGGCCGTCGTAAGAGCTGGCTATACACTTGTTGCTATAGATCACCCTTCATGTCATATAATGTAGCTCATATCCTGGGTCAAATGGAAGCATTCTGTCCTGATAACCACATGTTCCTCTTAACCGGCACAAACAATATTGTCACTGATCAGTGATTAATTAAGAATAGCAATATTGTGTGATTGCGCACATGGGTCGTCTGAACTGGGTCCATTTTTGTGTAGTTTCATTCCGAGCCCAATGGCTGTATAGGTCTCGTAGGTATCCCTAAGTATAGGGCCTTGCGAGCTATTAAAACTGTTTTTTTGTTTGCGGGATCCAGTGTGTTGTCTGGCATGTGGCTATAGTTTCAGCTTAGGTGTATAACAGTGGCTGTCATTTAAAAATATAGCCAGTTTCTCTGTATGCAGACTTTTTGGTGCGCAGTTAAAGGCAAAGGCTGACATCTAAGTTGTCGGCCGCGCTGATTCCCACTTTATAACTGGTTTAATATTAACTGGTCGTTCCCGTCTTCAACCTTCGCCTTGCACACATGCATATATATGTATATTATATGCCACTTTACAATAAGGATACCCATTTAAAGAGTTTATAAATGGTTTTTAATCTGGTTATTAATTAGGTTTTAACACTTTGTAAATTTTTAATAGACAATTATAAAATAAACAATTATAACAGTTTTCTTTTTATTAATGAGTTACTACCATTTACAACTGGCAAAAGGGAGCCTTATCGTGAAGTGGTACCATATATTATAGTTTGTGTGTGTGTTTGTATGCATTATTATATATAATAGATTATGTCGTCAAATGTTCTATACCTGGGAATATGTGCTACGATATCTGCATTTCTCTGGAAATTACATTGGAAATTACTAATACAGCCTAATAATGTATGGTTAGATACTGGGTCACATGTTTCTCTAGATATCTGCTTAAATGTTTTGATTTCACTGCTTCAAAGTGGCGTGTGTTTTCTTCTACTTCAGTGTTTTTATATATATATGTATGCATACAGTGTGTGTGTGTGTGTGTGTGTGTGTGTGGGGATATATATTCATCTTGTAGCTTTGATGTTGTGCAAGTTGTTACTTGCCTCCTCCAGTTTGCCGGGAGAACTTCTTCGCTAATGTGAGCCTTTCCTTGCTTCGCAGCCCCATGTCCTACAGCAGCAGCACCCAGCAGCCCAGCCCGGTCATGTCCATGGTGAAGCCGGAGGCGGTGTCGGTGTCACACTCCCCCACTGGAGCACCCAATCACCACCGCGGGGCCCTGCAAGGGGACCTCCGCGACATGATCAGCATGTATATTCCGGGGGGCGACGCGGGGGACTCGGCTGCGCAGAGGGGGTACTCCAGCGTACAGCAGCACTACCTCGGAGGCACGGTGCCACTCACCCACATCTGACACGCCTCGGCACTGGGGACTGACCCTGGCTATGCGCACACTGCACTACAGTGTTGGCTGCACCTTGAGTTCCTGCTGCCTGTGTTTTGGGGGCCCTTTTGTCCATTTCATTTTTTTATTGCATATGTAGATTTAAAGGGGCAGCTGTTTCCTGTCCTTGAGTGTATTTTTGCTGTTCTATTAGTAGACTACTGATATTTTCCTCTTACTTAATTTTATGGATTTTTATTGGGGGGGGGGGGGGGGGGGGGGGGGGGGGGGGGCGGGGCGCGGGCCGCGCGGGGGGGGGGGGGCCGGGGGCGGGGGGGGGGGGTTGTAGGGTGGGGGGATGG
>JAODLD010000002.1:10051447-10071714 GCA_026781065.1 Mormyrops boulengeri
AGTGTTTTTTTGCTGTTCTATTAGTAGACTACTTATATTTTCCTCTTACTTAATTTTTTGGATTTTTATTGCCCCCCCCCCCCCCCACACACACACACACACACACTTTGAAGGTGTACATAGCTCTCCGTGTCGATATATTTTTTATTAATTTCCGTACTAAAATTGTAACTAAAATGATTGCCTTGGTGCCATGCTACTGGTGAACGCCGAACCTGCAGGATGCGGCTCTGCCTTGTTTGGTACACAGAAATGCCACCGGTCTTCCAACAGTAAACTGCTATCCTTACCAAAACCCCACCCTGAGGCAGGAGAAGCACCCGTCAGCTGTGCAGGATGACTTCTCATGGAGTGGTGAAAGCCAGCCAATCGGGACCCTTCCATACACTGACATAGCGATCATGTGATTTGGCTGGACCTGATTAAGAACGGAGAGGCCAGGAGAGACTACATGGTTCACTGGGAAGTCTGAACTGAGATTGTACAGAATATTATTTGTGTCTTGACTGTAGCGAGAACAAAGTACGGCGAAATTTTAATTGGGCCTTTTGGCCTGTGCTGTTTTACCAATTGGGGAAAACAAAAACACCAATTCCGAAGGATTCCATTAGGAATTTTCTACTGGACAACCTTTATTGTAGATTTCACTGGATCCAGCTGAGATATACATAAAGGTATTAGACCACAATATTGTTTGCTGTTACCACAGGAAGAGACAATTAAAATGTATTTTAATATGCAGTGAACTTTTGCATCATGCTGTCTTGCTGCTGCAGTCGGAGTTTTAATTTGTTTTGCATATTGGCATTTTCTTAAGGTACAAACAGCCAGTTAATGTCGGTTTCTTTGGTAAAGTCCACTGATAGCTTTTGACTGGAAAATGCACTAAAGATGTTTTCTAAAGTTGTGGGCTCTACCAAGACAACATTTAGTTAGATGGAGAAACCGTGTCACAACTATTTTTTTCTTATTTTTTTTTTTTTTTAAACCCTTTCCTTAACTAGTTCAGAGGTGCTGCTAATGATTTTGAAGTAGTTGAGGAGTATCAGAAATTTAGTGGAGATTGGAATGGTACCTGTATTCTTTCATGGATTGAGTGGATTTTTAAGACTTAATGGCCTGCTAATCTGCTAATTGATTAACTCGATGTCCTAAATTCCAGGGGCGCTGCACTCCACTCCAACATAAACACTTGCTTGCCTTTTCCTTTCTGCTACTTATTTAAAAAACATCAAAAGGGGGTCTAGTACTATAATTTATATTAAAATAATGAAACAGGTGAATGTTTACATTGCAATCCAAGTGTGCAACTGCATATATTTTTTTGTATTGTAAACTTTTTTAAAAAACATGTTTCCCGATTTTAGTTTGTTAATAATCCTGTGCTTGTAAATAGTTTGTGAGACTGATGTCTTGCTGTTCTGAAGTGTATAGCTTGTTTTCCCTTTTCTCTTTTATGCCCTTATACTAAGGGCGATTTTGTTTTAAAGAAACCATTTAAAGATTGTGACAATTGATGACAAAAAAGTAATAATAAAAATGTAAAATATTTCTGACCGTCTCTACATTTCTTTGTGTAGTTTAGAAGTCTGTGAATGAAATGTCCCAATAGCAGACTGTTGATACATTAGTTATAATTATGCGATGATTAGTTAATTAAAGATCATAAAGGATAAAATCTCCCCTTTCGACTCGTATCGTAATCGTAATCGTAATCAACAATAAATCTGGAACCGGGAATGAAAAGTTGTAAAGAATCATTCGGAGAAATGGCCATTGTCCTAGACGGTAGTCAGTTGAACAGAATTTAAACAAATATGTACGTTACGAAACTGTATAGTATACAATCAACAATCAAATGTTATGAACATCGCATTTAGTATTTAACATAACTTATTGATTTATTTCATTCAATTAAGTAATACTTAGCACTATTGCATTTATTTACGTTTCGTTAAATAGATATAATCAGTAGTCATAAGCAGCTTATTTGGGTAGCCTTTCCGTGAATTAGTATTTAGCCTATAGTTCTAACAAGAGGTGGATATGCAAACTGGCCTAACGCTTAATTTAAAGGTTGTTGCGGCACCTGGGTGGTTCTAGCTGTCTGTCCCATTCACAAACCAGATGTTCAAGCAAAAAAAAAAAAATTAACCAACTCGTTTTCAGAGCGAAGGTGAAAACCAGTTGGTCTGTGTTTCGGGTTCAACTAACGCCTGCTGAAGCAATGACTGTCAGGCATCCTAAAAAGTTCACAAAAATGTTGGAGAGAACAGGGGTGTCCGGGCGGGGGAGAAAGGTTTAGGGGGCAATCATTACTTTCTTCTCTCCCTCTCTTTTAAATTCACTTTTTCTATCCCCCCACCGCCCCCATGCTACCCCCTCCCTCCTTCTCAGAGAAAGCGGGTGGCTGGGCCAGCCGTAATTGGCCGTTTCGGAGCCTCATTGTCCGCCGCTTTTGAGCTCGCAGGTGCATATAGTAAAGCCGCTGAGTGCTCAGCGCCTCCCCCGTCGCGCTTTGTTCCCTTTCTCTTGGTATCCCGCCGGGCAGAAAATTAGCGTTGGATTCGGGGGGCTTCGCCTCCCTTCTTTCTCCAGTCCTGGCTTAACCCTTTCACTGCTCCGCGCCTTTCTCATGGAAATTGGGGAGCCAGCACCGGCTAATCGGAGGCCAAGGGGAGGGGATGGGAGCAGGGGAGAGGATGGGAGTCCTGAGGGGATTGGGGGGTTATAAACACACACTCCCATCCGCGCGTCCAGCACCATCCCCCTTGACGACATAAAGTCCGTTTCCCCTGGGAACCCCCGCTGTAATGCGAGCAATGAATACGTTTCTATAACTCCCGTGTAGCCCCACTTCCAGCCGATTTCTGTTCAAGTCAGCGAAACGCAGCGCCTGTCCGATAAATGGTTACCTAAGTAGCTGTTTAATAATCTGTGACATAAAAGATCTAACATCGACGTTGATATTCATATTGGCTATTCTGTTTCTCAGCAGCAGCCTGCATCTAGAGATGGTATGGTGTTTCTCATAGACAAATGCAGTGTTTTGGGCAACTGCAACATAAAAGAGACTACGATCTACACGCCCGAAGACAGGCCTACAATTAGGGCTATAAAATCCCATATTGACATCAGTGGTGATTTCTCGTGACGCAGTACATATTAGCAGTATCTTCTGGAAGCAAAACTTGACAGCAAAGAATAGGACGCCAATTTTGCATACACTACAATGATCCCCACAAAATCAAAACTTTACGAAAGAAACTTCATATTTAGCAACAATATTCCCATAGTGTTCTCCACTTCCAGTGGTATTTATATTTTTACTAGCTGGAGTACATAGAACCTCATAGCAACGCGGGGAGGCTTTGACAAGTGGTTACTATGGTTTCCGTAAGCTGGGGTAAACAAGGGCGCACGGTCGTGACTTGGCTGCGTGGGATAGAGAGGTTTGCCCTCCTTTTAAAAAGACCGTCAGTACATTGGGGGTAACACAAGGACCGTAGAAACACTTTTAAAAAAGATTTGCTTCACATGCAAGTATTGATTTTATATCGACTTCTGTGCATTCGGCGCAAACAGCAGCCTATAGGAATCCGTTCGATCCTAAATGTGGAATGTTTTATTAGTAATAGTTTTAAAGAACAAAAGAGAAATAACACACTGGTATTTCCTGTTGCGTATGTAAAATCCACATTGCTAACCCGCAACCCCGGTTACTATGGTGACACGTGCGTGACACGGGCCTACCTGAATACCTGCCGAGCCACTCCCGCACTGCAAAGGAGCCAGATCCGCAACAACCTATTGCGTACAGTACGGAGGCTAAAAATGATCCCATTGCATCATACGAGGTGCACAAACGGCACTACACATTATTTCAGACAAATATCAGTTTGTCTTAGATAACTTTGAGGCGAAAGTTGTACAATATTTCGGATAGGACGCAGATTTCAGTAACTGGTATTAATAATATCGGAACAAAGTAGTTTTTTATTTAACTGTATTATGGGAAATCTAATCGTTTTAATTTCACAATTATTTAACGATAAAAGCAAAAAGAAAAGTAATAATTAAGCGCTTAATTGGATAGGTGGCCATAAAAATGAATAGTCAGCTGTGTCACTTTAAAGGTGACATGTTTCAGACGAACGGATACGTAAACGTTACTTTGATTAGCTATATAAAACTCATGTCTTCTTCCTCCAGTACTTTCTGACACCGCAGTTACAAACAAAGTAGCACTCCCAGGCATGCGTGCCTATGCGGTGGATGTTTTGCTCAGAGGTGGTCGGGCGAGTGGGTGGCTGTTTTTAGCGGAACGCCGCCACGCTCGATGGCAATGTCACTGAACGCTGGATCCGCCGCGCAATTCACACGCAGCCCGGCGGCAGCTGCGCGCGCCGAGTCACGCAAGAACAGGGCAGTGCGCCGTTCCGCGCGACAGGGCGCGCGGGCAGATGTCTCTGATAAGCGCAGAATGTCTGACATTTACAAATAATATTTGCGTGCTTTTAGCTGCCTTGTCAGAATTGTTAGGTTTGGAGTTAGCTACTCTTTTTTTTTATTATTTTTTTTAAAGTGACAGGTTAGGGAAGGAGGTTTTTTGCATTTTTTTAAACCCCAGGACGTAAACAAGTTGGGGTATGTCATTATTATAACCACTGTAGATGGAATACATGTTCGTCAGAGACGTACCACGTCTGCAAATCAGGCCTTTAAAGGCAGATTCTTTTAATTGAATCCTAGATTTTTATTTTAAAAGTTCAATAGGCCTATATATGTTGCGTTTTAAACTATATAATGTTTAGATTAAAATAAAGATATTTTTTTTTGCCTGGCGTAAATCAGTAAATGATCTAAGAATACCAACGCCCGCCGTAAAATCGTTCTTGAAGCTACAAAAGACAGCCACACCAAGACTTTCGTAACACTTTTAAGCAAAGGACAACGACGCATGTAATGTCTGAGACTAACAATTTTGCTCATCTTTAGCCTCGCATTGGACGGCCCGTACTGTTCCGTTAGACCGGTTTTGCCTGTCGTTTACCTGTGCGACCGGCTTTTGGGATGAACCAGGCTAATAACCGGTCAGCTGTACTCACATGTAAATGTGGCAGTTACTCGTCCTTATGTCCCCGTAGCATCCACCAATGACAATAATGTTGCGTCGGAGGGAAGCGGCTCAGCAGTCAAACTTTGGAAAGAACGAGCACGTGATTATTGTAAAAAGTTTGGCAAAAATCCTGCATTTGCAATTTTTCCCTATGTCTGATCAAGCTTCTCCAAAACACTAAACATGCGTCAAGTCTGATATTGTCTGAATGATTTTCCTGACAAATTATTAAAAACAGTCTTGTCCATTTACAGACAGGTTGACAACCTCTAGTTTCGGTACTGTACCAGTGCTGACAGTGATTAAACAATCAGATATTCGTGAAATATTCAATCGTTTAATACAGGTCATGAGTAGCATCGTTAACTGCTGGTCTAGGTGATGTTTCATGCCATCTAAACAAATTTGCAGTGTTGGCCACAGGCATCTTCCTCTACACCTCGGGTAATGTCGGTGAAAATACATAGATAAGTGCAACTGTGGTGGTACGATGGCTCAGTGGGCAGTGCTACAAGTCTCACTTCTCTCCCCTCTCTGTGTTTGAGTTCTTTTGTGATTTTCCCCTGCGCCATGCAGGTTCCCTCCAAATGCTTTAGTTTCCTCCTGCAGACCACCATGGTCAAACATGGTGTCTGCAAGTTGTCCGTGGTATACGCGTGTGCCCTGTGATGGCCTCCCAAACGTGGCGTACACCTGGCATGTGCCTGGAGCTGCCTGCGATAAAGGTCCAGGCCCCAGATGTTCTTGTGAAGAATCGGTGGTGGAAGATAGCAGGAAGGGTGACTGGGGAGATATCACTACTTATACATACTGAATGCTAAGGAGTTGCAAAGTTCCTTCCTGTTTTTCTGTGAACTCTGCTCACGTAAGAAATTAAATTCAGGGCCCAGATAGCTCAGTTGGCAGACCATCAGATTTTTAAGGTTGAGGGTTCAAGTGCCTGGTTAAGTGGAGGTCTGTATAGAGGCCTACAATATAATATATGTTTGTGGGAGAGACCCAGTGGATGAAAAATGATTTGGTGCTTTTGGGGGGGAGTGTGTGGCTAAGTGGAAAAGGATGCTATACCCATCAACAGAAGGTTGTTAGTTCAGATCCCACGGCCGGGCCAGTGATTTAACCATATGGCCCACGAGTGCGGCTCTCACCCCCAGATGCGCCAGAGACTGGTTGACCCTGCTTTCTCAATTATATGTTGCTTTGGATAAAAGTGTCTACTAAATGAATAATTGTAATTTGCATGGTATATAGAACAGACTGACATACAGAATGTCCTGGGATTATTGCAACTTTCAGAGTGAACAGTAGACTCGGCGCCAGAAATTATTACCAGCTGTAGCCTGTCTGACGGAAAAGACAAGTTAGGCCAGAGTAATGTAGCTAATCGCACAGCTGTTTGCTAAGCACTGAGTGACAGAGTGACAGGTAACACTAATGAGCAAGGCACACCCTGGACGAGACTGGTCCCGCAGAGAAAGAGAAGGGGATCAAAAAGAAAAGCAAGTCAGGTGAAAAACAGTTTTATAGAAACACACCCCAACAACTGGAACGTATAAAAGTTAAATTGAGTGCTTGACTGAGAAAAAGACAGGAGGCAAAGAGCAGACTGCTGCAGGGGTAGACTGAAGGCATCCATCTTCTATCCTATAATCCCAGTCAGGTAGCCCACCTCACCCTGCACAGGATGCCAATCCATCACGATGCACACACCCACCCACACACACAGACACATAATATGGACAATTTGTCTTTGGACTCTTTGAAGAAAGCCGTGTGTCACAAGGAGGACATGTAATCTCCTCACGCACAGTGGGGGTGGACCCTGAACCCCTAACAACCTCCCATAGTGCAATAAACTAAATAACTGAAATTGGTGTCTTGGTCATTGTTAGGAAAACATACACACACATTTGAGTAGCTTGTGAAACTGTTTGTGGCCTAAATTGAAAATAGAAAAGAGAATGGTGTTGTCCAGAGACCTGACCTGGGACTTGGAAAGAGCCAGTGACGGCATATAAAAGGACTGCTGCAATCAGGAGGTGATCCAGTCATCAGACATCAGTAGAGGTGTGGACCGATGACAAGATAGTAAATGTAGTCTTCATCAGACCAGCAGGTAGATAAGCAATGGGCCACACATTGAAGAGACCTAAAGTATGTCTCAGGCTCTGCAAGATAATCTCAGTGGCCTGAATCAAAACTAAACTTCAATCACAGACCTCACAGGGTGATGTTCTGAAGTGTGAGGGCAGAACAGACTATCCACCAGCCTCTCATCCACATAATCTACTTTTTGCATCTTCGACATGTTTCTTTTTTTAAAACTGCTATTATTCATCCCGTTGCTGCTTCCTTGTTTACTTTCTTACATCAATGTTTTGGCATAGGGCCGCATTCCTTGCTGCATCCTACATCTTGCTCTTTACTTGGGGGGAAAAAAACATTGCAGAGAGTCAGGAGAAATGGAGAGGGGAAATGGAGGGGGGGATGTTGGGGGAACAAGAGGAGAGGTGAGAAAGAGGCAGAAGGAGAAAGACCTTTCTCTTTTGCCTCTGGGAACAGCCTTGTTTTAAAACTTTGGCAAAGTAGTTTCCATGGTGAAATGCTTATGGGTGGTGAGGGTGGAGAGTAATTATGGGTGTGTAGCACTTTGTCTAATAAAAAAAAGAGGAAGGGGAAGGTCTGAGATATTTCACCTGGAGGGGACAGAGAGTTACAAATAAACACACAGAACAGACGAAAAAAAAACACGGAGGGAAGAAGAGTGATCCAAAAATGGGATAAAGTGTTAAAAGAGACGAATGTTTAGAAATAGTGTATTTGACTTAAGATGATTCGTCGCTGAAGACCATAAGAACTACTAACCTGAGGGCACTTGGCATTTCACTCAAGATCATTCATGCAGAGTAAGAATGTATTTAACATGGTAGTAAACAGGATCTTTGCTTCTATCTAGTGGCACAAATGTGAATCGCATCAGCTTCTGCACTTCCGTCAGGAAGGCAGCCGATTTCCCTTCACTTCCCCTCTTTTCATTCTCATCAATCCCCCTTGCATTCAGCAAGCCAATGACTCAACAAATCCAGGAAACAAAGAAACCTTTTATTCCACTGGTCCCAAAAGAGGAAATGTCTACAAGCATGTCACCTGATTCAGGCTGACCCACTACAACAAACCTTAAAAAAACTACTCCTGTACAACTGACATATTATACAGCAGTAGTTCAAAAATACTTGACCAAGGCATAAACTTCATTTCCAATATCATCCTGCATTTTATTTTTTTTCCTTTGTCTTTACAAATTTTCCCAAATAGATAGATTGGTTCTCTACATTTGTGCATGATGTTGTTGGAATGCCCTCTCACACTATTTATAATGGACCCTTATGCAAAATAATAAAAAAAAAATACATAAGAAATAATAGCACCTTCATTCATCACAAACAAGTATACAGGTGCATCTTGCTACGCATATCGACATTCTGAAAATAAGCTTCCTTCAACAGTTTTTGGGGAAAAAAAACCATAGGACAAAAATCTAAAAAAGTCTATGTACCTGTAGCTCATGGAAATTTTACTTACACAAAAATGTTCTGAGGGCAGAAGGAACAATGATTGGTTCAGAGAGATAACCAGTTAAACCGGTGGGTCCAAGAGGTGAGTCCAACCAAACAGATGTCTTGGTCCTGCTTCCTCTAGTTTCTTGGGCCATCTGCTCTACAATTTGATTGGTTATCTCTCTAAACCAATCACTTATCCTTCTGCCCTCAGAACATTTTTGTTAAAGAAAAATTCCCACAAACATGCTTTTAGAGAAATGAATCCTATACTGTCTTGAATACACCATGAGGGTTCAGTCTTACTGTTGTGAAAGAATTTATCAAGATATGCTGATGAGACTGTAGTAGATTCCACTTGGTAGTTGGGGACCGGGAGAGAATGGGAGATACTCCAGCTCTGGAGCTAGTGCACAGAAAGGGCTCAAGTACAGGAGGTCCTGTGGCTGAATTTACCAAGGCGGGGGCCCGACTGAATGATCAATCGAGGCCCTCAACTGCTGAGTGTACTGCTGAAGTCCATGGTTACAGTTTTGGTCCTGAGTTGTTGGGATTTGTGAAGTGTTTGTGTGTGTGTGTTGATGCCTGCATCTTCTACCTCCCTCTATTCTTTCTTCTTCTTAACAGCAGGCGTTCGGTTCCAGTAGTAGACCACCTGACCGGCGATGAGACCATTGCAGCAGGAGGAGATGACGTAAGTCAACGCCATCAGGGAATCTCCCGTTTCCTTCAGTGAGAAAAGCGTGTGGCAGATAGATGGGATTAAAAAAAACAAGGTTAAAGGGAAAAAGAAATATGTGTGCAAACAAAATTCCCTGCTCAGGGCCTTTTGCTACTATGCACACCAGGTCCCCCTACCTGCAGGGAGGTGAAGATGCGGGCAAGGGAGCCGGCAAACAGGAGGAAGACTGAGATGGCTGACAGCTGACCTGTGTGACCGTTATGATAGTTTGTTCCTGCCTGGATGAGCTGGAGTGACAAAGAGAACCCAAGTAGAGAACAGAGTGAGGGGTACTTTACAATTTGTGTGTGCTCCCTGGGATTCGAACCCATGACCGTTGTGTTGTTAGGGCAATGCTACTTATTGAGCTACAGGAGCTGAGAACATAAGCCATAAACTGAGTTTATGCAATGATTTAAAAAAATAATAAATAGTCAATACAGTTTGTCCTCAGAGAAAACAGAGGGCTGAGGGCTGGTTATTATCGGTGCCAACCCTCCATGAAAGTAAGAAAAATCTGCTTTCTTATACATTTCTCACAAATATGACTAAAGTGGAAAAATAACGTGAACCAATTAACTAAAAGCAAATGGTAGGGGTCTAGATTCAATTTGTCATCCCTGAACAAGACACGAAGACCAGGGGCATGTGTATCGAAGAGGATTTAACAGAAGCAAAGTCATTCATTCCTAAGAATCATCACAGCAGATTGGTCTCATGTGCCATGAGCCAGACAGTACTAGAACCTTCTTTCAGCTGAACTGGACATTGCTGCAGAGTACCGCTAGGGCCGTGCGATTTACATACCCTTCCCACGGTGACAGCGGGCATGTTGGAGGCCTGCATCACTGTGAGCACAGACAGCGGCGTGAAAGGTGACAACAGCAGCAACGCCAAGGAGAAGTACGTGGCCAGGAAGCCCACACCTGCGTTAAAGGAGCCAGAACAGAAGGCTTTTAGAAGGGCTCCGTCCTGCATTCCCGCGCACACAGCCCCCCATATGCTGCCAGCGACGGCCGGTACCTCCAGCTGTGTTTGCTCTGTAGTGCTGGATGAGGAAGCCGATGGTCACTGTTTGCAGCATGAGGAAGAGGGCTTCACCCCAGGCACTGCAAAACAAACCAAGGCAAGGCAAGTTTATTTATACAGCACAAACCAGACACAAGGCAATTCAAAGTGCTTTACAAAGGCAAATGGATACATTTAAATAAAAGACATAAAAATCACATTTAAAAGACGAAATAAATTTGAATACATTTCTAAAAGACGAAAGAAAAGGAAGAAGTTACATTGTAGTGACAGTACATGACTAAACTGATTTAATTTATTGAAAAACTGCAGTGAACAATAATCTTTTAAGTCCTCATTTAAATGAGCTGACAGTATTAGTAGACCTCAGGTCTCCAGGAAGCTTGTTCCAGAGACGGGGAGCACAGAAACTGAATGCTGCTGCACCTTGCTTGGTCCTGATTCTGGAAACATTGAATAAACCTTTTCCAGATGACCTCAGGGGTCTGGATGCCTCACAATGTTCAAGTAAATTAGAAATACATTTGGGCCCGAGATATTTAGAGCTTTATACACAAGTAATCAGTAGTAAATCAATCCTATAATGCACAGGAAGCCAGTGCAGAGTTAAGGACCAGTGTGATATGCTCTACTCTCTTGGTGTTACTGAAGACTCTGGAGGCAGCATTTTGGATGAGCTACAGCTGTCTGATTGCTTTTTTGTCAAGACCTGTGAAGACACTGTTAGAATAGTCTAGCCTGCTAAAAACAAATGCACGAACAAGCTTTTCAGTAGGTTGCTTAGATAGAAATCCTTTAATTCTTGCCATGTTTTTAAGATGGTAGTAGGCTGATTTTGTAATTGTCTTTATGTGGCTGTTGAAATTAAGGTCCGAGTCCAGAACAACACCAAGAGTCCTTATTTTATTTGTAAGTCTTGGTGTCATGGATTCAAGGTGAGCAATGACTTTCAGTCTTTCTTTTTTCGGGGCCAAAAACAATTATTTCAGTTTTTTTCTATGTTCAGTTGTAGAAAATTCTGGCACATCCATGCTTTGTTCAATGCACTTATTCAGTAAATCTAAGGGACTATAGTCACGTGGTGACACTATAATGCAGTTGTGTGTCATCTGCATAATTATGGTAAGAAATGCTATAGTGTTCCATAATCTGAGCAAGGGGGAGCATGTAGATGTTGCATAGGAGATGTCCAAGAATGGATCCTTGAGGAACTCCACATGTGACTTTTGTTCACTGAGACTCATCATTACCTATTGACACAAAGTAGTCTTGTAAATATGATTTTCTAGTCTGTCTAACAGTATGTTATGGTCAACCGTGTCAAAAGCAGCACTGAGACACAGTAATACCAAAACTAAGATTTTTGATTCATCACTGCTTAGATATATATAGTTACTTATTACTGAGGCATCTAGGTTGGGCTTTTTTAAAAGAGGTTTGATAACTGCAGTCTTCAGGGCCCTTGGAAAAAGGCCTGACTGAAGAAAACTATTTACTATTTGTAGCACATCTGATGCTATACAGTTAAAACCATCCTTAGAGAACCTTGCAGACAGAGTGTCAAGGCAGCAGGTTGCAGGCCTAAGGTGTTTACCAATTTCTGTTAAGGGGTTGCATGGTCTAGGAGTTTAAAATGTGCCAAATTAACTAAAGTAGTCTTAGGCAGAGGCACATGTGACATCAACATTTTGCCTGATATGGAATTACAGACCAGCACAGAAACACGGGCTTGACCTCAAGGGAGAAAGTATGCAGCTGGGACACTGGGTGGAGTGTCAGTTTCCCGTGCGATGGGACCTGGCTACAGGAGGTTGATGTGACTTTCCTGTAGAGGGATGCTACTGCCACACAGTGTTGAAGATTAGCGCCAAGTGGCTAAATGCAGTGCAGATACATTTATACCTGAAATAAACAACGTTGATGTGTGGTATTAATCCACGGCTATTATTGTTGCTCTGCTACTCAACTAAAAGTATATAGCCTGACATTCTGACATGAAATTTTGCCTTTTACTTATTTAATTCTAGGGTGCTTATCTCATGAAGTGAGCCAAGTAATAAGTGAGTGTTTTGTATATAAGCAGTACTCATATATATGTATCTAATTATAAAAAACTGACTTGTTACTCCAAGCCTTTCACTATTTATAATAACCAAAAGTAGCAAATAAAAAACACAAAATAAAATTTGATTATGCAAAATCTGACCACACAAGAAAAACTTTCCTGTTAGCTACAGTTGAGCCATGTAACTGTATAACTGTAATTCTAAAAAAGTTTAAGTTCATGAGAAAACACACAATTATGACTGGACTCTTGGTATGGAAAAGGCACTATATCTCAAAGGGAAGTTAAAAAACAGAACATTTCTGTGTTCTGGAAGATATGTACAATTTACTCGTACATGCCAAATTACATCAAAGTCAAAAATGGTGATGCAAATTTTTTTTGGAAATTTGTTAAAACAGAATGGAATGACCCCACCGTGTGTAACATGCTGGCGGTACCTGAAGGGGAATTTGTGTGCGATGCAGTAGGCCATGGTGCCAGTGATGGCGAACAGATCCAGCAGGACCGCATTGAAGCTCAGCCCTTCTGCACTCTTCGCCCCGATCAACTTGCAGACCTGCGGCAGCTTCACTGAGAAGGTTCAGGAAAGGGAGGATGATGGGGGCAAAGAGACAGCTACGAGGGCTGGAGCGATGAGCAATATCAACCGGTCGCTGTCACATTCAAAAGTAATCAGGGGCAGATCAGGATCGGTTAGCAAAGTGCCAGATAAGAAGTATTCACACATGGCTGCAGAGAAAGTGAGGCTTAGCGTTGGGCGGAAACACTAGAAGTGTCAGGGGCTAAATAGGAAAACATTTCCTCACCCATGACAGATCCAAGTATAATTCCGAAGCCAAGAGCTTTGCTCAACACAATCTTCAGGCACTGCACTGTGAAATATACAGAGGTCCCAAGTGAAAATGTCAGAGTACAACACAAGGATTTGTTTTATTTCATTGGAGTACAGCACACTGCAAAATATCCCATTGATAGCATGTGCTAAATGGATTTTAATCTAGCATTACATGAGATGGATCGCACATTTTTAATATCTCCTTAAGGTAAACTGGTATAATATAAAAAAGTAATACATGCAAAGTCATTAAAATCAGCAAAGGTCCCAAAACAACAGAGCAAACTAACCTCAAATGAATGCAATGAATAAAATAAAACAGTTAAGTGGACAATGATAGACGCAATACATGTCTTCCTTAATTTTAAGTCATAATGACAGCACAATAAACCAGAATAGAACAGAGTCACTGTCCAGGAAACAGAGATGTAAGTGATGCAATACCAGCTACAGCAGGGAAGGTAGTAAAGCAAAATCATACAAATGACTACAACTGCACCAGCAGTAATTCCCTTCAAAATGATCTAACTTTTACCGGATCATACTGAAGTTCAACAAGGCATTTAATTTATGGACTGCCTATTAATAGAAGGACGAAAAGTTATCAGCTGTTTATTTAGGACCATAATTAAAAGGCTATTATATAAACGAGTCCCTTACCATGGAGAAAATTAAAGTTGAGAAAAAACTCGTCATAACAAGTCTCGGGCATGAAATACATAAGCAGGAATTCTTTCATCAATGCCACTGGAGAGGTTGCCATTGTGGAGGTATGACCGTCGTTTTGCTGCGCAGCGGCGAACTTCTTACTTCCGCGTATGACGGAGCGACAGCGAAATACGTACGTCCGGAAACGTACTTCCGGAAAGGATTTATTACTGTTCATCTTACTGTCAAAACACTTAAGTTATATATACTAGAAACCGGTGTTTCAAGTGACCCTTGGATGCAGTACCAGCACCTTTTTGTTTTTCTCTTCAGAGTATTTTCACCTCTCAATATCTGCTGGTACCGAATAACAAGAGGAGTACCGGCACCTAGTGCAGAATAACAAGGCGAGTACCAGCACCAGTTTTCTCCCTTCAGGCATTTCTAGAAACTTAGTAATAGAACACACATTTTAGAGGCATGAACACTAAAACACCATGGGATTATGACAAAGTTGCACATAATCTGGAAGGCTTGCTCGGTTCTAGGGAGGGAGCTGGACACTACTGTATTGACATTGTGGTTGAGAGGGATGCTGCCCACTCTTTGGTCGATTATGGACAATATCGTTCATCCGCTTCAGAGTATTGCGGCTTGACAGAAGTGCATATTTAGCCGATAATGGCCCAGCATTTCAACTGAGGTTGAGAATTGTAAATACATCTACAATCATAGTTCATGGAGAATAAGTAAAAGCGATTAGAAAACAAAAACGTTCTAAGCAACATTTGTTCCTTCTGACGATCCGTACAAGTATGGAGGGCTCACGGTATGAGTTGTATTCGTTTTAAATAGAGCATGGTCTATAAACATTAAAGTCTACTATAAAATCAGCGGAAGAACATGGACAACGGTGATTAAAAGTGATAAAAAATACACTGGGCGATACACTGGGAACTGCATGCTAACAGCGAAGAGCTAGCTGACTAGTTCACCTAGCCCTGTAGTGTTTTGAAACATCTGAACCATAATGAACACAACGCGTGCTGTCTGTACTGAGCCCCTGGAAGTGGGATCGGACATCGCAGGCGAACCGTACAGCATCTCGGTGTTAAAGGAGGGATACAGCCTAGCTCAGCCGGACGGCTCAACGCGTGCAGACGGCACGATCTCTCTATTGCAAGGACCCAAGATAATCCTGGTGGACACCGGGGGTCCATGGGACCGCGATTTCCTTCTTGATCAGTTGAAGAAGAAGGGTCTTGACCCTAGCGACATTAATATAGTGGTGGGAACCCACGGACACTCGGATCATATAGGAAATTTGGGTCTCTTCCCGGAAGCTACACTAGTGGTTGGTTGCGATATCAGCCAGCGAGACCGATACCTCCCAAACCAGCTGGCAGAAGGTCGGCCTCATCCCATTGATGACCATGTGAGTTTGGGACATTATGTTAAACGATGTTGTGGAGCGCTTTCTGTACCTTGCAGTGTCCATTGATATGTCTTTTAGATTCATCATAGATTGTTATTAGTTAAACATTCCCATTATAAATCTGTTTCTAATCTTATGCGTCCGTTTCTCAGGTGTCTATACTACCCACGCCAGGGCACACAGGCCGGGATGTCAGCGTACTGGTGACAGGGACCTCCGTGGGCGTCGTCCTCGTGGCGGGGGACCTGTTTGAGAATAGCGCCGATCAGGACACCTGGCGGGAGCTGAGCGAGAACCCTGCAGTGCAGGAAGTGAGCCGCCAGGGGGCGCTGCGCACCGCCGATGTCATTATTCCGGGGCACGGGCCCCCGTTCAGGGTTCGCCAAGACACCCAATAAAATGCATTTAAATGACGAGCCGTGTGTAGTCTTATATCTGGTTGTTAATCAGTTGATCTTCACTTTACACCTTATATTTAAACGAGGCTGTTCCAGCTGCAAGTTTTAACACTTAACCATTAGATGCAAATTATCCTGGACTGTCTGAGCGGAATAAATTTCATCCAGTGGTGTGACATTATATGATGTACAGGAGGCTGCAGCCTTCGATAACCTATGCCTTACTCTGCCCCTTTGGTTTAGGTTAGTCTTGAATTTTTGCATACGTTCATTTTACTGTGTTCTCTCCATGTCTTTTCACAATTTGTCTACCACTCTAGTGGGATAGTATCGAAGACATAGGACATAGAATAGAATTTGGTAATCAGTGTTGGCACCCCACAGGCAACAGTGAAATGTGTCTTCTGCATTTAACCCATATGTGACATAGCAGGGGCCAGCTAATTCAGCACCAGGGGAGCAGTACCTCGCTGGTCAGGGATTCGAACTAGCAAATTTTCAATTACAAGTGCATTTCCCTAACCATTAAGCCACCACTGACATCAAATATTAATCTTTGCACAATTTGCTCCTGTCAGGCTACTTGCCTTGGTAAATCCGCCATGGTAAGTCTGCCCTGTTCATACAATCCTTTATAACTGGTCATATTGAGAACCAAGGGAGAGCTTAGGGATGGTCTAACCTAGGCTGTAGCCAATGACTCAATTTTTTTCTGGGCGTGACAGCATCTGCTGCTGCCACCCAAAGGAAACCCCCCCCCCCCCCCCCTTTATGAGCCTGCGGGCCGTGGCATCCCTTGTTTATTCAGGCAGGGCCCCAACAATGACTTTGCCCATGGGCCACCACCCTCCTACATTCGGCCTCGTTCAGAATATCACACACAAAGTAAGGTGAGTGCTGCTGAAGACAGTCGTAATTCACTGTGATCCAGATAAGAGACAATGAAGAGACAGGTGATCGCCACACAGAAAACGGGTGTAACCGTGTGTACACGTTTTTTTTTGCGTGCATGCTATCAGCGGAGAAGGTACCACAAGGTACTGAGTCATAAAACAGGGTGTTGCGATTGCATGGGGGGTTGTAAAAGCTGATTAGTCTTTTAGTCACTGTTTTATCTGCCCACTCGTCTTGTTTACCTTATTTTCAGTCATAAGCTGTTAGCTTTAGTTCCCCAAAAGTGCCCAGATCCTGAAGATCCAGCCCATTGTCAGCCTCAGCTCTTTTTATGATCTGATCATTTTGTTTTTGTTGTGTGTCTGGTCCCCATGCTGATTCCATAATGGCCGTCTTTTGTTTCATGTTTTCACTGTTGCTTTTCCAAACTCCTCTTTTGTTCCATGAATAAAGTCCTTCCCCTGATCCCTGTGTCATGTGGTTCTGTTGCTCCATGTCTTCTTCCTGCTTTTATGGAGTAGGTGACGAATTAGTGTCGTGTTTCACTCTAACGGAGGCTGAAAACTAACCAGATTGTACAGTAAATCTGACAGGAGTTACAGAACTGCAGCCTGGACAGGGGACTAGGAGGCCGCAGGTAATCAGCTTGGCCATAGTTTCTTTTAGATGGGGGGGGGTCCATTTTCCCCTGGTTTGTGTGGATTTTCGCCAAGTACTCTGGTTTCCTGCAGTTTAGGAGAGACGGCGCCGTAGTGTGTATTTACCCTGTGAGGAACAGTCATTCATTTGCAGGGTGTGTCACATCCTGGGATTCCTGGGAAACTCTAGGCTCACTGTGACACTGCTTTGCTTCAGCGGTTATGGAAAAAGGGTGGAGGGATTACATAGTTGTCTGGATGGTTGTCAGAGGTTGCTGTTGAGATGGGGCGAGACAAAGGGGAACCTCATTGGATGGTGACTCATCTCATGGCCTCGTGTTTGGTCATATTAGGCTTAAGGATAAAATTAAATAATAAATAATATTAAAATGTCGTACATACTGGTTCTTAAAATGACTAATTATGTGTTGCAGTCATATTTCAACTGAAATGTATTGACAAATTATAAATGGCAGACTTTAAGTGTGATTTTACTTATTTAAGTATATTAAAAGACTTACAACTGAGGATCTGAGAGCAGAGTCAGCTGGTCTGGAGCAACTGGGGTTAAGGGCTTTGCTTAAGAGCAGAATGGTGAAAATGTTTTTTTTTTTTTTAAGTTTGATTCGTATAATGTAGTGTACATCACAACAGGGAAATCGCAGTGATGTCCACTGGATCTGAACCGCCGACCTTTGTTTGAAAAAAAGGGCAAGTTGCAAATCCATAAACATAAAAGCATCAATAAAAGAGATTGGAAAAAGGGCTTGCTGACTGTATTGTGCTCTGTGACTGGTTGGCGAGACCTCAGCAGCTTGTTCCCTTCATGGTTAATTATTACCCCGCCATTAAGATGCTGCTCTTATCCCTTGACTAGTGACGTGTTACTTCCCTCCAGCTTGCAACATCAGAGGATGTCCAGAGTTCATGGCAGATTGCGAGAACCCAAATGGCGTGAAAGCATATTTCTGAGGCTTATTTCCTGATCTCAGAAACTGTCCTGAAATAACCCAGCTGAGATAAAGAAAAAGGTCCGCGTGCCACTATATTGATTGTTCTGGTACGAAATGTCAAGGCTGCCGAAGAGTTGCCTAACTGTCGGAAAAAAATGAGCGCGCCAAGTGTAATCTAATTTTAAGCACAAACCCGCATTTTATCACCATAAATGTCACCTTCACCGGATGTTGAACCATTACTGACAGTACTTTATTGAATAATTCTTCTTTGCTTATACTTTATAACTGTAAATGACCGCTTCACCAAATCCTAATCTCATATGGCTAGAGTTTGAATGCCAGTTTTCCAATGCATGCCTTTAATTTTATAATGTACAAGTAACTAAACTAATAGATGTAAAGAAACAAAGAACCCAGCCTGCCTTTTCTGTTTAAGCGCTGAACATAGAGACCATGTCCTTAAGTCTATTAGTTTAGTTATAATAAACAGATGTAGACTATTTGTGTTGCCGTCCTGTAGATATCGTGTCCCCTCTCCGTATTAGGTTTTTCTTTCTTTTTTTTTTGCAAACATAAACATTTTATGCCATAAGTGTTAACAGTCTACTGTTGATAAGACATTTTTCCACTTATGGTCCTCCCACAACCGCCCACTCTTCACGTGTAGAATTATGGTTATATAAATAGACCCGTCGCTGTTCTCCCTCATTAAAGTGAAAAGAGGAGAGGAGAAGGGACGGGACAGGGACGGACGGAGAGCCATCCCACTACACGTCAAAGCCTACAGGACTGTAGGTTCACTGAACATTTTAACCACACGGAAAAAATTGTCAAAGTAACTTTGGACAAGGAAGCGGGACCATGTGCACGGGAAAGTGTGCCAAGTGCATCGGGGTGATGCTGTACCCCTTAGCGCTCATCAGCATCGTCTGCAACATCATACTGTTCTTCCCAGACTGGAAAACCAAGTATGCTGAGGAAGAGCGGGAAGGTTTGGGTCCCCGCATCACAGAGGAAGTGAAATACATGGCAGGCGTTATTGGAGGGGGCATCATGGTGAGTTTAGACCAGCACTTTCCAGTTCCTGGGGACCCCAGATAGTCCATGTTCTGGGAACTGGGAGGGATTAAAAATGTGGCCTGTCTGGGGGGGGTCCCTGAGGACTGGGTTGGGAAACACTGATTTAGCGAACGCTTTTATCCAAAATGACATACAATTCAGAGCAGGGTCAGACAGTTCCTGGAACATTTGGGGGGGAGGTGGTTAAGGCCCTTGCTGCCAGTCCCAATGGTGAAATCTTCATGCCGACCCTGGGATTTGAGCCACACACCACTGTTCAGCTCCTGGAGTCATGCTTTTTGTTGATTGCGTGACTTTCAAATATCTTGATTAGTATGATTATTATATTTTATTTAGATCTGGGTGCTGATGAGACTCGTTATTTTTTGCTTTATATTGAAAACCTCTGTAGTGTGATGCAAGTGACATCCATGTCAATAGTGTAAAAATATCCACATGACTTGTTGTAAATATCTCAATAAGCGCACAGAAATATATCGCCTGAGATAAGGCAAAGATGAAGTAGCATAAATCTGGATTTCCACTGGCCTTGGCTGTAGGTGCTGATACCAGCCATCCACATCCACCTGACGGGAAAGCAGGGCTGCTGTGCAAATCGCTGCGGGGTGAGTTGGGGACCCGTCGCCGGGGGGATCGTTTGCCCAGATGCCGTCGCCCCGCTGAGACTGACTGGCCATTGTTCCTCCCTCTGTGTTTCCTCAGATGTTTCTGTCCATCGGCTTTGCGGCAGTGGGGCTGCTGGGCGGTCTCTACTGCTTCAGCGTGTCCATTGTCGGTCTTGTCAATGGGCCCATGTGCAATTACAGGATTCCTGGCACCATCAGATTTGAGTGGGGGACACCATTTGTCAACAGGTAAAAATCAACGTGACATATAGATCCATCCATCC
>JAODLD010000002.1:10071814-10090069 GCA_026781065.1 Mormyrops boulengeri
ATTTTTTTTGTGTGTGTCAATCTTTTTTAAAATTTTAAAAATAAACTTTTAATTATATCTCCACCCCCCCCCCACTTTTTCTTGGTGTGGGTGTTGGGGGGGGGGGGTGGGGGGGTCTGGTGGACATGGGGAGGTATAGTATGAGAGATATGAGAAAAAAATAATGTCCTCCACAGAGGACAAAAATTAAATACTGTATCTTTGGATGATATTGTAATGTATTAAAAATAAATAATAGTAACATCTTGGAGTAGCACTTTACTTAAGGGGACTCAAATAATGTAGTATTATGGTATGTATTAATTATGTATGAATTAATCCCAAACTAAGTCTTAGTAACATACTGATCGTATGTTCGTTGATCATTAATGAATCCTGACATATTTTACGTCAAGCAATTACTATATTTGTTACTATAGCTGTAAATTCTGTAAACTTTTGTGAAATACTGAAGGAAGAAGTAATGAATAACACAAGTGAAATACTGATCTCATGTTCGTTCATCATTAATTAATTGTGACGCATCTTTTATCTGAAGTAGCGACTATATTTATCCATCATTTTTACTTAACTGTGTACTACTACTAAGTATCTGTGCCCCTTCAAGTGTCACCAGTCATAGAAATGCAGCATCCATGAACTGGTTTGCTTAAATTACTCATGCTGGCATTTGAAGTATGCCGGTCAGTGCGTACCACTGTGTCCTCACCAGTTTGGGGTTCCTAGTTCGATTCCTCTCACTGGCTGTGAGCATATGATGCTTTTATATCCAGGAACTTTGATTTTCTCCTGCAGTCCAAATCTATACTGTCAAGCTAACTGGTGTCTTTAACTTACATGACCGTGGGAGCCCAGTGAGTAACTGGCACGCCATCCTCAGTGTCTTTGCAAGGAAGAGTTTGAAATTGCAGCTGTATTGTACTGTAGATTTGATCAGAATCAGAATCAGAATATCTTTATTGTCATTGTAATAGGTTCAACGAAATTAGATGCAGTCCGTGCGGAGTCAAAGAGTTATACAAGAAATACATACTTAAAAACAAAACATATAGACATATTGCATGTGATTGTATCTATTGTGCTCAAGTTGTATGAATAGATCTATGACTGTGGCCTGTGAACAACCCAGGATGGGGCACCAACCCATCACATTCACACCTATGCATGATCTGATAATTTTGGTTAACTTCTGCATGTTTTTGCACTGTGTGGCGGAAACTGGAGGAAACCCCACAATAACATGGGGAGAATACGCAAACTCCACACACGGAGCCATGGGCAGAGACTCAAACCCAGGTCCCAGAGGTGTGAGGCGACAGTGCTAACCACTGCACCACCAACCCGCCCCCGCACTAATATTTCTGGAATTAAATGTCTTTCACAATCGTTGTTCAGGGAGAGCTGAATATTTTCTGACGAGGTGCACGGTGTAAAACGTTTTAGAACCACTGGTAAAACGGTACTTTAGAATATTACAATGTAATAAAATACATCATTTCACCATGCCGGTGGTGTGTGGTTCAGTGGGTTTGGGCTCTGTGTCTGGAAGGTTGTGAGTTTGAATCCGCAGCAGAGTAATTTTTTCAGCACTGGGCTATTGGGCAAGACTCTTAAAGCTGAGGTACTCTACTGCTGCAGGATGCTGGCTGACTTCTGAGCTCAGACCCCAATCCTGATATGTGAACTCTACCCAATTTCCTGATGATTATGAATGAAGTACTACTTTTCTATTCATGTGTCCTCCCACAGCACTGAGAGTTATCTGACTGACAAGGAAATGTGGGATATTTGTCTGGAACCCAACGATGTGGTACAATTCAACGTGGGCCTGTTCTCCACCATGCTCATAGCTGGTGCTGTGGAAATTGTCCTATGCACCATCCAGATGGTCAACGGGCTGTTTGGCTGCCTCTGTGGGACGTGCAACAAGAAGCAGGTGAGACCGGCGCCCTCACTGCCATAGTGACCAAACATACCGAGCACCGAATCATGCCGTACAGGTGCCCCGTAGAAAAGTAAAACAGACTGGAAGTATTAATGGTCAAAATTTAATACAGTATAAAATCATCCTGATATACACTTAACCTTCACTAAAATACAGGGGAATATAAAAGAACTTTAATTAAAAACATCTTATTCCATGATAGCTAACCGATCGAAAAAATAACCCGTGTTTTATGATCTGTTCAAAAACATTATACTCAAAATGCATATGATGACAGTGTTATTCTGTAATCTGGTACAGTTTCTAAATGCTCTTACATGTTAAAGTTTGGGTATTTCCTGATCATAATACAACGAAAACAATCATTTGAAAAAAAAAGATGCAGGAACATCCGAATAAGGTGATACAGAACCGAGAACTCGCCTAACGTTTCACTCTTCAACTATACCGGATAAAAAAGATGTTTTTTTCACTTATCGGACTTATACAAAAATATCATTAGATATCCGATATATTGACTGATTTGCATAACACAATGATCCTAATCTGTGCGAACGCTTACTGTCTCCCCAGTCATATTAATCAGAACAGAGGTAATTGGAGAAGAAAGAAGTCTGCGCCTCGCGTACGATGGACTGACTACGCCCTCTTGTGTCCACGGAGGGCAACAGTTCTCAATAGACCACTAATGAAAGCAGCTTTATTCATTTTAAATTATCTTTCCCAGTAAACACATACTACCTTGTCTAAGGATCTGTATTATTCCTAATTACTACTTTGAAGGAATAGTATTTACAAGTAATGTTTATAAAATGCAAAAATGTTAATCAGTTTGTTTTTCTATGAAATGTTTATAGACTTGTACACTTTTTCATTGTTTTATACACTGTCAATGAATGGTCTAACCATGACAGTGATTCTCGTTGATAAATATTTAATAAGGTGGTAAACCACTACGCATTATTATACGCAAGAGAGGGTGAAACCATGTAACAAAATATCAGTAATCCTATGACTGGTATCCTTTTGCTACGTTGTTTTAGCTTCAGCTGAATCTTGTGTCATGGAAATTTGACTCGGGTTTTCAAACCTGACCGTTTCTCCTTTGAAACAGATGAAGGTTTGCATCTTTCATGAACCGTGAAATCTTATAATAGGTAGCACAAAATATTTTGCTTGGGACACGTCGTCCAGAGTGAGTGAGTTATTTTATGTAAAATTGTAAAATATTACTTTGACCAAATAAAATTCTTATTTTAAAAAGAATAAACTGTTCATGGTGATATTAAAGCTTCAGTCAGTCATACATGTTCTGTCACATCTGCAGACACATGAATCTCAATGGCCTATGAAGTAGGAGTTACACGTAAAGCAGTCATCATAATGCATTATAGATACCTTCATAAATTATTATAAACATGGCTATAAATATTTATAAAAAGGCATAACACATTATAGCCATGTGTATTATGCTTTATAAATGCTTTATCTATAATACACTACAGATACTCTGATAATGTAGTACAGACCATCCTTAATGCTTATACCAACCATTATAATGCATTATGAAGGCATCTATAGTGCATTATGGATGAGAACTTGTTTGTAACCTGTCTGAGCACTTCTTGCAAATCTCATGCCAGGGTGGCTGTTTCTCACTGCTACACCTTCACAATTAATTTAAATGGTTACAGAAAATGGACTCTTTACAGATGACTCAAATAACTTCTTTTGTATTTTCCTGTGGTAAATTTTCTGAATAAATACTCAGGGTGCGTGGATATTTTTTTTTAAACGTCATACCATGACTGTGAGATTCTAGGAGTCCATGGCTTCTGAACATCAATTGTCACAGTAAAACTATTCGGTCTCTCACACAGTTGATATGGAACAGAAACAGTAAGACACAAGCACCTGGGAAATGGTTAACAAATACCTTGAGACAACAGCAACATCCAAATGAGCCGTAATACAGTGCGTGGTCATTTTCAAATCACTTTGCATCACTGGTTGACCAACAAAAATCTGTAAACAGACATTGTCTGGTCAAATGACCCAGAACAGAAAATATCAGGCAGGGCTGTTGGGGGTGGGAGGTTAAAAAAAAGACTATATGTGTAGCATTTATGTAGGTACTAAGCAGGCACGGACTGGGAGTACTGGGAAATTTCAAAGCAGATCTTTAAAAATCAGACGGTAAAACAAACTAGACATTTTAGTGCAATATAAGCACAGAGTATGGTGCTGCTCAGGGCCAGGCAATCCTGTAGGTGACATAGGCGGTTGCCTAGGGCGGCAGCTTGCCAGCCAATTTCACTTAGCCTCAGGCAGGGGGCGCCGGCGGTGATGCTTGCCTAGGGTGCCACACTGGCTAGGACAGGTACTGGTCTCGCTCCTTGTCTCTGAGATTGTAAATAAAGCACGGTGTACAGATAAATAACTAGTTAATGTGTGTTAATTTGCTATCTATTTATCTCAGGTCTATAACATTATTTCTTTGGTGCCTGATGCATTGCTTTGCCCAGTCCGAACCCACCCCCAGGATTCCTGGCCTCAACAAGCCTCCCAGTCCAGCCCTAGTACTAACCCTATGGTAAGCTATAATAAGACCACAGACGTTTTATTGTTATATATTTTGGGTGGCTCAGTGGATGGTGTTGTGACTTCACCCCTCCAGGGTTTGGGGTTTGATTTCCCAGGGTGTGTGTGTGTGTATGTGTGTGTGTGTGTTTGTGCGTGTGCAGTTTTGCGCTGGTGCAAGTTTCTTCCCACAGTCCAAAGCCATGCTCTAATTGTGCAGAGGTGTGGTAGTGAGAAAGAGACGCCCTGGCATGAGATTTGCAAGAAGTGCTCAGACAGGTTGCAAACAAGACCACAGTTGTTTTAGGGTGTACTCACATTAGGTACGCTAAGCTGTGCCTGGGCCTGCTTGAGGAGGTGGGCCCGGGCATAGTTCAGTTGGACTTGGGCACGGTACGCATCCCGTGTGATCGATACCCATGCCCAAGCACGGAACACAGACACAACGTCAACAATGTGACTGGTACATGCATGCACACATGTACACTATACATGAACTGGACCTAGAAGGAGCGGATCGGGGAGGCTGTACAAATCCGGTAGCAACAAATATTTAACAAACATTAGTGGGGCCATATTTTGCATTTACAGAAAGTGCAACAATATATTTTTGTGTGACTTTAAGCATTTACATTTTATTTATTTAGTCAATGCTTATATTCAAGGCGACATACATTTTTGGAAAGCAGGCTCAGACAGTCCCTGGAATAATCAAGGGTTTGAGGTCTTGTGCAGGAGCCCAATAGCCTTGGGATTTAAACCCACGATCTTCCAGTCACAGGCACAGCAGCCTTACCTGCTGAGCCACACACAGCCCCTATGGAATCCTTTATTGATAAACTTCTAAGTAGGGCTCTCAAATGGCAAAGCAGGGTCTAAGGGCAGCTAAGCTTTCATGTAGTAGGACTTCTTGCTTATCCGGATAACTTGTCGGATTTAAGGTACACCAATTTAAATGGCCTTTATGTTTGTTCACTTACATTTAGCCCAGAATACTTTAAATCTGACAAGATATCCAGCTCAGCAAGAATTCCTACCCCGTGATACAAGCCCATTTGCTCAGCCGATCATACAACACACATTTTTTGCATTATTTTATATCCATTCTGATTGCAGATAATTGAGAAATTATTAATCTCCAATATGGTTGGGCAATATAAACGATATGTTGACTTACCATATGAAATTTAAGCGATAAGAAACAATTTTGCATAGCCCAGTGAGCCAGGATTCAAAGAAAAGGCATAAGTCATCTTTCAAAATCTGCTGGCGATTGATCACGAGATAGCGGTTTGGCCAAAAATTTTCCCAAAGATAAACACAGAATTTGGTTGATTTTTTTGTCACTTGAAAGGTTATAATATACGTCAGACATGATGACTGACTTACTACAAATGGCCTTTATCTTGTGTCAAACCCTACAACAAAAATAAATTTGTTTGATTCATTTATTAAAATTCGATTTAATGAAACTTGATGCCTTTTTTTACTGTGTTCTGAATCTGTCTGAGAGTAATTCTGAGGGAATTTTAAGCAAAAATGGTCATTTAAAGTAAAGAAATAATGAGCTGAATTTTATCATGATATTTATCAATACCATCTGATAAAATGTTTCGCCGTATAGCCCAGCCCTTACGTCCAAAAAAATCTGTTCGTTCCCCCAAGGCAAACCAGTTAAAGTATCAGTATCAGTATCAACTAGTATCAGTTAAATGGTCTTGTTAAACAAAAAATTAAAACCAGTACAAATTACGTTGTCTTCTATAATTGTTAGATTTACATACAATATATATAAGGGGCAGTGTGTGGCTTAGTGGTTTAGGACGGTGTCTTTGTGATTTGAAGGTTGCTGCTTCAAATTCCTGGCATGTCCAACAACGCTCTTAACGTCCAATTGTTCTAGTGCCTTTTTGACTCTGCTTTCAGCTGTATGACGCCTTGTCTAAACGCATCTGCCACATAAAGTGGGCATTCATCCTGCTGCCTGCCACAAACCGTTAATAACCCCTGTTTACCACTAGGTGGTAGCAGTAAGATGCTCCACCGATCCTCACTTAAAGGGCCACCGTATACCCGAGTTTAAGCTGACCTATGTAGATCTTTACCAGGCCCGAGGGGAGGGGGCCAGGGCAAGACAGTTAATTCGGGGCCCTAGATGCAGCCAACATAAACCAAGTAATGGCTACTCCTTGGTCATTGTAATACAGATGTAACTATTATGAAAAGTAACTCACCAATCGCTGACACTCTGCAGTTTGACCTTATATGTTTAGCTAATGTGAAACCATAGGGTGGCCAGGCAGGTGACATTAGCCTGTAATCACATGTCAAAGACAGTATTTAGATTAAGTGTATTTCTCGTGTATATTTAATAGGGACATAATGGTACTCAAAAGTACCAGAGCTGGGGAAGTTACTCACAAAAATAATACATTACAGACAGAGGTGGAAAGTCAGGTCTAGAAAATACAAATCCAGACCAAGGTTTTGTTTCAACCAACCAGATGAGTCTCTGTGACTGTGATTCTGTATGCTCAACTGTTTGGTTGAAACAAAACTTTGGTCTGGATTTATGCTTTCTGGACCTGAACTTTCCTCCTCTGTCTGAAATGGATCATTGTTAACTTCCTTAACACTGCTCAGCACGTTGAATGTGTTTCCAGCAGAATATCCAAGTTTGACGTAACAGAGCTGGTAGCCAGTCTTCTCGGCTTATCAACCACTCTCTTTCCAGTGCAGGTATATTTTACTGAGAAACTGGAATGTTCCCAAACCACCGATTATGACTGGCTGTAACCAGCATTAGTGGTGACCAACTCAATGCCACAATTAGCATCATGTTTTCTATGTGGAAATACTTGTGAATTTAGGTTCCGCCCGTATCAATAAAGGCATTCATTCATGTAAAATTGCATACTGAACCGAAAATGATGTAGGCCTACCGAATACAGACCTATATGAACAAAATATGTACAGCCCTATTAGCCAAAAAAGACATATTCAGATTAGATGTGGCTGCATACAATCAATGGAAAAAATAAATATTATTTCAGCATTATTTAGGCAAGTTACCTTATTGAGTGGGGCTCCTAGTGGACGGTACAACCAGTGCAGCCGCTTTGTACATGAATAAATGCTTGCTTTTATTAACGGCCATACATTAACACTCTTTGTTTGTGTTGTAAGGTGCTGGATATTACAGACAAATTATCCCTATTGTGTGAACAGAGATCACTAACATCAGGATATGGGCAAAGCAAATGATGTAACCCGTATTGGTTTACACGTAAGTCCAATAAACATGTAGCACTACTTCATAACAAATAAGGTTCGTCAGGGTCATACCAGAAACACTACGCACGTTCATTTTTAAAAAAATACGTCCAAGGGAACTTCCCATATAGTCAATAAGGAGTCTGTATTTCACATTTTAAATATTCGCTTTCAGGGAATGGTTAGATCTTACTCGGTCCTTCAAAACAACGTCTACATGTATATAATAAAAGGCTATCATGAAAAACCGACGCAATTTTGAAATCAGTCACGTAGCTGGATTGTGTAAGTATATAAACTATGCTAAAGAAATCCTTTGCGACAAACGCGCGTGTTGTTCTTAGGAGGTAGACTTTCTGAACAATAATACTGTCTTTTTCCACTGATTGTATCACTAATTTATTTTTCTCTAAACATAAATGCTTTATTGTTGATCAAATTATCATTTCATTTTGAGACGTAGTCATTGCATCGTGTGCGTTTCCTTTATAGTACGTATAGAGATGCAACCGGACACTGCAATTGTAAACGTACAGGCGACGTAGGCTAAAGGAACAATTTTAAATCAATGAAGTTCTTTATGAAAACTACAGTCGTTGGTCAGTGTACATGGATTTACAGATAAGTGCATCTCTAGAAACAAGCAGAGCGATTTATTCAAGAACAAAAAAGATCATAGTTTTATTGGTTGTTTCGGAAGGTATTCCTAAATAAACGTCCAAATTCCCAATCGCGTGGAAATTGACAGCCAAGATTTAACACGGTTTCCGCTTTAAGCGTGAATGTTCATGTTTTTTACTGGCTTTGCCTAGAAACAGAATCATTAAAAGTTAAGTAATAGACATGCAAGCGGAAATTGGTAAAGCGATTGCGGGAAATGCCCCTGCTTTGATTTAGCTGCTACCAAAAAGTCCTGAATTTCGCCATACACCTCTTAGGCACTAATTTAGGCAAACTTACTTGCTGACTTTATTACATATGAAACGTCTCGACTGAGAAGAGGTATATGGATAACAGCTTGTGTCTGTGTCCGTCCGTGCGTGTGTGTGGGTAAAGGTAAGGAGTAAGACAGCGGTGAAGAAAATCCATAAGAAAAGTTACGTGCCGTCTCAAAAAACACTGCATAACACCAACGCTTGTTTTTATTAATGTTATTATGATCGGATTTATATAATACAAAATCAATCATTTCAATAGCTTAACGTGTGTCTTACAAACATAACAAATGTATGTAAATATAATTAAAATTGTCAATTACCGATGGAAAAATCGAATCGAATATTAGGAGAAATTCACCCAAGGAAACAGTGTTTTTTTTCTTATAGTGTAATCCTGCAGATATGGTTGTCTGGCTGGGACATTCTGTCTATCCAGTGTAACATATACTAACTATTGTTTCCCTCAAACAGTTTTTGAAATCGGATATCTATGGACGCCTTAGCCGAAGCCGCCGCAGTTAATGCAGCCACGCCTGGCATGACGGCATGGGGGAATGAGGCCTGGTTTAACCTGACCGAAGCCAACGGCACTAATCTGACGGAGAGCTGCGAGGCTCACAGTGCCGATTTCCAGTATCTGATGTTGCCGATTGTCTACAGCATCGTTTTCGTGCTCTCTATGATCGGCAATCTCACCGCTCTGGCACATTTCCTACACTCGCAGTCCGCCACGCAGCCCTCGCACGTTTTTTTGGTGAACCTGTGTGCCATCGACCTCCTTTTCACCTTCACGCTACCCTTGAATGTGCTTTACCATGTGGGCCACAACCACTGGCCCTTCGGGGAGGCGGCGTGCAAAGTGAACGGGGCGCTCTTCTTCGGGAACCTGTACGGCAGCTCCCTCTTCTTGATGCTCATCTCGCTGGACCGCTACCTCGCTGTCGTGCACCCGCTGCGCGCCCTCCGGCTACGCCACCCTAAATACCGGATCCTGATATCTTGCGCGGTAAGGCTGTGCTGTTATACTCCAATATGTTCGGGTAAACGGGTGAACGCAAAGTGTTTAGGGCGCTGCTGTGGAGCCTGAGTTTACTGCCAGATAATGCAAAACTGCTGTGGCTACCCACTGAGAAAAGATACAGAGACTGATGTTATCTGTATCTGTAGTGAACATGTTTTTTTGTTTACATTTTGCATATCTACCCTCCGCTGAAGGTGTGGCTAGCTCTGATCTCGGTCATCCTCTACCTAACCCTACGGGTCCCTGTAACACGGCCCTTTCACGGTTCTGGGCTCATCGCCTGCATGGAGAACTTCTCTTCGGACTCTTGGCACGGCCGCGTCTCCGCCGTCATCCTGCTGGCGAGCGTGCTGAGCTTCTTCCTACCCCTGTCGGTCATTGCCACCTGCTACCCGCTCATCGCCTGCAGGCTGCTGAGCCGCCAGGCTGAGGACAGCGAGGCGGGGGGCGGAGTCTCAGTGCAGCGCGGCTCGCGGAGGATGCGCCGGCGCGCCCTGCGCATGGTGCTCCTAGTTCTGGCCGTCTTCCTGCTCTGCTTCACCCCATATCACCTGAACCAGCTGCTGCACACGCTGGCCCGCATGGACGTCCTGGCTGGCTGCCCTATCCTCCGTTTCACCTACCCCATGCGGCGCATCACAATGGCGCTCTGTAGCTTTAACGCCTGCCTGGACCCGCTGGTGTACTGTCTGGCGTCCGAGAGCTTCCAGTGGAGACAGGCCTGGAGGTGCTGCAGATGTGACCGAGTGAGCAAGAGACTGAGACGGACGCTGGGCCGTGGCTAGAGGTGGCTGGGAGGCCTGCGAGAAGATGGCTTGCAGAATGAACATTTTGCTGGTCCAGTGGGTGCTCTGCCCTTTCGGTTTCAAAAAGACACAGTGTTCCACCTATAAAGAAGGACGCTTCCATCGGCATGGACAAACCAAGTCTAACCCAAGAGCATGTAGTTCAATGATGATGAGATCAAAAGGGTCTGTCTCGAACCAGGTACCAGAAAATGAAAACAGAGCAGAGCCCTTACCAGTAATATGTGACGTTATAAACAATTAAGAAGTATGGATGAGGGGAGGATCCCATTTGAATACTTCTCACTTTGGGGATGGTCCCAGAATGAGGCGGAAAATACTGTGGCTACATTTTGAAGGATATTTAACACTTTGTTTTGTTGAGAGAAAGAAATAAGAGTGGAGGAGAATACTGTGCTGATTATTTGATGGCAGGGGCCCCAAATGCAATTGTAACCCCCCCCCCCACCGCCCAGCTGAGCAAAATGTACTGTGGGGGTGCAAGATGACATTTTTCCAGGCAGACCAGGATTTCTAGCTACACCCCGTGGAAGCATGAAAGTATCAACAATGGATTTTGTCAAGTTCTACAAAATGTTCACTAAACGGGTTGGAGAGCCTTAATGTGAATGTCAAAGTAAATAACATATATTTTTTTTCAGTTAATGCCGGTTAATACAGTGCTGTCGGTGAACTGATAGGATAGAAATACAATAACAGTTACACAATGATAACAATCCTTGGAAAACCAAAGTTGTTTTCTTTCTGACTATTAGTCGGGTATGAGTTCTGTATTACGGATAGTTCCACCTTGAATATCTACTTAAATTTACAGTTGCTTCAGGCACTCCTGGGTGCTGAACATTAATTTGTAATTAGAATGTAGTTTTGTTCTAAATTAGGTTCAGATGAGAGCTAAAAGTGTAATAACATGTACATGATTACAAAATTATATTGATGAATGCAAAAGTTAAACTTATGATTACAGCTCATTTTCAGGATTAAGCAGCTGATGGAGTGCTGAATTAAGTACCTCTGTTATTTTCATTTTAATTGAACACGGTGGTGCAGTAGTCAGCACTCTTACTTCACACCAGTAGGTCCAGGGTTTGCATGGTCTCCCCTCAGCGTCCTCCTGGGTCTCCAGATGGGTGGTTGGATGGGTGGTGCAACATGCTCCTCTCCCTGATCTCACGTATGTCCGCCTTTCGGTTGGAGTCTGTGGATGTCCCAGGGATAATGTTGTGCATACATGCAACTAGTTCTGCAGCAGCCAGTAGGGTTCTGATTAAAGACATGGAACCTGAAGTTAGCTCAAGGGGATCTCGTGTAGTACCTCTGCACAAGTAATATTTCTGACTCTATGAATAAATAAAAATTATATGCCTCTTTTGATACAAGAAACTTAATACTGTATGAAGATATTTTGTTGACATGTTTATACTGGACTTACTAACCCAAAACCTGGATTAGTATTTGTATTGTATATGTATAAAAAACAACATCCAGTCCACGGCGTGTCCCAGCCTTGTGCCCTGTGCCATCAGGGATAGGCTTGAGGCCCCCTGTGACCCCCGACTCCGACGATCACTTAGAAAATGGATGATAAGGTGGGTAAAGCTATGAAGCAAACACATAACTACTTATTTAAATTACTAAATTAATCCCTCCCCTTTGAAATGCTTGCTCCTCACCAGGCATGTAGCCAGATATTAAAATTACAGGTTTAGACTCCGCCAGAATTCACCCATAACCCAGCAGTTTACTGGGAGGGGCCTATGAGTGGGGTGCCGGACCACGCTCCTCAGCCCAGTTTCTGACTACAAGCTGAGCATGAAGTGATGGCTTTGATGCTTTGTAACCTCTTATTGTGGTGGGGGGGCTGCATTTCATTTTCACACCGAAACATAAACCTGAGAGATATTTTCAACTTGCTACAAGTGTTGTGTCAAATCAGGTTTGTTTTGTAGTCAGATTCTAATCAGGGCTTTTACACAAAGAGAAGCGCCCTCTTGTGTTTGAGAGATGCATGCAATTTCTTACATACAACCTTGAAAACTTAATATTTAATACTTTTATTTTTATAAGATGAACACTATTTATAGAATGCACAGCAATTGCCTTTCTGAGAATTTGTAGTTGGTGAGATTCGTGAGAGTTTCAAATTGACTGATCAACACCAAATTCTTGTTTTGAGTCATATTTTATCTTGGTCTGATTTCTTTGGTCTTGTTGAACAATTAGCACTGAGGGCATCTCTCTAGGGCTGCTCCTCCTGTACCAAGTTCTTCTCATTTAGTTTAGTGAAACCATTAAAATGTAAATTATCTAACTGTATTCTGCAGTTAGATTAAAGTAACTCTGGTAAACTAACTTAGCCCAGTTCTCAGCTCACTGTGATGCTATACTGGCCAGATATGTAGCTGATCTGTGCCCGTTTTCTGTGTAAATTGCAATGTTTAGCAACAGCTGAGAAGAGAAGCAGCTCATTTAACACCTACAACATCATATTTCTGTGCACGCTTCGAAAACAAGGAAAGCGTTTTGGTTCTTCGCGTGGTCTGGTGGCGGGGGTGAGGCAAGAATGCAAGTGGTCTAGAAACGTTGTGTGTTCGTGAGCACCTGATCGCAGGCTCCTTCAGATTGCATCAGGTTAACGAAGCACCTGAGTATCTATCATACAAAGACTGACGGGGATTGTCATGGTTGCGGCGCAGTCTAAGTAATGATTGAAACTTGGATCATTTCGAATGATAGCACTACTTCTGTGGCCCAGAGACGTCATTCTCCCATATGCATTTATCATTATGTTTTGTCAATTTTAGTAAGTTTTACAGTGTAGTTGTTGTTTTTCTTCTGTAGAGAAGTGGCAACTTCTGCATTTTGCTTTGCGGTTATGAAGTAATAAAAACATCTGGTCCAGCACATCCACTTGCGTTATTAAAATGCTCCCTGCCTCCAGCCCCTACAAGCAGTTTAGGTTACAATCTTATACTCAAATATTTGATATTCAAATTTCAGACATTCCCCAGGTTGTTACAGTGTTCTTGCTCTTGATGCCCTGCAATACAGTAGTTACCTATTTATAAAAGGAAGCTGGTTTAGTTTTTGATATATCTTTGTACAGTGGTATTTAACCACAACCACAAGCCAAGTGTCACTTTTGTACAATAACACTAGACAGTGTTTTTTAATTTCTTTAAAGATTTTTTCATCTTTGCACCTTAAATTCAATGGTGCAGTGACGGGCTTTTACTATGCATGCCCATTGATTAGCCGGCATTGTGGGACACTGATACAGCTGTAATGTGTGCATGATTCTTATTTTTATGAAGGTATATGCATACAAATAAGTGCTGGTAAAAAATCTGCAATGGCAAAACAAACAAGCATACTTTATTTGCCATTTACACAGGCACAGGCACATCGGACTGCTTGTCTTTGCCGACCCCCTGTCTCCATAGCTTGCTCCAGATGTTTTGCGGTAGTTATGGGTCTCGCAAAGTGCATCACTTTTCCGTTCACTGACTGATATAGGGTTTGGTTAACAGGGTCACCGACATGTCCAGAAAAATGTAAGACTTCTCCTATTTAGTTCTCTTTAGTTACATGTGAATACCCTAAGGCTTTCATTTGTACTTTGTCCAGAAAGTTAAGCTTTTTTGTCCTTTAAATGTGATTTCAATGAGTTTTATTTAAATGTATCCTTCTGCCTGTGTAAAGCACTTTGAATTGCCTTGCATCTTGAATTGTGCTCTATAAATAAATTTGAAAACAAATTCAAAAAGCAATGGAGTGATCCTGTCCATTGATGAAAGCTCGTTTAACTGTATCATGAAATTGCACCATAAAGCTGCTTTGCCTATAATTTTCCACTTATCTACAGAACTGTAAATTCATCCTTAGTTTTCCTTTATCTTTTTGGACAGACCTCACGCTCCTGAAATGCTGTGCAGCATTTGTTCAGTTGTGCACTTGTTCTTTTGATCTTTTGACACGCTGCGCCATATTTTATCTCCATATCTAGAAATATCGGGCGTGCCGCACCCACTTTGCTTCTGCAGGCTCATTTTAATGCGAGTTCAAAGAATTTAACATACCGAATAGAATTCACAAGGCGAACCAGGGTCCGAGAATTGTGACAGAAGTGTTTGGTTCTTAAAGATGAGATGGGATGTCTCCTCATGGGGTGAACCTTGTCTTTCGATATTCACACATCAGAATTTATATGAATCACGTCAGATAAGACCTTAAAATGAATGTACAAATATATAAACAGCAAAGGTGTTCCAAGCAAAGAGGTCATCAATTGAAGATATGATCAATATGTGGCTGCTGAATGTGCACGGCCTGGTGGTTTTTCAGACCAGTAAAATTCCCCTGTGCTTCAACCTGCAAGCAGGAAGACCAGACGGTAATGTGTAGCCACATTCTTCAAAAGTATCTGAGCCTGAGATGCCTTGCTTGGAGTCCCAGATGTTGGCCTTATGGTACTGAATGCCCCGTGTAATTAGATCTAAACATTGATGATCAAACTGCAATCTGATGCAAGCCTGTGAATCTACCGGACGTCACTTGTGCATTCAATTGTTGTAAGCGTTGCTCTTTGCAAATGGCATTAACTTGATAATAATCTAGCTCTTCATCGCTTAGTGAAAAATGTACAGCTAGTTTGCGGATTTTCTATGAACTGAATCTGCAAGAAATAATGTGCACATTTTGCACATTTTTTTTGTCCGAGACATAAATATATTTTTTGTGCTAAAGAAGCATGATGAAAGTAAGGGTAGGATATTTCATGTACGCTCATGAAGAAATAGGAAAGGCAAGTGTATCTGTTGCTGTACTATCATTTTCACTTCCACCCACTTTATGTAAAAACAACTTGACCATCTTCCTCATTCAGCTCTGAAAACAGAAAATAGTTGCTTGCCCATACAGAAATAGAGGAGATCAGACATCGTCTGCACAACACGATAAGTTGGGTTAAAAAGAGACCCCAGGTTTTGAGAAAAGAAGCCGTCACATACACAAAAATTAACAACGGTGTAGCTACAGAAAAAGATTAACCTACACGGGACGCACATGTCCAAATTAATCAGTTAGCTACATACTCTGCCCACTTGCAAACTTCATCTAAAGCGTATATTCGGCGCATATTCAAGAGGTATATTCAGTTTACGGGTGACACTGAGGAGGCATTTTTGCAAGAGTGGATGTCATTTTGTGTGTGAGAGGCTGTGTGTGTGCATGGCTGCTGATGTGAGTGAGAGAGAGTAAGAATATGTGTCAGATTGAATGTCAATCTCTGTGCGGCCGTGTGTGCATGGGTGCGGGTGTGGGTGGACGTGCGCATGTTGAAGCCAATATCGCGATGGAGGAAGAAAACAGACGGCGGCGCGTAGCTGACTTTGCGACATAACGCATCCAATGTTACACATGCCAGAGACAAACGAGTTAGAGGTGAGCGTGAGAATAAGCCAAGGAGCACGCAAATCTCCAGGATTCGCCCCCTTTTTTTCATATATCTATTGCCATATAGCCCAAAGTTGATTGTTTCAGCAGCTTCACCGGGAGCAATGTCTAGCAAAAGCTAAACACATCCTAATTTTCATCTCCGTACGACACCTTTACTGCAAGCGCACCCAGAACTTAACACAGTAAGAAATCAGGTAAGCGCTCTTTTGCTATTATAAGTTTAACGTATATTTATATGGTGTTGTGTAACTTCAGCGCTAGGTAAGGCAAACCTTGCCGGTGCATCGTATAAAATTGCGCGAAGAAATGCGTGAATGTGCATATTTGCAGTAGCAGGCGTGCGAAACATTCGCATGCTCACTTAATATGCTGTCTTCTCCGGGATAATAGAAATTTTCAGAATCTGAATTCTTATTAAAACTCATTTCAAACCTTTTCTCTATTTGCGGTTTTCCGCGTAATTTGAAAATCATTTGATGGGCTAGGATACAATTAAAACAAATTATTATAATAACTGGCTTATTAAAAGGTAGGCATGCATCGGAGGTAATAACATTAAAAAAGAAATAAGACAGTAATGTAACCTTTTTAAAGTAACTTTTAATTTGAATGGAGTGTTTTTTGAAGACTCACCGCTGTTTTTACTGTGGAAGGTACAGAGTGGATTGTTACAAGCGATGTCATGATTGCCAGGTTTCGCCGCAGAATGTAAACACCTTTTTGGGGGCTTTCCATTTTACTTTAGATGAGTATGCGTTTATACGCCGAAACATTATTGTCTTTCAGTTAGAAAGACTGAAACAGGAGGAAAATGTGGTCGCACGTTCCAAAACTAGTGTTAATTGTGAAGAGTTAGTACAAATTCAAAACAATAATAAAGCAATATTAATTAACATCTGAACATGTTCCAGAGACGGTTATGCTTTATCACTGGGTATCTGTGACCTTTAGGAGGATCCTACAATACTATGAGAAACCAGACGTAGGCAGCGACCCTTATTCCACAGGATAGCATATACGTAATATGACACATCACAGTCCCCACAATGTATAATGATGGCGTGAGCTTGGTCACTCTTCCACATACTGTACATACTGTAGGGAATGTTGTGAAGGCGAGTCACCCAAAAGAGATGCCCTGCGGATGTGTTGCTTCATTCACATGTTAGTGAGAAAAAGTGTCTTGGAAAAATCACTCTAATAAAAAAAAAAACGGAAAATTAAACTTGTACTTAACTCATCCAATGATGTATCCAGTGACAGGTCGCTTGGAATGATGTAAAAAATAATTAGAACTAACATTTTAGACAAGCGATTACTTCTAAAAGACAGTAAACAAAGCCCCAAAGTAGAATCCAAAAGCTTGGAAGATGAAACTCAGGGGGAGAAGATTGTGTCCTTCATAGATAGCTGAACCAAAAACTGACAGCGACTTAACCTGGATCCTCTGAGAGCATAAAAGCCCTGAAAAAGAGTAAAATTGTGCTAGCCGAGCCGAGCCTTCACCTTATTAGCTAAACTGTTTCACACTAGCATTACTAAGTTGGATACTACCGCAGATTTCACATGTACACCTGTAATGCGGCAGCACAGGTGGGCCCGCCTAGTCCGTCGCCCTCCCAGGTGGAACTCAGAGCATGCCATACAGTGTGACAAAACAATTGTGTCCGACAGGTGTGCATGTGCGTGGTTAGATCAATTGGAGAAAGAGTGCTGTTGAGAGGCAGATGGAGTTTCCTTTCCCTTTGTTCATTTGGTTTTAGTAAAGACTGGTTTAGGTTTAAGACTGATCAAAAAAATATGCAGTTGGGTCCGTAGTGTGACTTTGCTGCTGAGTGAATTTTTATGGGACTGTGGAGACGTTTGACACAATAAACGTTATTTGAATATAAGAACATAAGAAATTTACAAACGAGAGGAGGCCATTCGACCCATCAGGCTGGTTTGGGGAGAACTTAACTAATAGCTCAGAGTTGTTAAAATCTTATATAGCTCTGCTTTAAAGGAACCCAGGGTTTTAGCTTGCGCTACACTAACAGGAAGACTATTCCATACTCTAACTACACACTGTGTAAAGAAGTGCTTCCTCAAAGCTCTAAGACCAGGAATCATTCTCGTAGCCCTACGTTGCACCCTATCTAAGGCAACAGTGTCCTTCTTTTAAGGTATGGTGACCAAACTTGCACACAATATTCTAGGTGGGGTCTTACCAAGGAGTTATATAATCGTAGCATC
>JAODLD010000002.1:10122159-10174770 GCA_026781065.1 Mormyrops boulengeri
AACAACTCTGAGCTATTGGTTAGGTTCTCCCCAAACGAGCTTGATGGGCCGAATGGCCTCCTCTCGTTTGTAAATTTGTTATGTTCTTATGTTCTCGACCATTGCTCTCAGAGATGTGAATCTTCAGTACTAACCAGTACACCACCACACCGCCCCCACATCTGAATCTTTTTCTACAATCTGAGAATGACTCAGTGCCACGTTGCTACTGAGAAACCTTTCCATATGTTTACCCTCATATTGAATTTGGGGTTAGCGTTACAATAGCTGGGTCAGAGGGTAGCCCACGCTGCAGCCTAAAGTTCACTGAAAACGGTGATGGGGGGGGGGAATTCGCCTATTTTATGGTTGTTTGTTTAGTTGCTGAGGTGGTGTGGTGTGGCATGTGATTTCATAGTTTGTAGCTGGATGTTTCTCGCCGAAAGATAATTGTCTAGATTTACTGCAGCCCTACAACAAAGGGGCTATGATCACAGGGCCAAGAGCTCGGCGCATTGGAGAGTGATATTTACCCGCTCACTCTGTTTGAGGGCTACAGAGGTTGCTCACTTCCCTGTTGTTATTACAATCATGCTCTGCAAACAGGAAATGTGTGCAGCGCGGCACCATTGTTGATGTTGGGGTCAGGCCGAGACACAGTGTGTGTTTTTCTGGTGTTTTGAACCGCAGCTAAACTGCTATCGCCATCCACCGCGCAAGTCATTGTTAAAGAGCAAGATAATGCCCAGAGCCTAAAGTCAAGGCTGGCTTCACAGTCACAGGGGTTCTCAGTGCTACAGATCTTGAATAAACAGAGAATGAGTCTGTCAATTGACATTTTTAACGTTTCTCCAGCAGAAAAAAAGTGCAGCATCAGTTGTAATTGTCTTTATTCATTTATAAACATTCGACAATAATTAGCAGCAGCCTTTTCCAGTTACGGTCTCTGCAGCTCAGTGTGAACACTGGCGATCAGTCCACCTAATTAATTAGGCTCGACTGAGATATTAATGGAATGCATCCCACAATGTAAATCATGTGACTTAAGACGTTACTTTAGATGATTTAACACGTTTTGTATTTAAATCCATATTAATCAGTTGTTGATGCAAAAATTTATGTTAAAATGTTTCCTTTAATTTGATCAATGCTGAAACAAAATACAATATGACATACAATATATACAAGGCATTTTACAGAAAGATACAGTCCTTTAATTGTTGTTCAGCTAACAATGTTGGTAAGATCATCGATATCCTGAAACATTAAAAATGATGAATAGCCATGGCTGGATCTGAAACACTGGAATAAATAGTTAACCTTGGCTTCAGGTGATTTTTTTTCTTCCCTGTTTAAATATTTCATTGAAAAGATTATTGAATTCAGTTAATGTCAGGAATCAATTCAATCAATCAGGCTTAATCAAGATTAATGAACAGCTCTGGTGGATCAGAAAAGATGGCGTGATGAGAACCAAGCTGGAAAACACTGCCCTACAGAATCACTCACTGCCTTTCACAGTCACCCTGTAGCTCACCATTTCCCAATCCGGTCCTCGGAGATCCATAGACAGTCCACGTTTTTGCTCCCTCCCAACTTCATGAGAGGGAGCAAAAATACAGACTGTCTGACAGGGAGCTTGGAGGGAACAGAAACATGGACTGGATGGGGGTCGCTGAGGACGGGGTTGAGAAAAATTGCTGTGTCTGATTACCATATTTGCTCCAGTACATTATTTTAAAAAAACTCACCCAGTCCATGTCTGTGAGTGGACATGGGAGGCATAGTCGCCCACACTTTGCTTATGGGGTTGTAGCATTCCACCATGTTGGAGGTCTTCAGGCCATCCCTCCCCCCCACCACGTAGAGCTTGTTGTCGATCACAGCCACACCGAACTGCAGTCGCCGTCCATTCATGACGCCGACCTGGATCCACGTGTTGGTCCTTAGGTCATATTTCTCAATCGTAGTGGAACCTAGACGGAGACACAAGTGTTTGTGGACCTTTTAGGGTTTTTAGACTAAAAATCAGGTTTTTGTAATTAACCCTAGTTTACTTGCATCAAACTGATACTTTCATTACAATTCAAGTGTGCTGACTGGGATTTGGACCCACAACCATTGCACTGTTAGCGCACATAAGCTGTGTAAGAGAACGCACTTTCAAATTAAAACTGGGAATTGATAATATTTTCCAGGACAGAAACAAACTGTTTAAAAGTCACTGGTAGCAGCCTTGTCCTTGGTAAATGGTTCGGAGCCACTTGTTATAATTTCAGCACGTCCCAACTGTGCCACTAATGCCTTATGTTTCATTAATGGCGCCCGCTGCCACGTGAGCTTTATACGGTGCGCCGTGTGGAATTACTTAAGGGGAGAAGACGTCTGGGCCGCCGCGTGATTAGCGCATCCGGAGCGCATTTAGAGGGGACTTGGCTTGCAGCTCTAATCGTTCAATTATATTTTTCTTCTGCATCCTTCTTTGACAAACAGCAAAGGCTGCTGCAGCAGGAATAGCTAATCGAGCGAGGACAAAGGGACGTAATTGCCCGTGCGTCCGGGGGACAGCGTCGGCCGTACTGTATGTTTCACATAGTGAGGAAAGAGCGCTTTCTGACGTGTCACGTTTGCAATGCACTGTGGTGTGATGCAGCTTTTTCCCCCAGGGGGAGGGAAAAAAATGCAGCAGGAGCTCATTTTCTTCTGCTGCATTCCTCCTAGATTAAAAACAAGTTTCCCATAAAGCACAAAGATGAGACATGTTGCATGGACTATTGATTGTAATAGTATATAAAAAAAAGAAAAAATGCATTTTTGCAAAACATTTTATTGCCATTCCTTAGAACATCTTTAAATGGGATAAATATGTTTCTTCTCCTGAGCTTCATAAATCATACACTGAAATATCTAATTTTTATAATAAGATTCAGTGATCTCATTTTCTTGCTGTTTAATTCTGGCAATATTTGGAAGAAATACTTTGCAGAGTCAATAGCAAAATGTCCAGTGTTTCTTCCAATAAATATCTGACATGACACTGAGGCACAGAGATTTTTAGTTGGCTTCTTTTATGGCCATGCATACGAGGTGGCCGTACGAAAAACCCTTCAGGTTAATTACTTTAAAGACCTCAATCTGCTTAATCACCTGCTTCTGGAGAGCAGGAAGAAGCCTCACGCACACTCAACACCAACAGAACAAGGATGGGTGAGAACTGGGGCGCCACCAAATTCCTTACACTTAGTCAAGCGAGTACAAATAAATACAGAGTTAAATACTTGTTTAAAAAAACTGCCCTATATTCTCCCTCAATAAATGTCATTGTCATTTCAGAATGACCACACATTCCGACGTGACTTCAAGAACATCCTACTTCCAATTTTGGACTCCCACAAAGCCAGAGAAAGAGGACGCTGGAGCACAGCCCCCAAAAACGGTGCGTGACTTCCTTCCAAACAAACGTTTCCTCATTTTGGCGTGACGGCCACTACATTACTTTGGAATTTTAAATAGAATACACAGGCAGGATGTTGGGCCTATTGTTCAAAGCAATAAAATGTTTTAACAGTTAAAAGCAGTCTCAGAGCTAACCACATTCAAGATTTTTACTGCTATACCGACAATAAAATACAGTAAAGTACAATGCTCTCCATGTAGGGGATCTAGTCCCTGTTATACATAAGTAATAATGAACGCTCCATCATTTGTCTTTCAACTTCTTGCATTGCTACTCCGCTTGTTTATGCGTAGATTAGCTACACCGTTTGATTTTTCATGACAACCAGATGTAATTCACGAGTGAGCTTTGACCTTTGGTTGCATCCATGCCCCCAACGGCGTAGAGTGCCCCCACTGTGGACTTGCGAGGCTTCGTCCGTGGGCTTTGCAGCATCGGCCGGCGCTCTGGAAGAAGGTGGTACTTCATGGCCTCCATCAGAAGCTTCTGGCACTCCAAGTCTTCTGAGAACATCTTGTTGTTTTCCAGGTCAGCAAGAAGCTGGAATGGAACAAAATCACACCAGATTACAGCATTGAAGTTCTGCAGATGGAATGACACGGTAAAAAAGATAGACAGCATAAAATGCTGACTTGTTACTTTCAGGAATAGCAAAATGGCACAAAAATTCAAGGTCCTTGGAATACTTAAACTAGATCTTTTGAAATATATAGAAAATTCGGAAGTAAGTTTCATGCTCAGTCAATCAATGTAGGATAGACATCTTTTTATACCTAAGAAAAATAAACTCGTCAGGGCTTTCTTGAGATGTGCTATGAACACACTGTGGAGGATATTAGACATACAGCAGTAAGGAAGAAGTAACCTCTTCCATCACTTATCAAACCCTTCAAATCCTTGTTTACTTCTCAGATTTCAATGCAGGACAGCCCAAACGCTTCGTGCAGCGAAAAACCACAATTCATCCACAATCGGAATTCCATAAAATCGATGTTTTTTTCTCCAGCTGTTAGATCTTTATCTGTTGATAGAAAATTCTTTTTTTTTTGTTAGCTCTGCAGAGTCCAAACGTATTCCACAATTGGACACGAACACCTTGCGAATGCGATAAGACTCAGGTACGCCTCAGGTAGCTACTTTTGGCTGCAGTACACCATGCGAAATCTTCCCTCCCGGGCAAATTGTGATTGATATTTCCCGTTTCCTACACAGAAATCCCTCTACTCTGCTTCACCAGAATTGGGCCAGAGATTGCAATCCACAGCATTGCAAAGCTGATATAGCTGCTTCTTCAGTTTTTTATGCAGCTACTTACGTAGCCTTTAGTTTTATTTGTTTAAATTTAAGCATCGTAAAATGTCATAAGTTAGACGATACCTCCATTTCCATATCAAACTTGACAGTAAATTCCTTTGCCTGAGTTTAAGCCCTCATGTTTCAAAGCCATGTTAACTTTTCAAAATCACGCAATAGGGAAGGAACTCTTGAAGCGTTTAAAGTACCTTAATCAAAGCAGCATACAATTTTACTAGTTTAAGCAGCTGAATTGTACCGTGCTCAAGGGTGCTACAGATAGGCTGTTCCTTGGGCTTAAAGTGGCAATATTAACAGCCACTGCCTGAATGCGACACTGATACATTAAACCATTAATAAGCTCAACTAATAGAAGTGGCGCCACCTGTCTTTACACATTACATGTTATTCATGAGAAGTCAGGGTTCTGTACCTTACTTCATAATCACACAGGTCTGGAATAAAAGTGAGGGTCATGTGATTATATATACCGTATATGATGGTTTCTTTGAATTTAAAAAAGACCCATTCGGTCTGTTCAATGCACCTGGGGCGGCAGGAGGGGCAAGCGGATGTAGGAGAGGAGCAGACCCAGGTCCTGCTGCCGCTGTTGGACGTCGTTCCGCACCCACATCATCAGCGCCTGGAAAATGGTCTCCTCGTCGGGCACGTTGATGTCGTCGCTGGCCAGGAGCTTCACGATTTCCACGGTGGGGAGCAGCAGGAACTCCTGGTTCTGGATGACCTCAAGGAAATGTTCCTGCAGGGGGGTGTCGGGGGTGGGCTGTAATCACTCAGTGCACAATGTTTTCTGTTTTTTAAAAATGAAGATACTAAGGATAATAAAAGATAATACACATTATAGGCATAAAGGATTGCTTTTATAAAAAAGCACAAGGCTGAGGTACAACCTGGATGGGATGTCTGCCCCTTGGATGGTACACACACACACACACACACACACACACACACACACAGACACAGCCCCTACCCAGCCTTAACCTTAACCATAAGTATCCAAACAAAATGTGAGACTTTTAGTTTTTTGATTGCATTTACTGATCTTCGTGAGGACCTGAAAAATGGTTCCCACAACATCAGAATAACAGGTTTTTATTACATCATAGGGAACATTTGGTTCCCACAATAAAAATAAAAATAATCCACACACACACACATGCACACGCACACACACACGCACACACACACACACGCACACACACACACACACACAGTCATATGCTACAAGCTATTAAGAAAGGCCACTTAGCATACCTACTTTACATTCCTTGAACAAGTTAACGTCATTATTTAGTCACTGTTTTAGAATCATATTTCATCTCTGTTCTGCACCACAGGGTCCAAGCACAGGCCCACACTGCTCTGTGCTGCTGCCTTGCATTAGTAATGTCCAGGTCCAGAAAAAAAAAATAAGGAAAGTGAGCGAGATCCGCTTGCCCGCCCCCTTTACGCAATTTCATTCTCTCATTTATTACATGAAGTGAGGCTTAGTGATCTATACAAGCCATTTGACACTAACGCTGATACAGAGTATCTCACAGATGAGATGTATGAGCCGTACTATTGATTGCTGTAATCCCCTGAATTACGTCGCCTCTCTGCGATCAGTCATGTGCGCCGCCCTTCAGGTCTTATCTGGGGTCACTTGCAATGGGCTTGACTTTATCGATTTGAAGGGATTTCAATTTTAACATGTCCACCAACCACCTGGGTTGTAAGTAGAGGCTGATTTGCAAAATTAGCCTTCATTTAAATGCTACTGGCAGTTCATATGAAATGCAGCTAGCTCATTATTGGTTTAAAAACGTGTGTCCCATTACGTTAGCCTTTCATAATATTTATTAGCCTTTTTGTAAATTGAACACCTTCAGTCACAATCTGGATGGGTAAAAATATGTCAAGCTTCAAAGCCGTGACATACGTATTTTACAGCCTGTTTCAAACGACCTCCTTCCAGGAAACTACACGCTGACTAAAAATAGAAAAAAAATAACTGTGATGTGTTATTTCCATGGAGACTGGTGCGCCTTGCTGTCTGGGCTACTAAGGTTATTAAAGACTGACAGTTTATGCACAAGAAAGAGCTGTTTGCGTAATCTGTGTTCTGTGAATTTCATAGAATGTAACAGGATGTAGTGATCAGAATAAGTGAAGATAAAAATGCAGGCTTTTCAGAAATAGCGTCACTAATCTGCACCTAGAAGATAGTAGGACAGGAAGTTCTGCAGTTTGCATGTTCATTATTGGAGGGATTGAACAGGAAGTTGGCCTATTTCTGTCCCTTGATTGGATTAACCTTTCCACAGTAGAGGGCTCTGTGTAAACAGTCAGCACAGATGTTCTTTGAGAGATAACACCCCATCTCAGTTGTTTCCACCCCTGGGTGGGGTGCTTCATTCCTTGGATATGTGCCCTGGATCTTGACAGACGTCCCTGCATCCCTCATCTGCTCTTGCGTTTGTCCTCTACACTCCTGCGACCTTCTGGCAGCATGCTGGAAACAAAGCGTCCTGGTGGAAACGTTTCGCTGCCCTTGTTTCTGGGTTCCTCGCTGTGCTCGAGACAGCACTCTGAATATCAGCCACATTTACAGCTCGATCACGCGGTGCGGGCTCTGTTTCATCCTATATCTCTGTTCAATATTGATTAAAAAAAGAGCGTAATTAGCTCCATATCACAAAGTGAGGGCAGCATATTGTCAGGTTATCAAAGAGTTTAATAATTTTCATTCACATTACGTAAGACCCAAGGCAAAATTCCCTCCATGTAATGTAAATTTCACAAGGTCAAGTGCAAACATTTTGGTAACACTTTACTTAAAGCAGTCATATAAATTTATTATACTTAACTTCATAATGCAATAGGATGCATTCATAAAGTATGTAAATATGGCTATAATATTTATAAAAAGGCATAACACATTATAAATATGTTTATTATATTATGAATGCTCTATGAAGCTCTCATCTAAGATATACTATTAATGCCTTCATAATGCATTATAATGGTTGGTATAAGAATTAAAGATGCTTTGTACTGCATTATGAAGGTATTTAAAGTGCATTAGATGAGAACTTCATAAAGCATTCATAATGCATAATACACATGGCTATAATGTGTTGTGCCTTTTTATAAATTGTTATAGCGGTGTTTATAATACTTCATGAATGCATTATAGTGCATTATGAAGGAATGTGTAATGCAGTATAATGACTGTTTTAAGTAAAGTGTTACCAACATGGGTAGTGATTTCAGAATACTCTAGTTTACCATAGCTGTGCTGGGTTATGGCCTTTCTTTGTTAGGTCTGAGAACTGGGCTTACCATGGTATAGCTATGGGCTGCATTCAGGAGGTCTGTGCATCCCTGCGCATCGGCGAAGGAGCGAATCCCAAGGCAGTTGGAAGGATGGAGCTGTTTCATGAGAAAGTTGCAGCACACCTCAATGACCTGGGAGAGCTGAAGCAGGCAGGCTGCAGCCAGGAGGCTCTCAATGGTCTCCTCTTTGAGCTCCAGGACGCCTGTGTGGTTGATGTGACATCATGAGCCCATCATCATCAGCCTGAGGCACCGTAGCGGCCGTGTCACCTGATACCACATTAAATGGAACATCTAACAGAAGATCTGCACTGCTGGCCAGATCGGAATTGGCATCTCAGTGAGTCAAAGATATCAGCACAGCTGTATGGCTTTTCCAGAACAATGGTACATTTGTATGACCAACCCAAGCAAGGAAACACCTTAAAAAAAGAGGCAAACAGATAAAAAGTAGCCTTAGTAACGACAATGCCACATCTGTGCCATCGACTGGAGGCAATCTTTTTATATTAGGGGCTCTACTGCAGCGTAAGATGAAACAACAACTGATGTCAGTTTCACTGAGTACAGCCGTAATATGTGTTTCATTAAACATAGATGAGTTTGTGCTTGTCTGTGTGCCAAATCGATTGTGTCATCTGAAAAAAACAGAAACCCAAAATATTTCCAGATTGTATTTTCCTGTTCAGTGGAAAAAACAGACTATTTGTTTTGGATGGAAATATTCCTAGATTCAGCCCTAATGGCAAACAGGGCAAGAAAGAGAAAAGGAGGGAGGGTGGGGTGTGTGTGTAGGGGAGAGGGAGGGAGAGAGAGAGAGAGAGAGAGAGAGAGAGAGAGGAGAGACAGGAATGATTTTTAATGTCACTGAGCAAATATCCACCGGGGTCGATTAGATGTAAATCATTCTGAGAGCTGCACAGGTTCTGCCACTAAGGCCCATCGATCATCTCCGTCAATACACTTTCAAACCCCCCCTCCCATCCTCTCCAATGCACAGCACTGCAGTTCACCCAAATTACAGCTAATTATTTTCAATTTCAAAAGTCGTGCTCGCCGAACTCGACATAGTTCTTCAGCAACCATATACAGTTCATATCAGAGTAATCTGATACAGATGCGTCTCATTATCTCCAGATTTTAGAGAGAGATGAGTGTGACGAGTGTGTTTATCAAACTGCTAATTTCATATATAGTTTCTGATATTCAGTGTATTAAATGCATGTGCAAATAAGCACTTGGCTCTGTAGACTCATAATACAGTGAATTCTCTATTACAAAACAAGCACTTCGCTGATTCAAATCCAGGTGACAGTTAGACACAGTGATTCGGCTGGCATTTGGACATCACCTGGAGGATTCCTTTCAGTGCATCACACCAAGGATGTGCACAAAATGGAACATTTTGTACAAATGTAAACAGCAGGATGCTACAAATGCTTCTTTGAACACATGGATATGAAACAATGGGGATTGTGCGTGGCAGAGATAGAGACCAATAATATATTAACTGGTATTAATCCATGTACAGGCACCAGAGCTTTGCTCTCAGTTTCCAGCATGAACTGGAATAGGAGGGTTTTTTGGTGATGTCATTGGGCGTAACCGCTTTCAGAAAAGGGCAAGTCCATTGTCCACAGTGTTTGATTACACTGGACATTAAAAAATAAACGCAGTATGACTTTTGGTTGAAATCTCAAAGGAAACATTTAAACCCCATCATATGGTAGAAATCAAATTACAATTCTTGGCTCAGAGACATTGGCTCAGAGTAACATCAACCCATCAAAAAATATGTAGGCATATTATACATTTATATGAATTATAATTATATTTATACTGTACTTGATTTTAAGAAATGAATGACATATATACACACATATGCTATAAATATATTCAGATGTCAACTATAGGTTTTCAGCACTCATGTTTTTCAAAGGTTTATAGTGTTCAAGTTGCCTTATACTTTAATCAACTGCAGTCTGTATTCAGACGTGCCAGGCCTATGAGACAGCCAGACAAGACAAATCTGACTCCCAGGAGTGTGCAGTTTCCAATTCCACTTGCTTGGGTTGACGCCCTTGTGTCTTCCCAAAGAATATTTACAGCTGAACCGATGAAGATTTATTAGGGAACAAAGCAATCTATTTTCTCAATTTATCTTAAGATGTAGCATACATTCACCCAAAATCAAACAAGCAGTCATATTGCTTTAGGATATTTAAAGAACCAGATCATTAATTAAATGTTTCATTCTACACATAAACATATTGATTAATTCTTTCATAGTGGAATGCAGTTTTTGTTCAGCAGTGAGTTTACATTTACTTACTTAACAGATGGTTATATCCATATTAATATGCAAGGGACAAAACAGGGTCAGACAGTCTCTGGAGTACTTGGGGGGGGGGGGGGTTAAGGGCCTGGCTCAAGGGTCCAACAGTTAAGTCATTCTGCCAACCATATGATTTGACCTGATGACCTTCTGATTATGGGTACAGAGCACAAACTGATTGAGCCACACACAGGCTCAACTATGATTCAGGAAACTAGTGTTTCTTGAATAGGGTACGGTCAGGTTAATAGCTGCAAACACTGCAGGATGGAGAGGGGCTGGAGACCACGCACCTGTGTACGCGTAGTGGACCAAAGACCGCAGAGCTTCAGGATCCACACCCTCCATCTTTATCTCCTCCTGCTTGGCCTCCCGCACATCGTTAGTGAACATGGCGGCGAAGTAGTCCGACACGGCGCTCAGGACGAGCCTGCGACCGGGTCAGAGGGCACTGTCCATTACGAAAGCAGGGCCCAGTACACCAGCATCTGTCTGTGGGCATCTTTAGCAATTCTGCTACTGCACAGTCTGTCCTCAAACATCCAGTTATGATTTATGGTTTGTACCGCACATTCAGTGGTTTCACATAGGGATAAACAAGTATAGAGTTATCAGTTAAAAGACTTCATTTTTTATTTGCTATACATTTTCTCAGAAATGTCCTGTTGTATAATTATAAATGATAAATATCGACTTTGATCAAGGACCCTGATGAACACTGTAAGGTAAGCGGCCCTGTTAAACTGCAGCCATGCTGTGATCATATGTAGCTGGATAAAGCTTTTGGGGCAATTCGAGTGGCTTGATCAATGACACAGCAGTAAGGAGTGACTGATGTCTGATTTACAGGTCCAGATATATTACGGTGGGAACGTTGTCCTCACTGGAATCTGCGCAGAGACAGCCAGCGTCCAGCTCTGGTGCCGTGCTCACCTATGGGCAGGGATCTTGTGGTCACCGGCGATGAGCAGCACGTCACACAGCTGCTTGTGCTGAAGGTAGTTCTCCATCTTGCGGAAGGTCTGCTCGGCATGATTCATCGCCTGGAAATACTCGTCCGAGCAGTGGGAGCTCATCTTGGTGTAGCTGCTTAAAGACAACCTAGGGAGATGACAGGAAGATGGAGCTAGTTAACTGCTGCCTCTGGACATGTACACGGGGCTTGCTGATTAGTGTAGCTAAGTTTATGGGGGTGGGCGGTTCCGCCTTGCCGCTGGACCCCCTGAGTGAGCCACGAAAAAATCCATCCGTCCTCCAGAACCATTTATCCAGGAATCACAGGGCAAACACACTACAGGCAATTCACAGGCACTGATTCACTTAGCGTCGTGCTTTTTGGACTGTGGGAGGAAGCCCACGCAGACACGGGGAGATGCAGTAAAGTAAAAGCAGGAACCGAGCACAGAAGCCTTCAAGGTGTGAGGCTGCGGTGTTGCCCACTCAGCCTGCGAGCCGCCAAGGCGCTGATCTGCTCCGCTAAAATATCCAGCTATACAAATGGGCAAAGCAGCGCTGGCTAAAGACAGAGGCCCCAATGTTCATTTATAGCAGGACAGAAACGGCCCTATATTCCCAAAGAATCATTTTACTGCTCAGATGAGAAGACAAGGCATCAAAATATTTACTGTCAATTGTACAAGTCCAAAGAAATTCTTTCTTGTGCAGAATTAAATATTAAACAACATATAACGATGAAGACCAATAAATAGCAATAACAGAATCGTGAAAACAATAAAGTACATACAATATCCATATAATATATACAATATGAAAGCAATATACATACAAAATATATAATAAAATACAAGTAGGAGAAGGTGCTTAATAAAAACAAATTTCACAAGAATAATGATATCCATGAACACGGGTGTTTTGAATTCTTTGGAAAGGGGGTGTGGTGCTGTTTAACTCCTCCCACCACAAGTATGCAATTTGCCATCCCCAGTACCGCCTGAGCTGCCCCCCCTCTCCACAGCCTGCTCTTAACGTGCTCCTGTGGGCCATGCGCCCCCCCGCCCAGCATACGTTGAAATCACTCCCCTCCCTGTGACACGTCCCGAGCCGTAATGCAGATTGGCGCGATGTAGCTGCAGACGCAGTCCTGCGCTTAATTACGGAGCATTAGACGGCAGCGCCCAGATAATCCCGTCGGCTTGCTTTACGCAGGTCAGGGCCCAAATCAGTATCATTACATTTAAAATGCATCCTATAAGTCGATGAAGGAATGAAATGTCTTTTGACAGATGTGGGTCTTCCCATGAGATCCGGCTCCTTCTTCTACACAACAGTATTGTATAAATGGAAATGTTAAGCTCTCTCCCAGCAGAGCGCTGGATTACACGCTTCTGCAGAGGAACAAAATAATCCCCGGAACTCTCTGCAAATTGTGGCTGCTGAATTTTGTTGTCCTTCATGGAGAAAATCCGTGTCTGCTCTAAAAAAATTGCCTATCAGAACACATAAAGAACCCAGACAGTCTGAGAAAAGTTCATCCCAAGAACTTAAATCTTGTTTGTACTTTCCCACCAATGGGAATCCGGCACTTTCCCACCAATGGGAATCCGGCACTTTCCCACCAATGGGAAGACGGCATTTTTCCCACCTATGGGATTTCAGCACTTTCCCACCAATGAGAATGTGCTGGACCTGCAAGCAGTATGATCAATCTTCTGCAGTATAATACATATTCAGCATATTAATACACAAAATTTCTATGCAAATTTTATATAAAAAAATAACTCATATCAACCATGTCATCTTGTTCTGCCTCAGCAATGTAATTAACTTTGTGGGTTATTGCTGAAGGAACCGAGTTTTGTTAATTGTTTATTATGTGGATTAGGCACCATTGTATGCTATTGTTGGTGGTTTTAAATGAGCTGAATCTGCTGTAATCAGTATTTAATTCTAACCCAGCTTTGTGCCTCTGCTGGCGCCCAGCCATCTGGTGAAGCACCTGGAATATTGAAGCATCCAAAGCTTTTAACGGTACCTTCCTCCTCTGAGTAATGAAGATTCTACGCCATTTCTTCAGATTCTTATAAGCTGGGCCTTCAGCTGTTGTTATCTATAGCTGTTCTCAGTCCTATGAGGTCTCTGTGGTTTTGAAAAAATTGTGGTCTTTGATTTTATGGTTATAACCCAACAGTCAGGGTACGAGTTCCAGCGAGAATCAAAATGTATAGATATATCCATCTACGGTGACCCGGAGCCTTCACCAGTGGAGGGGAAGGGACGCCCTGGACGTGATGTCAGCCTTTCAGAGGTTCAAACGCAATCACACACTGCAGGAAATCTTGGATTGTAGGAGGAAACCAAAGTATTTAATGGGAAGCCCCACATACATAGAGGAGCCGGGGTTTTAACAAAGGGCGTCACTGTGTTTTCGATATTGGGGGGAGAGGGACAGATCCATTAAGTGACTGAGTCAGATCTGTCCTCTCACATTGTCCTGTATGACCTGGTATTGTATAGGCTACCCGTCCATTTCAGTACTGACTGCATCCTTTCGTATGCAACCGAAATTGATAGCTAAGCGTTTTTTTCCCTCCAGTCAGTAGGTTAGATAAGAACTGAATTCTCCTGACAATTTCTTCATATTTTTAAAAGCAAATACCTGGAAAATACTGGATGGGAGAAACACCACTGTTTTGAATATTGGGTGGGATGTGTCCCTCACGCCCCCCCCCCCCAAATGAATAACGCCTATGATGGGAGCCGAACCTCGTCCCTGGAGATGGGAGGCAACATTACTCACCCGCTCATCCCACATGCCAGTTTTATTACTGTGAATATTCAAACTGTTATCATATAAAAATTCAGTGGTCTTGGTAGTCATCCTATTTACAAATCTTCAGTAATTCTGTTTATTTCTGAACGGTACAGACTTGCTGAATGAATCGCCGCCGTACCACTCAGGAACAATCTGCTAAGTAAATTAAAAGGCCTCTCAGTAATCACACGCGGCAGCAATCACGCTGTAATCGTTCCATGACTCCAGCTTGAGAGCTGGGATAGGGTAATCGATGCACTCCGTCAGTCCCAACATGATCCATGAAGACAGGACATAAAGCCTGGTTTTACACTAAGACCCGGTTTACACCTGTCAGCTGCCGGTGAGCGAGCAGAGAGAGATACGGGTGGGCTCTGCCCTGGCTGTAACCACCCTTTCCGCTTTTATAGTATCTAGGCAGATGGTTGAATTGTGTGGCTTAATTTCTCCATAAAGCTTTATTGCAATTTTAGTTCAAGCTCTGGATCATAGTGATTAATGTTGGGTAGTTATTTCAAACATGGGAAAAAAGTTTCTTTTCTTTCTTTTAAAATAGAATTTTTTTTTCCTTTTTGTTTACTTATTCATATACTGAGCTCTTACACTGGTCAGGAGGGGCCTGGAGCCTATCCCAGGCTGCACAAGGCTGGGGAAGGAAATCCATGTGACCTGGGATGAACCTGCAAGCTCCACACACAGATCAGATGGGGGATTCGAACCCACAACCCTGAAGGTGTGAAGCAGCAGTGTCATCCCTGTTTGGATCTATTCATATTTATCAGTTATTTATTCCTAGTGATGTCTAGTCTTGTGGCCATATTTTTTCCTTTGTAAAATTAATTTGAATAATTCTCTACCCAAAACAAATGAATAATTCAAGTCCAGACTACTTTCAAAATCCTTATTTTTCACACAACGCACTAAATGGTCTTCAGAACAAAGAAATAGCCTTGATACTTCATAGCAAACTACGCACTCTTATCACTAGTCATTGCGTGTGAAATCATACCAGAGCAGCAACCAGTTAGAATGGACTGCTGATAAGGCATCCAGATGGTGTTAAGGGGGAACTCCTGCTAGATGGTCGATCAGGGTCATGAAAAAGTACAATATATGCACTTTCATACTCAGCGGTATAAATCTAGGGCACTCACTGACCTGCACTCAGTGTGACTTTCACTGGAGTCTTTATAAAAATGATCTTTTATGTTTTATCATTCTTTAGAAATTAGATAACATCCATCATTAAAAATGTCACTATCTGGCACAGACTTTTGCAAAGTTTTATAATTTGCTCCATGCAACTTGCTCGAGAGATCAACAAGGTGACTCAGTAACCTGGACTCACAGATTCAACTCAATTGACTCATTGACTTGAAGGGCTCTTCCTGGGGCCTTAGGGATACAACACCTGAATAATCTGCTAATTTTCCATAGACCACAACTAATTCTACCACAGCTAAAATTCTTACTGTGAAAATTTTCACTAAAAGTCCGCTGGGTTTAGAGGCAATTGAAAAGCGGGTCGATGGGGGAAAGAAGGGGGAGGTTGAGTCCAGTAATGAGCTGCATTCTCTCTTATCCCCAGATATTAAACAATGCGAGCATGTGTAATTATCAATGTGTAGCTAATGCCGGGGTTAGTCACCAAACCGCAAGCTGAAGTCCCTGTGCAGAAAGATCAAGGAATTTCGGGTAATCGGATTGGTGCTGTGGGCAACACTTTCGGCTACCGGTTGGCGCAGTGTACGGCTCTGACAACAGCCAGATAAACTTGTGAATGGGCTTTATCTGTCACCTCTCATCCAGCTGTTTCCATGCTTCAAAGGCATGCGGCATTGTGGGAAACGTGGTCCTCAGAGGATCTTGTCAGCTTGTCAACGTAAGCTCTGCGGAGTTTCTTGTTTTACATGGACTGAAACTGAGCCCCAACAAAAGACCTGTCATACTCTTACCAGCACTGGAAACGCTGGCAAGAACACTGACGCTACTGTTCTTATGAATGTGTCTGTCTATGCATTTCACAGTTGCATCCCCAGACACAACATACCACCCCCCCCCCCCTCACCTTTGCTTTTAATCAAGAGATTTGTGTTGCCAAGAGTCACATGACCACCCTGCGGTAGGCATGTGACTTAAAATGACCATTAGGAAGGATAAGTGTCCAGCGAGTTTTTTTACCGCTTGTTTTTTTTTAAAAAAAAAATAGGAACCTTTTCGCACCCTTAACACTGTTTGTGTTGTTTTCCTAACCGGTGAAAAGACAAAAATATTTAGATTTCATTTTATTAAAAATATGTATTTGCATGCATTGCTAGAGGCTATCCACCCTTTGATAGTTTCTTGGCAGATTCCGCCAGAAACATCTGTAGTCTTAACATCAGCAGTGTACTTTTTCAAAAGGAGGCCAACGATTTGAAATCTGTGAGCTTCAAAGGACAGTGTCACTCTTGACTTGGCCCATCAATTGGAAAAGCTGACCTTGACAGCATGAGTCGGTGAGAGATGTTGCATAAGACACTCTCTTTTTCCCCGCTACAAACATCTGTGAGCATTATCACTCAGCTCCAGAGCTGAACAGGATCTGTGACCACTTTTTTGGAGCTAAATGTCACCATGTCGCTATGAATTCCAAAGCATGCTCCAGGGTATTGCATGAGGCAGACAAGACTGGTGAGAGAGCCTATTTCCAGCCAGGGCCCCGGAGCCGCGTCCCGCGGGGCGCTCGTAAAACTGACATTTGAGCCTCAGTTTGCTCAACCACAATCAAATGTCAGGAACTGTTTTCTAGAATACAAGTGCACTGGAAAAACAGAATGACGTTAAATATGTTAATGCCATATTTTGTAGCATTACTGTTCACACACAAGAAATTCTAGAATATTCCTTTACTGTCCACATCTTCTGTTGCTGACGCTTGTCTCAGCAGCATACATAATAACATGATTTCTGGTGCCAGATATAAAACTTGGATTGTAATTCCAATATGCAATTCTCAACAAAGTTAGAAAAACTTACATGGAAAAACTCACATTCACTGCTACTTAATATAATTTAATATGCAGTATTTGTTGTTTTCAGAAGTGTAAAGACTGTCCAGAAGAACAGTAAAGACAGAATACATTCTGAGCTTACCTTACCGTATAGCACGCCCAGAATAATGACATACATTAGTGCTCAAACTTGTGGAAACACTTCCAGTTATTAGAGATTGTAGAACTTTATTCCAGTGACAACAGTTATTTATTTAATTGTCCAGTGTATGATATTTGTAACATTCTTTGATAGTTTATAAACATTGCTGCCAATATCAATGTCGTAATTTTTAAAGCGTAATGCCAAAAATGCTAGGTGCGTCTCACTAGTGTATTTCGTGTCACTAGTGTATTTCGCGTCACTAGTGTATTTCGTGATTGCCGTTTTAACTAACAGCAGTTGCAGGAAAGTGACATCGCTCATCTGCCAGGGTGTTGTCGATTAATTGACAGATTTATTTATGGAGAGTCCTCCTCTTCAGACGTGATAGTTATGAACACTGCATGCCGATCAGACTGCTTTCAGCAATTGTCAAAGAAAGCACAGGATATTCTCAGGCACAAAGCCAGCCAGGAAGAGGACGAACTGAAGCAAAAGAGCACTAGATGATGCATGCACTCCTAAACTCTATAAATCTAGGGCACTTTACAGCTGAGTTCACTACAGCACATAAACCCAGATACAGTACTGGTTAGAGTATAGCTCTCTATACCCACCGCAATAATTACACTGTCCATTTTTATTGTTCTATGTGCTAACATTATCCCTGCCTTAAATGGAAAACAGCAGTAGTGCTGAGCTCAGCAGATCCTCATCTTATTAGCAATAAGCTTCGGCCAAGACTGGCCTTCTTGTTCAGCTGACTTAAAGCTACTTTACTCTATAATCACATGGAAAACATGAAGGATTTATAACTGGTCAGCCATTTATGCCTGCAGTTTCCCGGTAGGCAGGATGAGATGCAGACGTGCTGCAGATATCGAGAAGCGCGCTGGCATGCTCATCAGGATACAGGATGCAGTTCGTCAAAACCCTAACATGCAATGTGAATATCTGCAATACTCTTCAGATGTCTTTGAATTTTATTTCGCAACGTGTCCTTGCTGCCGGTGATGCATCCAGAACCTGTGAAGATTAAATCAAGCTTTAAGCTAGACGCCCAGCCATTTCTAAGCACTTAAGCGAGCAGACCGACCCTTCCGGAGATTTAAATCTACGGACATCGTGCCGTAACAGAATATGTTGCCATTGCTTTATTACAGACCTGAAAACGGTGAAGACCAACAGTAGCGGCGGCCCTTTATTCTTCAACCGCCTGGCGTTTATGCACGTTTTGTAACAGCAGAAGTCACGCTTCCCCGTCACTAACCCGTGAAATAATTCCTGACGAGGCGAGCCGAAAGACATCGACGCTACCGCTGCTAGGGTGGTTCTGTGGCTCAAGCACAGACTTGCGTCATACCCACACCTCTCTTTTCAAGCTCTGCATTTTATATCAAAACAAAGCCCAGTGTACCAGCAACATGAAGTAGAGTTGGGGTTTGTCTCCTGTGCTCAGAGACAGGGCCCGAAAGCGATTCCTCTCGCCGCTTTCTTTTACATCCAACCCCAGTGCGCTTGACCTACTGAAATCTAGCCTTGGGCATTTTTCATCCACGGACCAATATAGCTCCGAGCTACAGCCAGTCTGCTTTCACTTTTATTTTTTTCCTTCTTTCACCTACAAAACTTAAAATTTCTGAGGCACTGCAGTAGAGTTTTCAATCCTGCTGCATTTAGTCAGTCAGCGTGCGTTGGATGCATTAGTGTGGAAACCAGGATAGCTGAATACATACAAGTTGGCACCTTTTTCCACACCATAGCTCTGGGGCAATTGATTATTCTGTTTTATTGTGTTTTTCGTAGGAATAGACCAAATACTTTATCATCATTTGCATTTTCATCACACCACAGTTTGTAGGGAGACGTGGGAAAAATAAAGAAGGGCATCACGAATCATATCGCACAAAACAAAAGTGACCTCTGACCTTCAGCAATTACAACATTCCATGGCTCATTGGACACATGACAGTTTTTCAGTCCTGAAATATATTCATATGTTCATTTCAATGTTCTATTTTTCATTTTTGTCGTACGGTTTTTATTAGGTTAATAGGTTTTATTGCATTCATTACCCATTTATGTACAGGTATTTTAATCTACCGGAATACCTGCATTTAAAATGACCTGATGAAACATTGGGGCCATAGACTGCAATATAGAGCAGTCAGAATGCCGTGATGGATTGGCTGAACTGTAATTACTTTCCTCATGAATAGTTTTAATTAGTTCAGACGTTTTCACGATATTTTGCGAGCTACGGAGCTCTTTAAATAATTCACACCTCCACGTCCTCCGCGCATCCGCGCTTGACGGTCTTGTCTGCTTGGATGGCATGATTTGGATCCTGGCACATGCTAAAATCATGTTACCTGCATGTCAAGCACAGGTATTTACACATCATACCCCGAGGGAGAAAATGCTGACTCACCATATATGCTTAGAAATCTAGCATAGAGTAATAGTAAAAAAACATCCTTTAGCTTTGTAATTTTGTGCTTTTATGTCATGGCAGGTAGCCATGCAGCATATTATCTTACGATAAAGCACAGCGCCATTGTGATACATACAGTAGTTGCATTAGTTGTGGTATCCATAGTAGCAACAGTAGGGAGGCTATCAACGCAGGCTAACAGTGCTATTTTTACTGGACATTCCATGAACAGAAATAATGGGCTCCTCTCTTGAATTTGCCTGATCCTGGGACACGTCACCCCCCATCGTCTTGCATAAAACAACTAAGTTAACTTTAATCGCTTCTCCAGTGGTGTTTCAGTGCAACTTTTTGAAATTGCTGAATTGTTGAGAAGGTGCGTTTGAGTAGATGCTCTGCTAACAATCTGTCATCTGCTGAGCCAATATTTGAGTTAGGCAAACCAAACTTTCACTCCTGGACCTTTGCCGTCAGTCATCTCATTTTCTAAACCCGGGTTCAATAGGAAAAATGGATTTCATCTGTCAATTTTATGGAGATTAATGAGATTTTGGTACTGCTGTTGCACAATGTTCTGTCTTTCTCATATTCCTGCTCATAGAAAATGAAAAACAGAACATACTCGAAAGCAGCCTTCCAGGAAGAAAGTAAATGTGCTATGAATACAGATACAATCATATCACAATCAGCTCTGCATTATATTGAATTCCACCACAGTGAATCAAGGTAAATTATTTTGACAAAACTGCATAGAGACTTTCTGATGTCTTCCAGTACATGGCAGTCAATTTCCAATTTTGAAAGCAGCATTGATCACACGATATGAAACTTCTTCCAATTTTAATAATCTCTTACCTAGTCACAGTAATCTACAGTTCATCACATCCGAAGCACATGAGGTAATGCAGATCCCGCACAGAATACCCATCTGTTTCGAGTCACTCACACATACGGGCGCAGATATACATTTACACAGCAGCTGGAAGGTACCAAGTCACTTGAGCAGCTTTGGGCTGTAGGTGGAAACTGGGAATTCCTGGTTTCAAACCCACATAAACATAGGAAGAACAACCAAACCTCCACACAGACACATACCCTGCAGGGGTAAGATACCCATGTCGCTACCCACTGAGCCACCAAGCCACCTTCAAAAAGAAAATGTAGTTTTTGAGCAAAACTAATGAATGAAATTAAGATTACAGTTTTTATGAAATGGGATACTCAGCAGGCAGCAGGCTTGAGAAGTAGTGCCTCTGCACAGCGGTGTGTCTATTAAAGCAAAAAAAAAAAATGAAACTATGATCCATTTCTTGCTTTAATTATTTTTTTCAGATTCGATTAACTTGAAGAATAACAGGAAGCACAGATGCTTAGTTCCGGCTTGTGATGTCTTGCGTATGTGCGTGCGGTCCATTTTAAAGGTCTGGAACGGGTCGGTGCTACAGGCAAATTGATAAGAGGCATGGTAATTCTACTGATGCTATCGAGAACTGTGCTAACAACCGGAACTAAGAGAAAAGCGAATGAAATGGAAGCAAAAGAGAACGCACCAGGACCAAACAAACAGCCATGGTGAGCATGTCCAGTGCTCCTGTCAGGAACAGAACAGAAGAAAAACACAAATGATCAATATATGGCAGAGTGTGGCAAGTTATGGATCATTTTAAAAAGTATTCTAAAAAAGAAAAACGATATAGGTTATTTGTCTGTTAATATGTAATGTCATTCACATACAGCTGCTTCCCTTGAACAATTTTACCACACGGTGTGATCTCGGAAATCATGTTTACTCATGGTTAATTTCAGTTTATCTGATTTCCTGAGAAGGCATCAGAAGCTGAGGAGCTCGTCCAAAATGAGCCACACACTGAATACAGGCCAAAGAAGGGAAAGTGGGAGCATTTGAAGGTGAAACAGAGGGGAGAGAGATGGATTACTGCGGTACGAGCCCCCTGGGGCGATTCGCTGGCTAACAGTCCTCTTTAGACGGAGGATCCATCCGTGTTTTCCGTCCACGGCAAAGTCCCACGTATCAATGAGCAAAGCATTTGCTTTGCAGTGCTCCTTATCTCCATCCTGCTGGCTCTGGGATTTGCGCTCTGAGCCGTTATTGGCTCCACTGATCAAAGGGATGGTTTGTAACACAGATAATTATTTTCATATCCTCGGTGCTGAGAAAGTTTTTCCCCTAAAGGCATTATTTATTTTTCAATTGTAATAAATGTGTTTCTCGACACTGTTGCTGTTCAATATATTTCCCAATGAATAATGGATGAAAAGCTTTTAGTAGAGATTCTGTTCCTTTTGCTTTCCTATCTCAGTTCGTCCCACGATTTGTGCGTCTTCCTCATGTACTTTCTTATTCTTGAATGATTGAGAAACCTCTCATCCTGATTGTTGGTATACGATGATTATTTTTGATCACTAATACATCGGCAGCTCATTAGTTTCACAACGTTAAGTGCCTTTCGGAAAGGAACTCATTGCCTTTAAGAGAACCAAACTGCAATTCATAATAACCGCAGACCTGTTTCCAGAGGAATTTGTATAAGGCACAATGTTTAAGCAAACTACAGCGGTACTACGACTGCTTTCCTAGGACTCAAACCAACAACCTTTCAAGTACAAATATATGCTATATCATTGTTGGGCCCTCGAGAAAGGCTTTTAACCCTAAAACCTGCTCCAGGGGCACCAGAAAAATGGCGGACCCTACAGCCTGTCCCCAGGTTCTGCTCTTACCCATATATAAGTGTGTGTGTCTAATAAGGGAACAAGATGGGTCAGGCTAATCTACCTGCCAGACAAATGTAGTAACTGTCGTCCCATACTATCATATAGGCCTAATTATGAAGAGTCTGCTTTAAACGGCATTAAAATTCAACTTTCCACATCATACTAAAATTATTTTTCTAATCGACTCAGAATGACTAACATAAATTGGCACGAACAATTAAATCATTTGACCCCATAAATACTAATGAATCACATATTAAGTCTATGATGATTTAAATAATGCACCATGCATCAGTCAGAGCTAATCACATATTTAAAAGTTATCATGTAAGTCTTTTGTTTTTCGTAGTAGGTTTATTTAAAAACAATTGCTTTCTTATGTTTTATGTTTCATATTCAAGGGCATTTACGGAAAGAGTGCAGTAGCTTTACTTTCAGGTTAGAAATGACAAGGGATTCTCTCCTTGGCAGATCTGCACACAATACATTAATTTTGAACAATTTTTCATGCTTGATCATTCTAACATTTCTATTATAATAACAGCTGAACGCTTCTCGCCTTATCTGGTTGTGTTTGCTTAATCATCAGACCCCTTTGCCTGGTGTTGGGAGAAAAGGTGAAGAGGACTGCACTGGGGCACTTTCCAGAAAAATGATGCATTCCTGCGTGCAGCTTGTAGGTCACTCAGGGATCATGGGCAGCGAACAGGAAAATTCCGGAACGTCCCTCCTTTTGTCCCCACTGAAAACTCCCAGTGCTGTGATTTTTTTTACACTCCCTGAGATCTCAACTCATGTTTGTCATACTAATCTGGTAAAAAAAATCAATACCTCGAGGTCGTTAGCGCTGATTTACTTGATAAATATTAATTGATTTTCAGTAAATCAACTATTCTAATCACCCTATTTTCTTTTTGTTAGCTTGCGTTGCATTTCACGCCCACTGTGCCATCTGAAAGCACGCGCGTCGATAGCTATCGATCTCTCTCCCATCCTATTTTCTGATGCTCGCGGCGGCTGGAGCATTAAGTCCATTCAAGCAGTGGCTGGATTCGCCTCCGCATTCATCAATACCGAAACCACCCGCGGATGGCTCCTCTGGCTGCCAGCATACCCAACAGCCGATGGCGCTGGATGAAAATAAGCAAAACCCGCCCCTGCTGTGGCACCGGGGCTGCCAGCTTGCGTCAGCGTGAGGGGGCCACACCAAACAGTGCCACCTTGACGGCAACGCGCGACGTCCACCTGTCCATCCGTCTCCCATCCCGCTTCTCCAGCGCGCTGTCAGAAACTCGTGAACCTGGAGGCCTTCCCAGAAAGTAAACGGCGGGGGAACTCCATGCCTGATGGGACACCAGGGCACAAATACACACAACTGACGCATTACAGATGCCAGTTTTCCAATCAGCATGTTATTAGGTTGTGAACCCACTCAAACATGAAAAAGCACGTAACGGCTCTACCAACACGGGGCCGAGGGTCAGACATAACTACAGTCCTACCCAGTGAGCCACTGAGCCACCACACACTTCAAGTGCAACAGGAATTAATACATCTAAAATGGCAGACTTCACAAAGTCACAGTTAAAACAGAATTGCGAGGGATCATCTTCAAAGACCCTTCTGTTGTTTGAATAAAGACAGACCGAATCGATGCACTTTCTCTCATGCCGAAGCCTTTGAAAGAGGGCAAGCGTGATTCCAATAACAGGGAATTCGGCTCTTGACATTAATACGCAGCACTGTTAACACACGTGAGAAGGCCGGCTTTAACTTTCTATCACTGTATATATAATGCAATGTCATTTTGTCCGTGATAGAATACCAAGTAGCAATTATAGACAGGACCGTGACTCAGTGTCCTTTACCTAGAACTTTGAGCTGTCTTCAAAGGCAATATGACGCATTATCCCCCGGGCATCTCCAGCAGATGCATCAAGCCCATTCTGTTGTAAAGAGTTGGCAAGCATATATAGGGCTGTGCCATCATGGGTTTCTCTGTGGCATATCTTCATCAAAACCACGTCTTCCTCCTGAAATACCTTTGCAATAGCCTTTTTAAATTTCACTACGCATCCATCCGTAGTAACTGCTTACTTAATCAGGCTTTTGATGGTCCGGAGTATACCCCAGACAGGATCACTGATTATTGCGGATCTCCCACATACTCATTCAAGCGCTGAGGGTACTTTATGGATGTATTGAGGAGCTCGCAGAAACGCAGAAGGAGGGTGCGACCTCTAGACACACAGAGAGCTGGATTCGAAACCGCAACTGCGACGGTGCAAAGCCACAATGGCAGCCTCAGAGCTGCCAGAGGAAACAAACAATTAGCGAATGTTTTGTTATTTTGCGACAGTCATGTTGTACGCACTAAGGTGTGCTGTTGCTTTGTATGTGACAGTAATCACCATGTGATTGTGAAACCAGTTCATGCTGGAACTGTAGTTCTTCTGTTTTGTGTCATTTAGGTGGCAGCAGGAGTGTTGCTAGGATCTTAAGACGTCAGGCGCTTAGCGTAGAGACCTAAAATTTGGACAGCATTTGTATAGTAGGATTTTGGCATCTTGTTCATTTGACTTCCTCTGCCGGCCCCTGGAGGATGAGCTCCCACTTTGAGTCTGGTTCCTCCCAAGTTTTCTTCCTTCTAGGGAATTTTTCTTTGCCACTGGCTTGCTCACTGGGGGCTTTGGGGAGGGATAATGTAAAGCGCTTTGAGACAATGTAACGACACGCTTTAGAAATACGATTAAATTGAGCTGAACTGAATCATAGCAATACCAAGGTTTTGGGAAATGCAGCCCTGGACCAGGACTGTTGTGATGTATGGAATTCTCAAACTGAGAGCGCAGTTGTTAAAACATCTGAGCTAAACATATCACATGGGGTTCATTCGGATTCATAAGGGGCTTGAGGCCCGAATGCCCTAAACCTGTGACACATCTGGTTGGCACAACATGGTTTGGGGTGTAACTTAAGCACGTCTTTGGGGTGCACTGCAAGTCGACTTCCAGGTGCTTATAAGGCATGTGCGTGCTCATTGGCCGCACACAGTAAATGTTCTTTCATTTCTGGAATCAGGAGGGTGTTTTCTGGCCCAAGAAAGAGGAAAAGGGCACTTCTCGTTTGCCTGTTAATTCAGAGGACCTCCCATGTATGCACGTCTGCATTGCACTGTTGACTGATGAATGAAGAACTCAACTCAAGCAGAGCAACTGTGCATCCTTCCATTCTGACAAATGCAACCTAAAACTGTTTTTAAATAATAAACGTGGCTTTGTATCATACACTCACAAGTAACTAACATACTTAGATGTTAAGAAATACAGGGTTTGGCACGTGTTGTCTATAGCGTGATTATCAGTCTCCATACCTTCTCCTGCAAACGTACTGTGAAACTGGGCAGGAGACAGGGAGCCACCACAGCTGGTCAGCTCAATCCGACCTTCCCATTTTGGTCAATGCCAGAATGCAGTCGTCAGTAACCCAGAGTCTGTGTAATGGGCTCTTGATAAGATGGGCTGCAGGAAATGTATAAAAAAACAACAAGGTGTTGCACTTGGCAGGCAATTTACTTAGATAGCAGTTCTTCATTTCCACGGGAGATGAAAGGGCCCTGGTCCATCATTCAAGGGCAGCGATACTGACCCCTCCACCCGCTGTCTACTGTAACAAGGAGCACAGCACCCAAGGTATTAACTGACAAAAACAAATCCTAATAAATCATTTTCACCGTAATCGGGCAGCGTTTCAGGGCAGCTTGACGGAAAAACCCGATCAATATCTACCTTCAGTATCTAACAGTTTCAGCACAATTTTGGGAGGAAGGAAGACCTGATCTTTTAGCTGTGTCTTGACAAAAGGAATTATAGTTATCGCCTTCATTTGGCCCCTAGCGATGTAAGAAAGAGAGTGAGATTTGCCTGTGTGTGTGTGCGTACTGGAGGTGTGACCACATGGGTGTGATATGGTAGCGTCAAGGAGACCTGGCACGATGAGCTTTATAGAGCTCTGTAGATCACCAGACAGTGCAGAACAGATTACAAGTGTGTATGGAGTCATTACTGAATGTCTATACTTGGGGGATTGCCCGATTAAATATCCCCTCATAGTTTTTGCAATAATGGCATTTTGTAATAGCTATTTATATTATAAAAATATCAGAGATATTGCGTATATCTGAATAGAAGCCAAGAAATGTTCAAACATTCAATCCACATGAGTGATATTTATCCAGTGTTTTGGTTTAAAACACTTGTTATAATCATTCGCTGAGTTGGTAATAAAAAAATCCATTACATAATGCATGACGCAATAACCATTTGTCATTTTTTTCTGTCTAAGTGTTTCAAACAATAAAGAATATTACGATAATAGAACAGAATTTCTAACCCATTTCTAGTCCAGGGTCAATTTTGTTAGTTCACACTAAAAATTGATTTTTGTTTCTGATGTTACTGACAGAGCTCTCTGTCACATTCATATTGGTGCTTGCAATTAAATTTGAAACAGTTTAGTTCCTATATTTATTAATCTGCTTTCATCTATGTTTATATTCATTTTGTTAGCTTACATTTTAACCTGGCAATTTCTACATCACATTCTGCTCACACATGCTGTGTATACTTTCACTGTGGTACTAAAACATATGTATTTATATAGCATTGTAAAAACCCAAGGTCAGTGCAAAAATCAGCCAAGATACTAGGCACACAGTCAAAACATTTAATGGCTTCCAAAAATGACACAGTTCAGAATTGCCAGAGGACGTAGTTCATGGATGAAATTTCTGAGTTAATTTTGAGGCTAAGCTTCATTCTTTGAAGATCAGCGTAGGGTTTGACCATAAATATTGACTAAATGGGCAGTTTACCACATAAATTACGCATCTGTAGTGCCGAGACCCAGAAAATTCCATAAATGGGTCGGGGTGTCGATTTAGTGTCCAAGAGAAATCTGGGAAGACATCTGCAACATGGGCATTCAGTCATTCAGGAGAAGAAACTTCACACGGATCCAGGTGACAAGTTCTGACAAATTATGTCAAGCAGAAATTTACATAAAACATTCAATTGTGCTATTCCTCACACAGTGACAGAATGTGTCGATAAGACTTTGGAGAATGACTTGGTCACAAGTGCCTAGACGTGTCTGATTGGCACATTTATTTTTTACGGTGCAGAGTGTGATGGAAACTGGGGAAACTGTTTGTAACATCAGTGGGTCAGAAAACCCTGCACAGACTTTCATTTTCCTGCCAGACAACTAAAGCAGATCGGCATTCAGTGCCCTATCCGTCAGCTACAATGAAAGCCTTTTACTGTATGATGAGTCAATGGACACTCTTAATCCATTAGTTATGACAAACACTTCATATTTAGAATGGACTTCCTCACTAACATCACCTTAAACCCTCTCCACCTTCAAGCACACAGAAAATCGTTCATAAATTATTTATATTGCTCCCCTCAGAAGCCATCAGTGGCTTCTTATTCTTCAATCAGTCTCAATGCTAAAGATGTCATAAGTTGTTTATTCTCTTCACAAATCTGTATATTTGGATACCCCCCCTTCCCATTTACCTTTACTCTAAAGATACCTTTGCCTGTGTGTGCAAGACAGTCCATTTATACATCCATCCATACGTTTTTTGAACATCTATCCTGGTCTGGGTCATGGGATAGGAGTGAGGCTAGTATTTCTGCTCATTCTTGAGCCTGCACTATAATGGTCAGAGATGGGGCTACTAAAGTCCATCCATCCATCTATCCATCCATCCATCCACTTCCTGAAGCCGCTTGTCCTATTCAGGGTTGCAGGGGGTAGAGGTTACTAAAATCACACACAGCAATTTTAATGGGGGGTGGGGGAGAGGCCATCATTACCAGCGTTTCCTCCCACAATTCAACGGCATGTGGTTGAGGGGAATTAGCATGTTTCCTGTCAAGGCCTAAACCTTACAATAAAAAGTGATATATCAGATTTCACCCTATGGCACCTACCTGCTGCGGGTTAAAACGTTGAGCCTATACCCACATGCAGACAGGGTCAAGGGATTCAGTCACTGTTCCGCTAAGCATTAGAACTAAGCGCCTTTGGACGCGGTGAGATTGTTGGTACCAGATGTGTCGGTTTCAGCAACTCGGAAACATCCATTTTCAAGCATTATGGTATCCATGGTTTACTGAGAATAATGTGATGAGCAAGAAAAAAACATCCAGTCAGGGGCAGCTCTGTGGCTAAAAGCACCTTGTTAATGAGAGAGGTCAGAGGAGAATGAGCAACCTCGTTAAAGCTAACAGGAAGGGCACGAGTGCAAAAATAACAGCTCTGGACAAGAGCGCTGTGCAGAAAAGCCTCTCTGAACACATGCATCCTTGAAGCTGCTCTGGAGGCAAAAGTCAGTCCTACTGGGTAGTAGCCGGATGTACTTATATATGAAATTTTTATATTCTGTCTTACGGGTCCATAGGAAGGCAAATAAACTGAATAATGTCCCTTGAAGACCATAATATGTTTCAGTATTAAGCACAATTAATAAAACTGTAATTTCACGATCCACTTTCATTTTCTCTCTGCAAACAGTATCTTATGCAAGCCTCTCATTAGGTTGCATATGTCCCCAAAAAAGCTGTAGTTTAATGCCGTTAAAATCTGGCAAACAGCTGACCTCAATAAATGCTTCTCCATTTGCGTTCCCTGGTTGGCGGGCTTGCTGATATCAAGGATCTAGCAGCTTGTGTAAAGTAATAATACGAGTCCTGGAAAGATTTATCCATAAGGTGGCAGTAAGCATGCCTTCCTGGCCTGCGTTCAATGACCATTATCAAATGAAGGAGCTAAGATGGGCTTGTGTTAGTGGTAGGAAATGCACCCACTGGACTTTGATTGGATGAGACGATAATAATTTGAAAACTCCCACCCAATAAGAGAAAAGCATTACCAAGGAACTGAATGGCCAAAGCTACGGATTCATGGGCCAGAATAACAAAGTGACAATGGAGTCGAGTGTGACAGGACTTCCAGCTTCCGCAGCTAGGTGTGAAAAGGCAGGTTTAACATGCTCTCAACACGGATATTCTTAGACTAAATATTCTTACACATCTACAAAGTAATAATGCAGGGTAGTGATAAGTTTTAGGGAAAACATGGAGAAACATGGAGAAAATACAACCTGGGCACTTCTGGGTTCTCATTTTCCCTGTGGGCATCTCACAACAAAATCTCATAAACTTAGCATTTATAATTCAAGACATTTAAATTCTTGGGCCATTGTTTCATATCTCACCAAGGCTTCTAGACTGTTTGCAGAACTGCAGCTCTTTTCACCCATTTTAAACTGTCCTGGGTTCCCCATGTTCTCAGAGGTCTTTTGTCAAAGGGGGTTAATGAATAACATAAATACTTAATGCTGTAACGGCAGTAAGCATTAGAGATGTCTTATTAATATCAGTGCATTGAGCAAAATAACACGTAACCTTAGATACTGTCACATCCAGCTACTTTATTTAATATAATTCAAGTTCATTTTCATCCAGCAAGAACAAAACATAGCAGTAAATATTGTCAGTGGCATAACCCAGATGGATGTGGCCTCATTTCAACAATTTCAGAGGAGACTAGGAAGTTCTAAGGGCCTTATCTTCTTTCTGAAGCGTTGGAGGATATGCAGACCAAGATCAAAGGCGTTCCTGACCTTTCATCCCTGACCTTTTGCTCTCTGGTCTCTGAGACCTTTAGATGTGAGCTGCAGGTGTTTCCACAGCCTTGGATTATGTGAGTCACTCTAGTTATATGGGATTTCTATTGCTGCCTTTTGTTTACATTCATTCACCTTATTTGAGGGGAACAACGCAGAATAACATTGATAAACTGTAAAAATAACTAAGCAACACATTTGCATGGTGATTATTGCTTAATGTAATTGTCAGCATCTGTCAGCCATATTTTATCTCAGTTAAAAAATTCACACAACAGGGGAACAGTTTATTCTCAGAGGGACGTGTTGAGAGAAACACCATATACAGTATATTGACACTTATTAAACAAATACACAGAGTTTTGTTAATAAATGGATTATAAATTGTTGCATACAGTACATGTGAAGGTGTGCATTTGTGTGTGCCCTTAAATGTTCGAGCCTCCCGTCTCCCGCGTCCTCTATCCGGCCTCAGACAGGCTCCTGGATAAGCGGATAGAGGATGGATGGATGGAGAAATTATCAATAAATAAGAGGTAGATATTAAGGTTTTCCGTATTCAGTAGTATTTTTTTGGAAACTCTTTTGTTTCATGGTGACTTACTGTACATTCTCTGATCCCTTTTGTGGGGAAAGCAGCTTGACCTAAATACGTTCCGCACGTTGCCCCCTGTGGTTCCCGTTTTGTTACATCCCATGTATTTAGATTGATCCCCCCCCCCCTTTTTGCTATTTTGCTGTCTTTTAACGATTCTTTCCAAAAATTGCTGGGGCAAGATTATTTTTAAACCGAGGCTGTGTGACAATATGCTTTGTCTCTACAGAGCAGCACTGCAACCCCCCCCAGTCCAACCCCACTGAGAAACACACACCTCCCTCTAAAGCCCTCAGGGAAAAAATGGCCTTGTAGGAATATTAATTAAACTTACTTTGATATAAAGAAACGAGCATCCCAGGTGAGGCAAATCCTATGTGATTAAGTGCAGAAATATTTTATTTCTGTTTATGAACTAGCACAAGTGTGCACTTAGAAGGCCCAAAAATGGATATACAAAAAACATCATCTTTTGTTACCTGCTCATCCATTGTTACCAACCTAATTTGTGACAGCTTATTTTATTTGAATACAGATATCCAGGTGTTTGGGTTTGGACCCAATTCCTGCTGCCTGACCCGGAGGGATCCAGCTTAGTCTGTGTTCCCAACCTTCCCGCCTCCCCCTATCCTTTACCAGACAATCATTTAAAAAATATCTTTAAATCTTCTGGAATTATCCACCACAGATGAAACATCAACAGCACGATAGCCCCAACAGTTTACCTCACCGCCTGCTAATTTATTCATTGCCTCCAATCTCCTGCCAGATCTGACAGGACATGTACAGTTCAGGCCAACATCCTTCTACGGTGACAATACATATTTAAAAGCACTTATGTAAATTAAATCAGAGAGCACGAACTGGATCTCTGCCTCGGAGTCAAATGAGGTCTCCCCTCTGCACAGATATACATTAATAAGGCCGTTTTCAACATGGCTGGTCGCACATTTCCGGCAGATCATTTCATTAACTATTGAAGTCTCTCTGTACTCTGCTGAATTCTTTTTTCTTATCTTCAAGTGCGTTTAAATTCGGAGGGAAAAACAGCAAGGGGAACCCTATGCTGACAATACTGATGCTTGTGATATTATCTGAAGATGATTTAAAAAGATAACCTCAGCATTTTATCGGTCTGTGAAGGTAAGATGTACATATATAACGACGGCGGTAAAATCTTTGTTTTGGGAAAAGGCAGAGCGCAACGTTGCTATCACACATTCACTGTCAGCTGGTTTCTTTCCTTGTCAAAACTGTAAGCACCAGACCGGACCGCGATCCACTCGGCGTAATAAATCCTTCGCATCGTCTTAACACGGCGATGCCAGCGCCTCCTCAGAGAGTACGCATTTAGACACCCCAGCAGAAGGAAGGGGGGGGAGGGGGTTCAATTAAAATGTGACTAAACGCCAGCCTCATTCTTGTATCCGTCATATCGAGATCAATCTCTTGGATTCGCTAATCCGCTTTGAAACACAGACCCGTCATGGATGATTCTTCAACACAATTCTGCAGAATTTCTTCAGCCGAAACGACGCCGTTCGGCTGTCATTTTCCTCTTATGAGTGTTGGTTTGTTAAATTTTTAATACAGATATTTGTTTAATATTTGAACTCAGTGCATTAGGCAAACAGCCTGGTTATGTGAACAGGAACAGGAGAAACAGGGGCCTGTTACATCTGTATAAGTGCTGCATCTACAGTGATGCAGAGAGTCAAGAACACTCCACCCCCCCAAATAATCTCACTACCTCCCTGTGTGAACTTCACAAGGCATTAACAGTCAGTAATGGCAGCTGCAGTAGTTAGGCCAGGCCGGCTTTGAAGGGCTTCAGAAGTGGCTGCTCTCGCCGTTTGGCAGGCTCGAAATCCGCATGCAAAATCAGGCGGTCGATGCCTGGCGAACACAACGCGGCCGATGGCGTGACCCCCCCCCCAACATACGGGCTAGCGGACGCGCGGAGGTTAAAGACTACCTCCAAAGTGAAAACGAAGGAGCGAATCCTGATGAATGACCTTCATTTCGTGCTGCTCTCAGTGGCGGACGTCGGGTGTTTTAAGTGTTCTGTGATTTACGGGGCGGCCATGAGACTTAGTTGTACTGCAGTTTTAATTCGGAGTGGGAGGTATTGATCCAAAAAAAAAAAAAAACAGTGCATTTGCTTTCATATTACCTCTTAAAGCTGAAGGACACACCTCCCGCAATCGACCATGTGGGCCCGCTTTGGAACCGTACCAACGTCGAAAGACAACGCAGCTCAGGGCAGTGATACATTACACACATCCAGAGTGTTTTAGGTCCTGGCAGATACGCGCTGCTGGTTAGCATCCATCTTTTTGAGCACCCGGGACAGACAAACAAAGAAACAAAGAATGACGTCAAGGGCTTCGCTGCACGGTGCAGCAGATTTGCAGCTGGCGATGGAGGTGCCACATTTAGCATCTATCTGATGGAGCGGAATCTCCTATCTGGTTCATTTTCACATGTCTATTGGGATCTCTAATTAGTCGCATTAAGTAATCTTAAATTCTGGTGGCTTAAAAATGAAAATTAGCTTTGATTAAAAGGAGGCACAGGTGATGGGTATTACCCGCGGGTTAAAGTTCCCCTTTGCTGTCGAAAGACGCTGCCCAGCACAGCACATGCACTCCAAAGACCGTCATCTTACATGAAACTCCCATAGATACTCTCGCTAGTTTCATGCGCTACAAATGTAATTATGAGCTGCTTGTCATGGGGTGCTGGGCGCAGACGCACCGCAAACAACGAAGACCTGAGATTTTCTGTATGGCTTGCCTTTCCAGAAGACTCTGGCTAATTTACGGGTAGCAGATGTGAAGCAGAAATGCCTATTAATGTCGCGCAAGTGGACGACTTTTTTTGACGTCGGGCCGGATTCGGGGGACTTACGAAACGCAGATGCTAAATTAGTTGTACACGGCTACTGTACTCGTGTAGTATTGATTCAGTAAGCCGACCGGACAAGCCTCGTGAATCAAGCCCTCCCCCAGAAGACACAGTATGGGCATAAAAATGCCGATTTATCACGTTTCCTACGCATCTGTTGGTTAGTAAACTGGTATGTTTACACTGTTCATGCTGCAATATGCCGACTTTCGGCATTTTGTTGAAACATTCTTAGCTGTCCCAGTTTGCAGGATTTAGTTGTATTTAGTAAGAAAGGAGCAAGACAACAATGTAATTAGCTTCAGTATCATCCACAGTGTCCTATACGACAGCAGATCACCCTGCTTTACAACTACACTGACCATTGTCCATTTATGTATCCAGTAGCTAAATTGATCCGGCATTGATTCTAACACTGCATTGCCTATTAGTAATGCATTTAGGATTCATATAATTCACAGGGTTTACAACAGAGTGTGTTGCCCTGATAGTACCATAACTGGCATCTTGAGAAGCATTGTCTGTATTTTATTTGACCCTATCATGTTGCACAAGACTTCAAACTGAAATACAAAGGCAGTAACAACAACAAGGGCTAACTGCTGTCCGCTGACAGGTCTGTGCACAAAGTCCCTGCTTGAACCAGCCCCATTTCCGCCGCTGAATGGATGCACCCGTTACAATGTCATCAGACAAGGCTCAGGGATTTGACAGGCGTCGTCACTCAGCGGCACCGGGGCCTGTGACACGCGTGCGACAAAGACGAAAAGGAAGGATGACTGACGGTGAAAGGCGTGGTGACGTCATCGCCCCTCTGTCAAGGCTGCCACTGAACAGTTTGGGAGTTTGCGGAGGTGCACGGGGGGGGCGCATTACCAGACGCGTGTATCGGTGCGGATATGAACACTCTGATAGAAAAATTTCTTGCTGACAAGCTGCTACTCAAATTCTCCCAGGAGCCGCTGCATGCGGACACAATTATCCACAATAACGGGAACGGGGGGCCGTGTTGCATCCATCAGACCAAGTCCCGGTGAAAAAACACGCGGCCGTCCTTTTTTTGCCTCTAGTGGAATTTTGTTACATCTGCAAAGCGTGACTGATTAATCTGAATATTCTCCATCTAATTACTCTGAAAAACATCTACAGACAAAAAAGGGAATCTTGCCATAACATTTAACTGTAACATGAACAAATTTAAGTGAATTAACTCGTCTGTGAGTGGCAGGTCTTGTAAACACTGTGAGAGGGAAACCGGCATGAAACACAGGTTCACTTGTAAACAAAAATAACGACATGTGTGACATATGCCCGGCAGCACAAAGTGGCTGCACACCTTCTTCCCTTTCCACACTCACTTCTGTGACATGCAGCAGCACATTCGTTTGCCCAGCTATCTAATCTACAGACCGACAGCCATTCCATCTCCCCCCCGCCCCCCTTACAGATGTGCAAAAGTATTTACCGCCTAAACAAAACCCAGTGGGTCTTGGACATGGCTTTGAGTGGAGCAGATCTGTCGCAAACTGCACAGACGGCTTGGCTAATTAAAAGGTCTGCTTGCATGATGCGTGATCCGCCGTCATGCGCTGGGCTGATGTCTCACTGAGCTGAAACACAGACAGTTTCCCAGGTCTGCCACTTGCAGCAATGTGGCTAAAGGGAGACAAAGGCGCACGTTCACCTCCTTGCCCCCCAGTTCTCCTAACAGGGGGGGGTATCGCGCCGGCATCCATCTCAGCCTGCTCCTCCTGCCCTCCCGCATGCACACGCACCGGGGCTCTCGGCGCTGTACCTCTCTCTCGCCTCTGCCTCCGAGGGCTCCCCCGGGCAGCTGCCCTCCTCCCCCTGGCCGCCGCCGGCGTCCTCCGTCCGGGCGCCCTCTGGCGCGCGGCTCACAGGCTGCTCCTCGCTGGGCGGCAGGTGTTGGATGAAGCTCTGCTGGGGCCATGATTGGCTGCCAGGTCTGGCGTAGACGGGTGTGGGGCCCGGGGTCGGGGCCAGGATGCTGTGCACGGGGCTGCTGCCTTTGCGGAGACCGCCCCGCTCCCGTGAGTGGCTCTTCAGCCGACTGGGTGTCGGGCTCCCCCGGTGGTCCAGGCCCTCCTGCTGAATGTACCCCCCGCTGCCGGCCGATCCCTGGGACGAGTGGCTGAACCAGCGCCAGCGGAGGCGGAGGATCTGCTTCACATCGAACTCCTTCTTCCCCGACACCGACATTCCCACAGCTGCTTTTTTATGAAGGCAACGAGAAGTGGAACCTCAAAAAAATAAATAAAAAACAACGAAGGAGGCAAGGTGCCTATATTTGTCACCTTACTGCTCTCTCCCCCTCGCTCTGTCTGCAGAGGAGAAACAGACCCTCTCAGATGTTCTCCTATGCTTTGGGGCTGCACTCCACACGCTTCTCCTCTCCTGCTCTATCAGTTTCTCCTAGAGCTCATTTACTGCACATGCATGGAACTCTCTCTCTCTCTCTCCCTCCCTCTCTCTCGCTCTCCCTCTCTCACACTCCAGCTCCCTCGCTCTCCTGCACTCATACGACGGTAAATGCGAGAGAGAGGAATGATCCCGGAATGGTTTTCCGCTGGCCGAGGATCCTGAGCGGCTCCAACCTGGGGAGGCGGAGAATACTGACAGGATGATGAGGTCAGACCTTAAATGACTAAATCAGCTTAGCAAACGGAAGCCAGTGACCAGCGGCACTTTCTGCTCTGAGACGCTGGGGCTTCTTGCTCTCTCTCTCTCTCTCTCTCTCTGTCTTGCTGACATACATGCACAGCCCCCCCATCCCTTAAGACACACACACAGACACACACACACACACACATCTGCCTACACAGACTTCCCGGTAGTGTCCCTGTCAGACTGGGCCCCCAGGGGCAAGAGCAGGGGCTCAGAGACTCCATGCAGGAAAATAATCAGCATGTTAAGGCCCCCAAACCTTGGTGACAACCATCAAATTAGCAAACCCTCAAGGAAGAGGGCAACTATCTTGCCGATCACACTTTTGCGAAGTGCCTTTTAATGTATGAATTAGATCCCCTTTAAACCATTCCCTTTGATCATTCAAAAACACAAACACAATTTGACGGTTCAGTAACTTCATTTGCTTATGCCTTTCTCTAGGTCGTATGTAGTTACAGGTTCATGCATATGTCCACAATATTTATATCTCCATGATTATGCGTATAAGCGAATAGAGCGCCATGTCAGTATAATATTATGACAGGAATTCCAAACTTTACATAGCATTAATATAAAAGCTTAATGTCCATGGCAGAAACACAAAGACAGGATGTCACTATGTCACACATTGTTAAACCCATGTGATTGTATGAGAGCATGAGGTATATATTTAAAAAAATTACATCCCAGATTTTTGGAACTCTGAAGAGTTTCGGTAAATGATTTCTTTGGTTTATTAATGTGTAAGATATTAAAATGTTCATCAAATGAAAACTGTGCTGGTGTGACGAGAGGCATTACAGCCACATCTGGGATGTTGTCGTCTCCAGTTTAATGGCCCTCTTAGTTGGATGCAGAGTCACTCAAAGGCCACTTCTCATCAAGCCAATGGATTTCTTTATTGACACATTACATGTTACATGCGATCCTGTGTTAAATGATTTTTTTCCCCCGCTAAATTCCCTGCGTTCTCATAAGTCAAACAAACTCTTTACCCTGTCTTGCTTGTTCCCGGACAGCTTGCTATCTGAATTTGCAGCTTGTCATGTTACTGTAAGTTCACTTCTTTCCGAACGCCATAATGCTGTCCTCTTTCTGGGCGGTCTGAGGGCGCCTATGCCTTTGCATAAATCACACTTTATAACACACCGGCTGGTCCTCAGATATCACTACAGGTAAATGATATATAAATCAAAAAATCATACAAGTTAACTATGCAAGACCTGCAATCCCACTGTAGGCCAGGTATAATACCGAACTCATTCACATAGTATTCATCAGTATAAGTAATGCTGCTTGCTGAATTCTGTTTGACAGAATGTCACAATTTCTCCATAAACTGCAACAAAAAAACAAAGAACTGACAGACAGGGCAAATGAAAATATTGAGGACATAAATATGCATTATTTGTTAATAAAATAGCCAAGTTAATCCTCTGACAAGGGACCTAAAAAACTCATTGTTATAACGAAGAACCTTTTAGCGTTCATTAGATAGCTAGCACGCTAAACTCCAAGCCTCTTGTAGTCTATATTCAAACATAATGTTATATATAGTCTGATAAATAGCTGACATGTTTTGGAGTTTCAGATGTAGCAAACAACACTCATCCTAGATAGCCATAGAAATGTTACTTTACTTATACATGCAATAGTCATTGAGTGTAATGATATAAAAGGCTATAGGAGTGAGGGCAGTTTTATGAAAATATGGGATGTCCATAAATAGAGGACGGACTTTCAATTCAGCAGTTTCTGTTGAGTATGGCGTCCTTTTCGACCTTAACGGTAGGTCTCCTTGTAATAGACTGATGATGATTGGGCTTGGGGTACCATCTGTCAATCTGGGATGACATAGAATATTTATGAATTACATTACCATGTCCCCACAATCCTGCATCTTCAGGCTAGCTGTTCAGCTAGACCTTAAACAAAACCTTGTTGTGGCATTTACCGATGACACGGACAAACATATTTTCGAACAATGCACAGCAGTTTGGCCAAAAAACCAGGAGTGTCGAGGAATTTCACGTGAACTTGAAAGTGTTTCGGTTTTACCGTGGAGATTATAGTCGGTCAATTCGTGGACTATGGAGCATTATTGCAAAAGCTGTAATGTTCTAGAGCAGTCAACCTTGGAATTCTTCTGCATAGGAATACATTTATGCAAATCATAATGCTTTTTATGCATTTTACTAGGACTTTAAAAAATCTATTTATTTGTTATTAAGTCAGCAATGGCAATCCTGCATTGATTGGTTAAAAATGTTGATTGGTCACATGCTGCCTAGTGATGGGTGTTATGACAAGGTCTCCAAGCGTGACACGCTGAGGGCAAACGCGTGTCACCCGCCTTCACGGGCTCATTGATATTCCTCTGCGGTGGAGAAAACAGAGACTGCAGCTGCTCCGGGGAGGACACGGGCGGAGAGGGTGCAGATAGGGCTGGCCTCCATCTCCACAGACACGTGATTCCAGGCTGGATCCAAACCAGCAGGAAATCCAAATCGAGGGTTTGGTGGCGTAAACAGGAAGTGGGGTGTGGGGCGCCATGCGCCCAATGGCCTGGATTGCAAATCATATCAGTTTCTTGAACATCAACAGCAAACTGTGTTGAGCTTCTCACACCACTGGGTAAAACCACATAGCTCAGACTTGAGCAGTTATGCTGCGTTTAATCATGTAAAGCCCATTTTTCAGATAATTTACGCTGGATTTCATCTGTGGTGGGTTTTCCCGTCTTCCCCATATTTTAGCTTGCACTGTCACCCAGGGGATTAACGTCGATCCGCTCTGCAGCGACATGCTGCACTTTCTGACCACGACCCTGTGATTACGGGGACGCCAGGCACAGAGGGGAACCCCTATAGACCCTGGAAGATGCAGAGCCCTCGCCGTACTTAATGGATCCGCGATTCCTCCACCAACCATACAGGCCATGATTTATTCATGAGGTGCTCCTTCAGATCTACCGCGGAACCTGGGAATTCAGTCGCTGCGTTCTGGGAATGACACGGAGCTTCTTCGCTGTCGACCTATCAGGCCCACATGGCTGGAAGTTGCAACCTTGCCTTTTCAGAATAATTATACTTCATACCATTTTTAAGATGAGTTTTTAATGGAGTATATGAAAAAAAAACCCAAAAAAACAACAATGTTCCAGGTGACAGAAATCAAAAACATTAGATGTAATTGCATTCGAGTTATGATCATATGGACTGAATGGTCATGGCTGTTCTTTGTCGTCTGACAAAGGATTCTGATGAATAATAGCCCCACAGATGTCCATAATCATTGTGTCTGTCACATTCCCTTACCAGTCTCCTGTTTGTTTTTACTGTAATTATGGACCCCAGAATATCCATATGAGACATTTTATGGTCTGAGCAGATAATTTTTCAAAGGGGACATTTCATCCTGGTATGGGGAGGACGTGTGGCCAGGATCAAGGGACAATTCATCCTCTTTTCGTTATGCTTCCCTCGTGCTTCCTGCTGATACCCATTTTTCATGTGATTTATGTAGTAAAGATGCATTACTTCCCGCCTTTGACTATTGACTCGATTCAAATCTCAGAGCGGATTTTGGCGGCTCTGACAGGGGGCTTAGACGCCATGCGATAAATATTTTCTTTTCCCTGCAAAAAAGGAAGACCCCTAGCGAGAGGGACACGGTTCCTTCTGCTCAACAATCGTGTGGTTAAAATATTCCTGGAAAGAGTGTTAGCTGCCCTCTGACTTTGACAAACTGCTGGGATATGCAGGAATTTTTGAATGGAAGCAGAAGGACAATGGGCAGAGGACAGACAGCCACTTTGGACTCCCAGAGGAAGCATAACAATTGGGAAAACAATGATTTCAAAACAGGGCAGAAATCAAGTGCTTTTCTGTAACGGCATCCAAAGTCAACAATGATATCCTGGAGCTGGATGTCAGAGGTTTGCAGCATCCCAAGCTTGCTCAGCAGCTGAACATCAAGTCACCCATGTTTCTCAAAAACCTGGCTGCACCCCCTGGGTTCTGACCGCCCAGACCTGACTTCCATCTCCAGCCGACCTGCAGTAACATTTGACCAAATCGTTCCGAGAAGCTCCACAGCCATGGAAGCTACATCCCCAGCAAGTTCTTCACGCTACGGATGGACATGGTGCGCTTTCAGCGTTCTGAAGACCAGGCCCGAGACACCAGAAGAAGACTTGGATTCCCGGTGACAAAAAACTCTGGTGATGAAACCATAGTCACCTTCGAATTTGCCACATTTGACAGAACTAACAAACAAACAAACGTCTCCTTCAGACAGCCTCTCTGGTTCTCCCTTACATTTGCGACTGCAGAAATAAAGAAAATGGTTACTAACTGGGCTGCCAGCAACGGGGCTGACGCCTGCAGTCGACGCTCCCCGCTGTGATATCTGTCTGTTGGCATCTAAGGCCACATACAGCCAATAATGCCTGCATCTCCCCCTCCCCCCCGCCCCGATCAATGCTGGCAGGCAGAGAAGGGAGAGTCTCACTCTACGTGGTTTTTATTCACAGCAATTCTGGAGTTCGGTAAATCTGAGCGAGGTGGGAAGGCGACTGGCACCAATGCCGTGTTTTGAGGGGGAAGAGTGCAAACAGAACATATGTCTGAGGCTCCGACACGCGAAAGCGGCCCGGTTAATTAGCGCTAATCAGTCTATTCCCAGATCCAAGGAAAATGAGAGACAGAAAGTGGGGGTAAGTGTGATCCAGACATAAAGCTGCACATTTAATACACAACACATCCCACGCGTTCACAATACTGACCTCAGCATCTGCATAATAAATACATCTTAAATATGCTCATTCTTTTAACTGAGAGAGCAAGTATACAGTAATTATATTCAAGCCTATTTACAGAGGGCGAAATTGCTTCTCCGCACTCCTAAATGATGCAAAAAAACACAATGGAATGAGTAAGCGGCCTGCAGGCCTCACAAGACACTTTGCATTTCTGCAGCTTGCAGTTCTGTGCTTTGCGCACTTACACGCCAGAGTGTTCACTTAAGTAGATCAGGGTAAGTCTCTTTATTGGGGGCATAAAAGGGATGGTGCCACTGAACCGCATAGATTTCGGTATGGGACGGACGGACGTGTTCCTACCATTATTATGGGAGTACCGTATGTTTGAGGGGTGGGGGGTTCGGAGTCGATTTGGTCTCTACCAATGATGAAACCAAACTGACGCCCTTGCTGCCACTGGGGAGATGCCCCCTGGGGCCCGGATGGCGAAGCCAGACGTCGCTGCTGTGCGGCAAAGCCTGCATATGGCTCAGCTTGGGGCCTGCAACCCTGCAACAGCAGAATCCCGTGAGTATAATTCATCAGTAAACATGGACCATAAGGCATTAAAGATAGACCCCAGTGAGGCTGGTATTCCTTCACGGATAGGCCGGGATTCCATTGGGATGATTCCCGGGGGTCACGGCGACGGCATACGGGATATGGGCAAAACCAAAAACCACAGAATAGCTAGAGACTAAGGGTAGAATGGCTCTTGTGGGATCCAGAGGACAGGTACAAAAATTCAACAAAACAGAACAGAAATCATTTGTCTTTTGTTCGGCAGCTGAATGTGAAGCGACCGCAGTGTCTCCAAACCTGGCTACACATCCTGCATTTGATGTGGCCCACGCACTGCACATCTTTTTTCCACTGCAGCTGATCTCCTCTAAGATTCAACAAAATCTTTTTACAAAGTTCTGCAGCCTTGGAAGCAACTGTACACCTTTGATTCTGGATAGCGAACATTCAAAAAACACAAGGGATCGATTGCTCGAATGACGATAGATTGATTTGAATGAATGACTCACCGAATTACTGAATGATTGATTAAACCAGGCTAGTGTTGGCAATAGTGTCTTTAGTAAAAACGGTGAAGAAAACATGGAAACCTTAGTTCCTAAATAAAATCAATATATTTATCTTTTTCCAGAGAATAATAGGCTTCAGGTCATACACAGCAAAAACTCATCAGTAACTGAACAAAATAAGTCATCCCAGGAACAAAAGAAATACAATTTCCCCCCCAAGCACCACTATGTCTTGGAAAAAAAAGCTAACTTGATTCTTGAAGACATTGGGTTTGACTAGTACTATGGAAGGGTGACCAAGTATGAACTGGTTTTGCTATCAGCAGTCACTGCAGATTCTTTGTTCTTATTCTTGTCCTGTATCACATGGTTGACATTTTTCCTCCATCCAATAGAAAGTGAGGCTGCTACTGCGCTGTTCCAGCACGGGCTTTATAGTGTCACAACAACTGCAGCTGCACACGCATCAGAATACAGGATCTGTGCTCCGTATTGACATGTAACTCCTTGGCACAGCTCGTCCTTTGCCACAACATCTGAAGGTGCACATTTCAGTTCCTCTGTTGGTTTGACATCCCTGGTCTGCTCCAGGTACCGCCTTTCGTATGATAGATGTTTACTCGGCAAGGCACAGAATGTCAAGCTGAGTGCTCTGTCGTGCACACATGCCCCCAGGACACCCCGAAAAATGACAGTGCTATCCCTGGTGCGCCGCTTTTTTGGAGGAAACGCAGGAAAACTGTTACTCTCAGAGCTATGCTCTGCAGGATACAGAGTAGGCAGCTCAGAGGGTGAGCAACACTGCCACAAAACAAGGTGGAATTTTATTTGCCCAGAGTAAACTTTACACTGGCACATGTACGAGCCAGTCAATGACAAGCGATTTGTCTAAAAATTAATCTTAAATCAATGAATCGGTGCTCAGAACTTACAACTACACTGCACGTAAGCCTAAAGGAAAAATATATACCATGCTGTGCAATTTAATTTAAACCATTTCTACCTAAAATGATCTATTTCTTTTTTCACTTATTGTTGCATTCAAAAACTTATTAAAGGTGAAAAAAAGGCCTGAAAACACTTCTGTTGATTTCAGCCTTTACATAATTCTGTTGGGTGTACTTTTAATATTCACTTTATATAGTAATAAGCTTCAAAGCCTCTTAAAGCACATATGAAAATTCTATGCTTGTAGACGGTGATTCTTTATATCTACATAACAAATATATGTATTCATATATTATATTTTATACATTTTCATTTATAATACTTTATTTGCCATTTGTACAGATATTATTTGATTTTCCCATCTTGCTCTCCAGTGAGAATAAAGCTTTGTGGTCAGAGCCTATTGCATTCACATTAAAATCAATATGATTTATAAGTATGCCCTTAATTTGCTATTGCAAGTATATTCTTACTTGTTGATCTTATAGAAAGGCATTTCCAGCAGGATGTGGGCGGTCCGCCCAATCGGTTGCTGGCTCCTCGATTCTTATAACAAATCAATGGTAACATAACCCAGAGTGCTTCTTAATCAACAATAGTACAATATGCTACAAAATAAAAGTAGCATTAGCAAGCTAATCTCACTGTAGCATCTCACCATCATAATGCAGTTGTTTCGCTGATTAGCCTGGAAACATTAAGTCACCTGCTAGCCCTGTTCCGGTAGCCTGTATACTTCTTAAGCCAGTCTCTCGATAAGGGCCTTGAACTATGGGCTTGTGGTCACTGGGCCAAGTGCTCTTAAGTGGGGGAATCGATAAACCTCAATGGGGTGAAGCCGCAACCTCCAACCACTAATCAATCGGGCTGAGAAAAGCTACAAACAAGCATTCTGAGTGTGATTGGCAGGATACACACTGACTACTGACTGCTGGTGCTTGGCCATCCCCGAACCCTGTCCAGCTCCCTCTCTGGATTCATTCAGAAAGCATCGCTCGTATTTGAAAGGCACTTCAACAAAAACTAATAGAAAAGCAGCAGAACAGAATGGGAAGGTTACAACATAAAATCATTCTATGGCTCCAGAGATAAAAGCTACATAATTAAATAGTTCATTCAATTTCGTTTTAATAACCATATTAAAAAGGTAACAAAAGCCTGTTAAGTTTTAGCTGTGGAGACACAAACACGCTTGTCGCCTGCATTGTAAATGTCTTCTATATTGAAATACTGTTGCAATAGTTAGTTAAATAAATAGAGGATATAAAAATGTAATGTGCATAGTGAGTTAATAGCTATTTTCTTTAGCTTAATGTTTTAACAGCATTCATTTTAGTTTAGCTTTGGTTTATTTGTATTTATATTTAATTTTCTAAACACCCTGACAAGATCCAGTTTATATTAACAAAAAAACCCTAATATCTTCCTAATGACCTTCCCCCTAATAACCAGGTCTGAGACTGTTACGTTGGGCCTACAGGTCAGAGGTCCTAAATTGGAACATCAACACATCTACCTAGTAGACCCACATATCATATCACGGCTGACAGTTTTTTGTTTATAACAGGACCCCCCAGGGAAGATGCATGCACACTCTCCTGGGGATTCTCTAATGAGACCCAGGCTGTCTGGTTGCCGGTGTGTTTAAAACACACTGTATGATTGGCTGACACTCTGTGAGGACTGCGATTCGCTGTTAAAACACTGAGGGTTTTGCTCAAGAAATTAATGAACTGAACAAATCAATACTTTGGTCAAGGTCTTCAAACATTTTTTTTATATTCTTGACATTCTTGAAAAATTCTACCAGTATTTCATGCGGTACTGAAGTTATGTTGGCCATTTCGGCTTTTTTGTCCGTTCAGTGGGAAAATGATTTGCATGCGATCAACCCGACTCTGCAATTCCCTGTTCACCTTTGGCTATTTCGGTATTTCAAAGTCCGCTTTCACTCATTCCTGCCTGAGAGCTTAAACTTTCTTCAAAGCGTCACCACGTCGTCAGATCAAAAATGGAGGACACCGGTTAGAGGGAAAGCTGTTCTTCAAAGAACCTATCTTCCAAAACCATTCAAAAAAAGTTGGGTCCTCAGTTAAAAAAAAAGGAGAAACTCCACAGGAAACAATGGGCTTGGAACTGAGATCAAAATGGTTTCTGATCAAAAACAAGCTGGGCTGCAGATCTTTGGGGGTCAAGTTAAAAAAAAATCTACAGTATGGGAGTGCCCCCAAAAAACATGGTGAACGGCTCTGTGAGATGTGTTCAGGGAGGGCCTCGGGTCATTTGCACAGATCTCATAAATATTCATTGTTGCCGCATTTGGCACGAATGAAAGATAAAGGTTCAGATTTAATTAGTCTCGTCAGCAAGATACAAAACGGGGAAAATATGCTGTGTTGTCTGTAATATATCAGCCCCACTGTCGTCTGGCTGCACTGCCCCGGCCTGAGACGTTAGGCTAATTTGCACTCTGGAAAAAAAGATGTTCTGCACTGCTTGAGTCCCATTTAAAGGTCCTTTATCTCAACAACAGCCGGCCAAGAGGTGGTAGTGGGGGGGGGCGGGGGGGGGTTGTTTGTTGAGGGCGTGTAAATGTCCCCTCACAGATGCTGCCAAGACCTTGCAACAACAACATGCAATTCGCTTGCTGTGGCTGAGTGACGGCGACAGTGAATGCCCATGGTCAGATGCCCCTCATCCATCACCCGGTGTCTGTCACTTGAGCCTTGACCAGATGACGGCTGGGCGGGGGTGGGGGCCTGTATTGTCGCACAGTAATTTGTCTGTGCAGCCATGCGCTCTGCAGTCTGCTACAGTCCCTGAGGTGGGGGAATAGGCAGAACGCAGGCTCGCCATGCTTAATGCGGCCGAGATGACACTTAGCGGCATGTAAAATATCTGATTAGAGGCTGCGTAATGAGCAATCAGTCCAGAGCGGCCAGCCCGGGTTGTGCAGCGTGCAGATGGGTCCCACACTCAAGCGTCTGCTTCCTAGCAAAACAAAAATGGCAACCAGACGGGCGCCACTAAAATCAGCTATGGAGCAGCAGCGGTATTGTGGCGTTCGAAAGGCGCACTATTACCCAGCTAGGCATTTAGCAGGACGGTAAGCTTAATCCAGCATCGTGGTTTTGTCTATGATAATAAAGAAACCAAAAATATGTATAAATTAATATTTATATATGTATGACAGCCATAGTCTTTCCTTAGCTGAGGCTTCAAGCGCAACTACAGATGAGTAAATGTGGAGTAATATTACTAGTAACATCAGAAAACAAAGGCAGAGAAGGACAAAAGGGGTATTGTTAGTAGAAAAGATGTGTTGTAAGCACAACAAAGGCAATATGATGAAGAGAATGACAAGTCTTTAGTTTCATAAATTAGAAAGGAGTTCGGGGGTGTTTCCTCACACTTCTAGAGACCAGGATTCAGATCTCTGTCCCAGCTCTGTATGTGGAGTTTGCATGGTCTCCTGCTGTTATTGTGGGATGTCTTGCAGATTTCCCCACCACGACCAAAAACATGCAAGCTGAGTTGCTAAATTGTCCATAGATGTGAATGGTGTACCCCTGTCTTGGGTAGGCAGGCCACCATGCCCCATTCTCTACCTTGCACCCACAGCCTCTAGGAGCCTCTGGCTTCAAACCCCTACAACCCTGCATAGTACAAGCAGGCATAGAAAATGGATGATATAAGGTTGCTTTGGACCTAGAGAAAAATTTCTATGTCCTAGGGATGTTTGCAGCCATGGCTATGGAAAGCTGGCCTTTCCTATAATGTGGGGTGTTTAACGTTCTCAGTTACAGCAGTGCTCTTACACAGTATATAAAAGGAGGTGCCAAGTTCCCTGAGTGCCAAGTTCTCAAAGCCTGTCAGAGATTATTACACCTCAGTATTTCTGCAGTCACTTCTCGGTTTCGAATGAATTACAATGTTCTAGTAATGTGCAAGAGTTCCGGTGGTCAGTCGTTCCTCCACTGGCCATGAGACGGCAGCATCGTGGCAGTGGTGGTAAGTACAGTTCATTTAATAAGCCAGTTAATTTACTCTGGCTGTGACCGTTAACACAGATGAAAACCACAGCTCAAGTCTTAATTACCTCTTCCAAAAAGCGGGATCTGGGAGACTCTAAAGACCCCAATTAACCTTGTGGCGCTGGCAGAAAATGGTCACCTTACGCCTTTAAATTCATGCACTGGAATGTCACCAAAGTTTACGCAGAAGGGTAACAGACACACACAGAGAAGAAATACAAAGTGTCAGAGATTGTCTGGCATTGGGTAGCTATCAGGTCAGCATGCCTAATATGCAAATGTCACCGAAGCTTTTCCAGAATAAAAGTCTTCATGTCCTGGCAGCTCACATCAGTAATCCGTTCCTTGTCAGCCCGGTTTTACATGAGCCGGATTTACCTTGACATACCACATACTAAATAAATGAAAAGAAAGTGTGTAAACTTACTTACAGGCATTTATCGCCTTTCTGTGTTAGTGCTTCTTTGAACTCTATGTGTCTCTGATATTTTTTGCGTACCAAACCAAACCAAAACCTGTGGGCCTCCAGTGTTCTTCAGCATCACTACACAACGTTACACGGTGAGTCACCCTGCCCACCTTGTACCACAGCCTTGGGCCCTGTGCTGCCTCAGACAGGCTGCAGGCCCAGTGGGACCCTGACCAGGGTATGCCATCAGAAGATGGATGGATGGATTACATAGTGAATAAAATAATAAAGTACTCACTTGGATCAGAAGTGCCCCTCTTTCCAGATGTCTTCTTTGTTGTGGTGCAGCAACAAGGCTGAGAGAGAAAGAAATCATAAAACATAAAGGAGCTTTATTACTGATTTCATCAGCCTGGTTTGTTAATAATTACACACTATATTGAATACTCGATCCTTATTTCATAGCTATGCCACACGCTAATTCTGAAGCCTATATTAAAAAGAAACATAAAAATACATAAAACAGAAGCACAAAATACTGAAATCCGCGAGTGATCTACCTCTCGGCTGTGGTCCGCACTTATTTTGGGCGCGTTTTTACCATTTCCTGTGATACCTTTATTTGATAAATAGAGTTCCTGTGCTGAGATTACAAAGACACTGAAGCCGATGACTCCAGAGTGAAGAGAAAACTACCATTATTTTATCAGGCCATTATTTTATGGCAGCAGATCATATTGTTCTGAGTAAACATTGTATCTTCAGATTTTGTGCAGTACATATTGTGAGAAGAGTATAATGCCTTGTTTGTATATTATTTCAAATGAAGGGCACGTCTGGCTAACATCTGTAGATTGTTGTTCAGAGATGGCACCTGTATCTTTAAATACACAACTAAATATATGAATTTTTATGTAGTGGGTGCAAAAAAATGCATGAATAGCAAACAGCCGCAAGGTGCTCTTGATTCAGATCTACGACGTAAATAAGTAAATAGCATGAGCTGTTTACACTAAATTAACCTTGCCATACTGAACCTGCTTCATAATGCAATCATTCTACAACAATTACTATATAGTTGAATGAATGTGTATTGTTATTCATATTATTCCTCTGATGATTCATTTTAAATTTTTTTACTACGAAACCACGGGAGCCTTTACAATAAGATGCTATTAAAGTATAGATGTGAGTGCCCTGCCATTGTAGGCTGGACACCATGACAGAGCCGAGCTGGAGAATCACGCTCCCTGAACTGCAATACCACTGCTTGAGGTTAGTGATGTCCGCCCCCACAACTTCGCAGAGAGGAATCCGCGATTGCCTCCTCATCGCTCCCCTTTTCATAGCACCTTATAAAACATGGCAGCCCCCAGACATTTTCCGCTCGGGCCAAATCGAGCGGGGGAAGGCGATTTCTGCACCGTGCCAGTGGGTAGTGTGGCCAAGCGGTTCCCCGGGTTCAGAATCCAATCTCTTTTGAGGCGAGGGCTTAAATCGCACAGCTGCCAAGGTCCGCTCGCGTTCGGAAACTGTCTCTGCAAGCACTCACTTGATGTATCATTGTCAAATAAAACCTTTAGTCATCAAAAACCTTCTAGAAGACAGTTGAGGAACCATGCTACTTAGGAGCAAATAAAAGGATGATGGTGCCACTCTTAAGTACTGCAGTTTGCACACGCAGCCTTACAAACCCAAAGCCAGGCTCCAAAGAGATGCTTGCTGTTGCAACCCTGAGCGAGATTTTTGATCTTTGCTTCAGCAGAACAAACGCAGTGAGCTGTATGCATGGTGAAAAGTGGGATGGGGCACTGGAACAGTGCAAAGACAAATACATACCAAAAGACCTCTGCCCATTTACAATACAGCTAAATAAATTGAGATCTGATGTCTAATATCCGATCTTTCACTGTATCGGACTGTGTTAACTCGTGCAAGGATAACACGGGTTAGCGAAATGCTAGAAATAAACTGAGTAAAATATCAGGCAAGACGGTGGCATGCTTGCTCAGTGGGTAGCACTGGGGCCTCACTCTTCCAAGCCTGGGGACAGTGGTTCTGTCCCTGTTCTCTGTGTGTGGATCTTACACATTCTTGCCGTGTCATGTGGTCTCCAGACATGTGGTCAGGCTTACCAGCATCTCTAAATTGCCTATTGTGTATCAAGAAATGTATTCTAACCCACAAAGATGTTCATTTACAAATAATGAAACTGATTAAGGCTGTTGTCAGTTCAGTTTTTCCTTAACAAGGTGGGGGCACAAAGGGCACGCCCGCAAGGCCAGGTTTTCTAGCTTCTGGCCGCTTCCTCCTTGGCAGGCGAGCACCATCGTGCTTACAGGACTCGGGCGCCTGACGTTTACACCCAGGTGCGTCTGAGCAGGATGCTGAATTCATTTTATCTCTACAAAATGCTATAATATAAATTGCTTGCAAATAGCACAAATTTTACTTCCCAAATTGCAGTGGTGGCCTAATGGTTAGGGTGGTGCACTTGTGATTGAACAATTACTGGTATGACTCCCCGACCAGCAAAGTATCACTGAGGTACCCTGACCAAGATACCGCCCCCAAGCACTGCTCCCCGGGCGCTGAATTAGCTGCCCCCTGCTATGTCACAGTGTCATATATGGGTTAAATGCAGAGGACACATTTTGTTCTTGTGCCATGGTGTGTCAATAATGACAACTAATCCCTTTTCCTAGGTGTCTGTCTGTCTGTCTAAATTACCTCAATTTATTTACCAACACAAGCATTTCAAAGAAAAAAGAAAAGATTAATAATTGCGGCAATTTCCGTTTGACCATCTGTGCTGGTTTCTACAGCGGGCCTCCATTTTCCATGAGGAAGTCACACTTCTGTCTTTTATCCTGTCACCTGAGCCATCTCGCTAACTGGTCAGACCAGCTGTCCCACCAATTTCCTCGGTCTATTGTAGCGGAAAGAAAACCGAAGCACTTTGTCTGCGCTAAATGCCTTTGTGCTTTTAAAATTATGCGCGAGTTGGTGATTTGTGACTTATAAATGACACGTTTCTCGGTAATCTTCTTTTATACCATTTCTTGCAGAATTTCCTGACAGGCAGCCTCTGAAGGAGAAAAAACTATGCAGCTGTCGCACCCGGAGTTTCTTGATCATTCAATGCGAAGCCATCATATAACATTATTTTATATGTGTAAAAATATTAAGTCTCTGTATTGTTTTGTGACTGCAATCAGTTGACACTCTCCCCAGATGGTAGTCAAGATGCAAATGTTCCACACCACCTCTCTCTTTCAATTTAACGCGAGGCTACATATACAGCCAGACACCATGATAAGTCTTACAATCTCTGTCCAAACACTGGAAGCTGGGGATTACTCTACAAATTAAATGACTGCGGTGAAGCATATTTAATGAAAAATGCGGCAGAGTGACATTTCGCCGAACACGTGGGAGACTGACTACGATCCGGCCACAGGCACATTTTTTTCACGGCAAATAAATGAGGTGGGATCTAACCATTCATTGCTTCCTGGTGTATGTTTTGGATCTCGAAATGGAAAAGGTTGCAAATTACCATTTGATTGGTGCTGGATGTTAATTTCCCTGATAATTTCCCAGCTTGACCCAACTCCAATAAACAATCGCCACTGCTCTTAACGACCACAATAGTGCTGTGTTTGTGGGCTGCATGCGAGCGTCTGGGGGAGCAGCATGACTGGCGAACGGTGGACACAAAGAGAGCCATTCATCCGAATCGGGGCCATTTGCTGAGACGGGGGCCCGTCAGGGCAGCGGTAACGTTCTTTTCGCGTCGGGAAAAACTGTCTACACTGCCATAAAATACGGATCCAAATGGACTTTCTCTGTCGCTGTGGTTCCCTGTGATCCCGCATTCCCATCTGTGCACTTTAAATGCGGCTGGGGACCTGTTAGTGGAGAGATCATGGAGGCACTGGGGAGAGTAAACCGGAAAATGTGATTACCCATGGAGGACAACTCATACACCCACCTATCACCCAGAACCACTTATCCAGTGCGGGGTTACGATGAGTCTGAAATATACTGTATCTCAGGAAAGACAGGACATGAGCAGGAAAGAACTCTGACACAAAGCCTAGGCCATCGGGGTCTCAGGAAAGAGGGGACATGAGGCGGGAGAGAACACTGAAACAAAGCCTAGGCCATCGGGGCCTCAGGAAAGACAGGACATGAGGCGGGAGAGAACACTGACACAAAGCCTAGGCCATCGGGGCCTCAGGAAAGACAGGACATGAGGCGGGAGAGAACACTGACACAAAGCCTAGGCCATCGGGGTCTCAGGAAAGAGGGGACATGAGGCAGGAGAGAACACTGACACAAAGCCTAGGCCATCAGGGCCTCAGGAAAGACGGGACATGAGGCGGGAGAGAACACTAACACAAAGCCTAGGCCGTCGGGGTCTCAGGAAAGAGGGGACATGAGGCGGGAGAGAACACTGACACAAAGCCTAGGCCTTCGGGGTCTCAGGAAAGACAGGACATGAGGCGGGAGAGAACACTGACACAAAGCCTAGGCCATCGGGGTCTCAGGAAAGACGGGACATGAGGCGGGAGAGAACACTGACACAAAGCCTAGGCCATCAGGGTCTCTGGACAGATAAGGAGTTATCTTGCATGGTGACTCCACCTAAGAGGAGACGGGAATGAGGAAGGATATCTCTCATAACATGAAGACCGAGAGTTTAAACTCCTGGTAGGATCCTCTGTAGGATCTTTGCTGTAGCACCAGCCTGGTGACAGCACTGTATCACGCACCCTATTCACTGTATCACGCGCCCTATTCACTGTAACACACACCCTATTCACTGTATCACGCGCCCTATTCATTGTATCATGCACCTATTCACTGTATCAAGCACCCTATTCACTATATCATGTGCCCTATTCATTGTATCACGCACCCTATTCACTGTAACACGCACCCTATTCACTGTATCACGCGCCCTATTCATTGTATCATGCACCTATTCACTGTATCAAGCACCCTATTCACTAT
>JAODLD010000002.1:10174870-10191165 GCA_026781065.1 Mormyrops boulengeri
CCCTAAAGTGAATTTTTGAGGGAAAACATACAAAACTTTAAAATCTGCTTTAAAAACTCAAAGCAAGAAAACCAACTCATTTCAGGTACCATAATGGTACACAAACCTGCTTGGAGTTAGCATTTCCTGGTTGAAAATCACATTTTAACTGGGGTGTTACAAGTATCCAACCATCCATCCATCCATCCATTCATCTTCAGTACTATGTAGCCAGTATGGGGGATTGCAGTGATTATCAAATCAAAAAAAAAAACGGCATCACCAAAAAGAATACATTTTGTCATCGAAAGTATTTAAGCTCACAATTTGCATTTATGTTCATGAATAGGTTTGGACATACGCGGCCCTGTATTCCTGAGTTACCTTATGAGGAATAAGCTGGCACCCCATTAACCAATGAGATGCTACGAGTCTTTTCCTGTAATTTGAGTTTGGCAGCCATGGGAATCAGCTCACCTCTGCCAAAAGGCTGCAGCGTCATTAATCACGGAGGGGCTCGCTGATTTCTTAATTACTCCGTGCATCTCCCCCACCTGGGGCGGCCGTGCTCTAATTGGCAGAGTGCAGGCTAAGGAAGGGGGGCAGAGACAGGGCTACCCCGGAATGAGGAATGGCGCCCGGCAGGAGACGTCTGTCCGCGCACTCTACCCCGAACTCAGATGTGACAGCAGCCTCAGAATGATAAACCGGTTGCTCCTTCCGTACTGCATATACTTTTAGATTTATGGAGCTGGCCGGTACAACGGACGTGACTGCCGTCATATTTCACAGTGAGGAAACACCCCTGCGGAGAGGCTATGGATGAGGCCCGCCTGCGGTGTCAAAAACGCCAACAAGTCTGATGAAGCTGTTCGATAAAATGGGGGGGTAATGACATCAAAAGGCAGACAATAGCCATGTTTCTCACCTCCTGCGATTTTAGCATATTGCCTTTCTGTCCGTAACGTCATGCATGCTTGTCGGCATGTTGGTAAAATGATGTTGATGCGAAGGCCAAGAGCAGCTAGCTAATGTTTATGGTTAGCCGGATAGCAGCTAGGTATATCATGGCTGAAAAATGTGAAATAAAAAAACATGGAAAAATGCTTATGGGGTCTCGCAGCGGTAATGGATACTGCACCCTCTAAAGTACTCCTGCCAACCCTGACCTTTGACCCCTGGCTGGGCTTTTACATAATGTCTGTGCAGCGGTGGTGTGATTCACAGAAAAGCTGTTTATTGAATTATGCCTTGGGAGGGTCAGCCGGCGGGGGTGGCGGTGTAATGATGGTGGGGGTTGGTGGTATTGATGGGGAAGATGCTACTCCAGAAAGTCCCTTCCTGCTTCGGTCTTAACCCTGGCGGCGGCGGTTTTTCCCTGAAATTTACACCAGACTCTGGAGGGAGTTGAGTTGTCATCACGGCTCATGAACATGGCAGCACTATTTATGCTCATAAAGCGTAGCGAGCCATTGCATCCAATAACCTCTCCCATTCTTACAGGAGTCAAGGACACCATCTGGCTAGGCCCTGTCGTGAAACACGAGCCATCAGCAGCGGGGCCCGCGCTAACCGCATTAGCCAACGGCAGCTGCGTCTTCAGCAGCGAGACAACCAGCCGCCCGAGCTGCATCCTCACCTTGTGATAGGGCAACATCGCTTAACGGGCGGTAGGTCGGCTCGCAGCGGCAAGAACCTTTATGCGAGCTAAGCATACATAAAGCCGTCCTGGAAATTAATATAGCCTTCATGTTATTCCACATGGAACCGGGGTGAGTTATTGGGGGATAAAATATGACAGCTTCATATTGATAGGTTTCTCTGTTGCTAAGTATTACGCGATATCTGAAGAAACCCCGGCCCTCACACAGCTTCACCAGCTGGTGTAACCTTTCCCATCATGCATTAATATTTACTCTGGCCCAGCAGGTACAGCAGCAGTTAAGGACGTGGCCTTTATAACCAGAGGGTTAATCCCCGCCATGCTACCCTCCAGTATTATACTGAGGGTATTTTCTACTGCAGAATTCCACGTACAAAATCTGAACTGATCTCCTTATCGTTCCTTCTCACGTCAACAATAAAATAGATTTTTTTTAACAAATAAAATATTATAGTGAGAAGAGTCCAAATGGCGTTCAGGAAGACAGGTTTCTAAAGTGAAGAGTTAAAAGACTTTTTTAATGCGTCACTGTACCAAAGTAACAAAGCGGCTGCTAAATCAACACTGCAATTTCCTCCCATACAAAAAAGAAAAGTTCCCAATGGAAGGAACTGAGGGCTTAAGTTTTTTTAGTTTGTTTTAAGAATTTTCATGGAATGGTCCTGAAAATCAGTTTAGGGCCTTTCTGATTTTTACTTCATGAATATTTATGAGCTCATCCAGAATGGGGGGGGGGGTCTTCAAAATTTTTTGTTGGTTGTGGGGGGTGGGGCAGGACTCATTTTCTCCCACTGATTTTCTTTGCTCTCACTCCCAGGACAACATAACAATCATACACTAGATAACTGAGATCTGAGAAAGTACAACTGGACCATGTTAGTTTATTGATTTTTTCCATTTGAAACCATAGCAACCAAGATTCCCTGGCAGATTATCCATGCAGAAAAGCATACACAGAGTATCTAAACATGAACCACATCTGTATTAGTATTGTATAAGTTAACCAGTGGCGTTGTCATACACAGTGTGTAGGGTGCGTACCCACCCCGTGCCATGAAAATCTAAAAAATTTTTGTATGTGAAATTGAGAAATATTTACATTTAGGACCTATGTTCCCCATCATCATGAAATCCCGTCAAATCATGATTAGGAGTCTGCATTCTTATTTATGCATCTTGCGACAGTTGTAACATGCAGCCGATGTCGCTTATTGTCGTGTACAGTAACTCCGAAATTCCTTCCATGCTTTTTCGGCGTTTTTGCAAACAACCATGTTGACCAATCAATCGTTGCCGTTTCGCGCACATGGGTGATAACTGATTGTTCCATTGCAGCATAAGGAATTAAAAATCACGACGCAAACAGACCGTCAGTGTACTGTATTTTGAATTTCAACGTCATTCAGTTTTCAGCAGTTAAAAATAAAATCACAGTAATCACAATGGATTAGTTAGAATGTCTGTGGTTATGCACAATCATTTAAAATATTGCTAAAAACCTGTTCTTAAGAAATGCAGGAATAGGTTGGGCCATGCCGTAGATGAGTGCTCTGGGACCTAGGAACTGAAAGGCTGGATAGGCACGGTACGCAGCCCCCGTAGAAAATTCCTGGCTAGACCACTGAAGTTAACTAATTGATATGTGATGAAAATGATTTTTCCAGTGGGCAAGGGAAGCAATTGGATACAATTGTTTATACATCTAAATATTTCAAGGGGCAATTAAGATTTACTAATTTCCCAAAGGTACATCAGTGGGGCCTTCCCCTGAGATTAGAACTGTTGGAATACAAATCAACACTTAAAGTGACATTAAGCACATAAGCATACACTGTGTAACGGGGACTGTATTAAAAGCATTGGTTTTATTTACCATAAGAATAAGGCAGTGGAATAGTTCATTGTAAACTAATTTACGATTTGGAGACTAAAACCAGGTGTAGGTATTAGCAGAATGCAGACATTTACTTTTACTCAACGGACAGCAATGAAACAATAACTGGCGTGTTTGCCACTTATGAATTGGACTTGCATGAAAAAACTTGTTATGCAGATGCTTGCATAATAGACAGTGAATCAGTAAGTGCTGTTGGCTGATGACAGGGACTCAACTCTAGCTGCCATGCTGGTAAATACAATCAAAAGGGCACCGTGCACCTCAGCGTGTGTTATTAGACGTCTGGTCTAATTCCTGTTTGTTTATTTGTTCCGTGCAAAATCCTACTTGCTTCCAAACTGCTCAAACTTGGCATAAATACTTATATTTATATTTTTGGGGTATAGCAGTGCTAACGAGGAAAAGTTACTGATGCTGAACAATTAAAAATGATAAATATTTAACGGCCACCTGGTAGATAGAATAAGACGAGCACAAATCTGAGAATCACACCAATTGTCGCACCGTCATGCAAATTTTTACAGCCCTGTCCTCAGCTGGGGTGAGCTAAGGAGGGTGATGTCAGTCGTACTGTTCGCTAATGTAAGCCACACTTCTGAAGGATGCCAGGGAAGATACATGTGGGTGACCCAAATCCCCCGTTTGCAGACCTGTACCCCTGTTAACTGGGGAGAAACCAATATGTTACCTCCTTAATCACTGTGGATAAATGAGGGGGACCAATCAAGCTGTATTCCATCCATTCATCTCCTACCCACTTATTCAAGCTTGAGCTGGGAGCCAGTTCCAGGGAGTGCAGGGCACAAGGCACCCTGCATGGATGCTAATACATTATCGTCGGACACACACGCGTACACACACACACAAACACACACACACGTTGGTGTACCTATCTAAATGGGGACCGTCCATTCATTTCTATGGGGAAACCCTAATCCTAATCCTGATACCTTTAACCTTTGGCACTTTTACTTTTTTGATTGCATTCGCAGATTTTTATAAAATTGAGGTTATCCAAACCATGGGATTTGCTCATCTCTGGAAGGAAGATTAAACCGCAAAGGACACTTAAGGTTTCAAGAAAAACAGGTAAGGTGAACCCACTTGCACACGCACACACAGAACTGGCAATTTAGGGACACCAGTCTGCCTAATTGCATGTCTTTGGACTGTAGAAGGAAACATGAGCCCAGAGGGATCTCACACAAACACAGGAGGACACGCTAAAGCCAAGGATGGGATTTGTAACCCACAACCCTCAATTAAGCTTTATAGTAACTGGATATCAATGGATGAAGGAATTTGTATACACAGAATCATTTTAATGTAAACATTCATAGACTGAATATTCCAGTGTGAAAATTTGGTGTGAGCAGGTTATGTGGCGTACTGCCGGTGATTTAAGCGTTCACCGTTCACGGCTCCCCCAGCAGCACCCGCGACAGCCTGCCCAAAGATGCTTTTTAAATTATACATCTGTTCCAATCGATAAAGTTAAGTGCTTTTCTCACAGCTGCGCGCTCGCTTTCGCACGTTTACGGTCATCTAGCTTAGACCCGTGTGAAACTGGCCCGCTAATGATTTTGTTAGTCAAATCAGCGTCATGAAATCACATGTGACTGCATCCCCGTGGCTGGCTGGGGGCTGCCGCTGACGTGTCCTCGGACGACCTCCAGGCCAGTGGGTGTGAGAGCTGCAATTTGGAGAAAAGAGGGTGAAGACGAAACTGGGGGGGGGGGGAGTACAGCAGAAAACGACACGGGGCCACGCAACTCTTCTCGGTTTCTGCTGGTTTTGGACGAAAATCAAAGCGAAAACCCCCAAAACATTCAAACAAATAAACAAAAAAGCTCTTTCCGGCGCTTTACTTGAGCTATGAGTGAGCACCTGCTTCTGCGAATCATAAATCGGCCACAGTTGAGAGCGTTGAGTGACGACAGTGTTCTGACACCCGTCACACACTGGCCAATTACTTGGCTGTCCCTGATGTTCCTCTGCCTCATCTGACATTTCTAATTCCCCTGACACAAAGCATCGCACAGCAGAAAACCAGGGGGACCGCGTGCACCACGCCAAGGGCTCCCCAGTGAAGGACGTTGAGCGTCATCGCTGTACTCTGTCTGGTTTTGCTACGTTCTGCATTCTGAATACAGCATCTTATACCTCCCCTACATGCCTCTCTCTGCAATCGAGTTTTTGTGGCCTCCCGCAACGTGACCTGAAATGCCCTGACAGACTTTATATGCGGGTAAGCATGCACCGCTCAGATACATCTTTCTGCCAACAGCTACTTCAAACCTCACAAGTTGCACGGGTGTAATATAGGAGATCTAGTTCAGCTCTGAATAGCTTTAGGAGGTTTTCATGCAGCGGATGAGTCAGGCGCCAACCCACCAGAGCTCTGGTTTGAAACGGCGCCAATTGCTTCTGGCCGCTGCAGAGCCCGTGGTCATCGCTCGGAGATGATGTCACCGGGACATAAACTGCATAAACGTGATTGAGGCAACCAGAGAGCCATTCTGACAAGCCAAAAACACTGACATTTTATTTTAATGAACAATATGAATCTGTTACCTGTCTGTAATCTATAAAAATGCATATGCAGCGTATAGTGCAGAGGCTGTATATAAAACTCTCTCGAGTCACGGAACAGATGTTTGTCTGTCACTTTGAGTGACCTAGCACAGTGAGGTGTACACACAGTGACCAGACTACCTTTGGATGCCAGATATTAAGTATCCTTATATCCGCCATCTGTTCTTTATTTTCCCTTTTACAGGGTTTTAAGCTGAAATACAAAAAAGAAATATTTCTGTAATTCTCGTATGTATGTTTTTAATTAAAAATACAGTGTACATTTACACAAATTTTTAGTATTTAACAATACTATCTTCACTAATAAAGGACACAAAGAGAACTGCACTTTATGATGTTTATTATGGGGATGTGATTGAGCGGCATCGTTTCCTTACAGACATTTATTCTAAAGCTCCAGCGCATGAGGGAACAAACCTTATATCTATGTAACTTTGTGCACATAATCTGGCTGGACTTGATAATGAAGCCATTTATTAAGGTGAGCAGGCTTCCTGGCATTATAGTGATAACAACCATGGAAATTTACTGCGGTAATTATTGCAAACATGCAGCTTGCAGGTGTGGATGGCTTGGATTTGAACCAGATGAACAAACAACCATGGGATTTGCTCATCTCTGGAAGGAAGATTAAACCGCAAAGGACACTTAAGGTTTCAAGAAAAACAATTGGTTAAAGTGATATTCAGTAGCAATTCAAATGCTACAGCATCGACCTACCTATCATTTATACTGTAATAGTAACAGACCGACATAAAATTTCTTTGCTCTAAGTGAATTCCAATGAATGTGATTTGTTTATCTATTTTCCATTAGCAGTACTGGGTCAGAGTGAGCCTGGAGCCTTTCCCAGTCGTCAGAGGACATGAGATCAGTGAAACCCTGATTTGGATGGTGGTGCGGTCACAGTCACCCTGGTCGGGGCTTCAGGGGGGGCTGGAGCCTATCCCAGACAGTGTAGGGCATAAGGCTGGGGTGCATCCTGGATGGCATGCCTGTCCATTGAAGGGGGCACACACAATTAAACTCAGTGAGAAAATAATTCAGAGATAGAAATTAGCCGAACTGCACATTTGCACTGCAGGAGGAAAACAGCGCAGCTGCAGGGGAGCCATGCATCACCGGGTTAGCATGCAAACCGCACACATTCCTCATGCGATTCTCTAAGAAACAGGCACAAATGCCTCTGAAAGGAAGCCCATGCAAGGTCATAGATGATATGTTTAATGATATTATCTCAGAACATTTTGCAATGATGATACTAACGTTTTTGTGCAGAAATCACATTTTGTGCAGGCTTTGCTGATCTCAAGTCCTTATATGACAAAATGATGGATATTTTTTCTACTTTGAATCTGCTTTTGAACTTCAATCTATAAACGCAAATAGATGATTTATGAATTTATAAACATGCGTTATTTTTATTTTTTATGCAATCAAACAATCTTACAAAGCAATTATCAAAACAGCTCTCTGAAAGCGTAAATATTACATTTGGTAATTATTACAGTGGACCCTGGTTTGGGCTTCAGTGGACAAGTCAAAAACTATGTCTGTGTGTCTGCAACAGCAGGATCATACCTGAAAACACCAAATGTGCTCTATGCACAACACTGTCTATAATGTCCATATATAATTTATATTTGAATGATGAAAATTAATATTCCTCTTTCATTTGTGAGTAGAATTGGTTACAACAGCAAAATGTTCCATCAAAGAACAAAGAGAAAACTTATCAGGCTCCTTCCAGAGAAACTAGCTAAATATTTGATTGACCCTCTGGTGATTGCAGGCTGTTCTCAAAGCACGACAATCATGTCTGTATGCAAACCAAGGTATTCTCACTGTATTTTAATTTATCAAGAGGGAAGCGTCCTTTTTTGTGTCTTTCCTAAGAGCACCTTGCCTATAGCTTTTGATGATGTCAGAGAGTGCCCATTACTTGTACATTTAAAAATGTCACTGTAGTGCAAAAAAAAAGTAATTTAAATATGCAGTAGGAATATCAGTTTGTCTGTCGCGATTCCATTTCAAGAGTCTTAATGTAATGAAAGGAATGACAAGCTTCGCTGACCACTGACACGGCTTTCCACACTTATTCCTACCAGTGACCACCTACGTATTTTTGACAAAGCTATGATTGTTTTTACACACTTGCGCTAGATGTCGTAATAGGTAATAGAGTGCTAACAGAGAGATTACCTTTTCAAAATATCTGACGTTACTCCGAATGGACAATGCAGTAACGCGTATAGTCCTAATATAAATATACTTTAGCTATTTATATAATGGCATGCATTCCACATTCGCCCATATGCATTTTGCAATCGAGAAATGTATGTGACATATAATTGATACCCCATAAAGGGTATCAATTATATAAATAAAATCATACATTCATAACTACACGTTGCATTTGTAACAAAACAAAATAAACCCAGACCCTGAGATTGTGAGGTCTTTGCTATAGCCGGCCCATCTGCCCAATGGCTAGTGGATATTAGCATGCAAGAAACACTGCATTCTTCATAAACTTTGCTGTTCCAGCAATTCAAATGTAACCTTTCCCAACAAATCAGTTCTTGGCCTTTTGAAGAGGACAACAAGGAATGCATAATGAACTGCAAGCCTGGAGTAAACAGACGTGATAACCACCTTAGGAGACAGAAGCAGAAGAGAGCGTTTAGGTAGAGCTGATTTCTACAGAGGCATTTAAGGAAGAACAAAAGCTTGTAACCCTTTTAAATATTTGATCAGCCCTGAACATCCTGTAAAAATGCATGAATTTTAATTATTGTTGAGGTTACAATAAAGAGTGTAAAACTCAACATGGGGCCCTACACTGGCCAATTAGGGAGGTGGTGAGTTGCTCAGTATGCTAATTTCACTGGAGCCAGGGAGCTAATTGTGGACTGAGGGATTTGACACCGGGGACCTTTTTTTCTGGTTCCGTACATCTCCTAATGTACTGGGCGCACCTTTAGCACTATCGGCATCTAGCCACAGCTTGCGGGGCAAAACTATATCTCAGCCGAGCGGGCGCTGGCGAGCTTATGCCCACTCTTAATACATACAGCTCATCCACTCAACATGAAAGAGACAAAGAAAAAACTGAAAAATAATCAGAACCGCCACTGGCCAAAGCTGCTTTTGATTTACAGAACCTGAACAGCTTCAATCTGCAAAAGCGCAGTGAGGGAGCAGAATGGCGAGGGGGTTGACTGACTCTCTGATTTTCTCTGGCCTCTCCCCAAAACCCATCAAACAACAGAAAACAGCTCCTAACAAGACAGATGGCAGGGCTGGGGCTAACCTGAAATGTACAAGAGCCTTCCTGAAATGAAAGGGATGAAATATCGTACCTGCCACGCCAGAAAGAGGCAAGGGGGGATAATTTGTTTACAAAAGTGATTTAAAGCGCCGATTTCAAGACAGGCGTATAAATTGCGTGTAAATTGTTTTTTAGATTTGTGATGGCTCCTGGGAGATGGTACCAAAAGTGATGTGGCTACAGTACATCGTTAATTTAGTTTATATTTTATCATTGCTGAATATTCCGAGTAACCTCTAGAAATCCAGTATTAAATATGAAAATATAACTGCCAGCGACTTTCAATAGCATTTAAATTGGTTAATTAATGAACGTAATGAAATACCACGTCGATAACGGAACAGGTCATTTTCATGCTGACCTGCTAATATTGAACCTGACGGTTATTAGGTGTAGAAGAGTGTCGAGAGCACTGAAGCATCTAAAAGGATATCAGAAAGTCAGAAAGTGGAAAAAAATGATAAATCAGCATTTTGAGAAGGATAATAGTTTCCTTTTCTAAGCAATGCGCCGTGATATGTCATAACAGCGATACACCTTTCCTTATGTCTTTAATGTCCATTTTTTAATGGAAATTATTTTATCGAGCCCTGGGACAATCTTTTGCAGGAGGATAGATGTCTTGGGCCCTTTAATCCCCCACTTGAGGCCTCTCTGTCTTGTGATATCCTTCTAGGCCATGAGAAGATGAGCTAGCGTGAGAGGCATGAGCCCCATTCAACCGCATTTCCCCTTTAGCGTTCCCATGAATCACGCTAATACAGTACTGTCTGGGACTGTTCTTTTTAGCCGTCTCGTATCCCGCGGGGGGACACTGCCAGCTCATGCTGTCCGGCTCTGGCTCCACATTGAAAATTAAAAAAATAGTAACAGCAGCAATAAGGTCAAAGGTCAACCTAACACATGGTTTTAGTCTGTGACGGCGTTATCCATTATCTGAGTACCGAAACGAACTAAATTTATGCTGAAATAACAATGTAGCTATGTATTATAACACTACTTTTGCCTAATTAACTCTGGCAGCAGACATTGTGTCATTTAGGCGGTACTCAGCCTTATGCAATCAGGTTAAACATGTGTAGGCAGCTTGCATATCCTGTCTGCAATTTAAAACACTGCAGATCCATTACCCAAGTCTCCATGAGTACTCCATGAAGTACCGTTCATTTGATACTGTGCAAAATGTTTCAATTTTCCCTACAACTTTATGCAGGTTTCCCATACAAGATGCACACTTTACTTCCCCGGGATTTTAGCCCCTGCAAAAACCGTTGAGTTTGTCATGGGTCCTCACAAGTACTGAGTGTGCAATGAACTCCACCCCTAGGTCTGATAGGCTGATTACCCTATTACCATGGGACCCCTATAAACATTGACACAGTGCTCTAAAAAGGCACAATAGATGAACTAGAAGAATAATCACAGTGCCCCAGAGCTGGTACTTAAAGATGCAAAGCCTAGCATAACAAATAGTGCCTTTCTGGAATTAAACTTTTTATTTACATAAAGTTTTACAAAAACAGAGATTGGTACAACATAACGGTTCAACGAGTCAGCCAAATATCAAAACGATAACAAAAACAACAATGCAAAAATATTTAATAAGCAAACCAATGACCAGCAATACTAGAGGGATGTGAAGGAGTCTGTGTAATTCCGTAATTATACAATGGAAGCCACAGCTCCTTTCGTTTCTCCCTCACTTTTGATTCTCCCCAACGTAACTTCATATAAAGCAGCCTCTGTTACTATATCAATACAATCTTTCAGATCAGAGGGTCTAGAACATTTCCAATTAAATAGCATCATCCAAAAAGCAGCAGTAATACCAACTATAAAAGGGTAAACTTTTCGTCTGGTATAAGCAGCATTTCTGCGTTATCACCTAGGAGGCTCGAGGAGTCGGGGTTGAACGGGTAGAATCAAATCCAATCATTTCCCCAACAATTCAAGTGTTTTACACCAAAAAAGGGTATCAGAGAACATTCCCAGATCATATGGAGATACGTCCCTGCTTCTGTCTGACATGACCAACAAAAACCATTTCAAAGTAATCCCATACCATGAAGTCTAGTCATGCGTCTAATGATATCAGTGAACAATTTTATATGGAATAATTTTGTCTTCCGCCTCTCCAAAATTCCTTGCCCTCATTTGACAAAACTCTCGACCAATCATCATCATAGCTAGTATATGATAAGTGCTTCTATAAAATACAGACACTATGAGATTCACGTAGCAACCTTAGAATTACAATCAAATGACTGTCACTCATATCCAGCTTACTATAGAGACAGTGCCTCATTTGTAAATATTTCCAGATATTCCGCTTCAATGTTATATTTTTTCTTGAAATCAAAATACGACAAGTATATCCCATTATCATATAAATCACTACCAATATTTACCCCATAGACTTAACACTGCCTTTCTCAATATATTTATAACTTTTTTCATCTCAACGGTACACAAATAACATCATAATGCTCTGTGAAAAAAGGGCTGCAATGTAGGATTACAAATCCTGTATATCATAAATATCATGGTCATTGTGCATTCAGAAAATCCCAATTTGTTTATTAAACTTTATACAATATATGACAACTTAAAAATCGAGTTTTTTATTAAGAATTATTATTTGCCGCCCTTAATAAATTACTTTGTAGTGTGTAATGCCAAATAACGGCTGAGTCATTGTGAGGGGTTTGGACCTATTTAGTACAGTATTAATAATATGCAATCCGTCACACCACCACTTGGAGAATGTTTTAATAGACAGTAAGATTAAGGTTAAGGCTGAAAGTGTTTTTTTTTTTTAATCAAAGCCACTTCTTAAGTTACTGACAAAGACCCGCCTATCCATCTGACAATCACTTATCCAGCACAGGTTCAAGGCGTTAGTGAAAACCAATCTGAAACCAGTAGATTTAAAATTAAAATTCAATATTAAGAATAAAAATGTAATTTAGGCAAGCAGGGTGGCACGAGCTGTGTGTGTGGAATTTCGACCCTTTTCCCCCTGCAGTCCGAAAACATGCAGTTCGGCAAACGTGTGTCTTTAAGTGGCTTTTAGAGCGTGAAGATGTGTGTTCCCTGTGATGGACTGGCATGGCTGTGTCCCGGGGGCCGCTGTGTCACGACCCAAGCTGCCTGGCACAGACTCCAGGCTCCCAACGGCCCTGCATCTGAGCAGGTTCCTGTGAAAAATTAATAGATGAAAGTGTGTGGTTTCACTGTGCAACTAAAAATGCAATACGTGTAATCCACTTTGCATTTTCAACAAAAACCAATCTACACCAGCATATTGAGACATATTATACTTGTTTAGTAACTGTCTCAGCTTGGGAATTTCTGTGCATCTAAAAAGAGACACCTGTTGAATATTGAAAAACTGCTAAGAGATAGACAGGTGAATGGCCATCGCTAGTGCTTTGAAGGGTAAACGCAGGTCAGTAATAGAAGGCAGTTAGAGAACTAATCTGCTGTTCTGTGCATCCATTCATCCATCTTACATCTAGGTCAAGGTCAACAGGGACCAAGAACTTATTCCAGGCAGCACAGGACTTGAGGCTGAGGTTCACCCTGGAGGCAATACCAGTCTGTCATACACTCCAATTCAATTACAGACGCGAATTAGCCAAACTACCTTGGAATATAGGAGAAAACCCACGTGACACAGGAAGAACACACAAAATGCAAAGGATTTGAAAGTCACAATCCCAAATGTGTGAGACAGCTTAGTCATCTGCTTAGCCGCTGTGTCACTGCTCTGTTTCGAAGATCCTAAACGCTGACGAAAGAAGGAAAATGAATTTTGTCTGAGTTTCACACAGAACAATTTTTATACTCAGCCCAACATGACAAATCAGCATCAAACAAAAGAGGTGGCAAACCACAGATGATGTTCTAGTGCTCTTTTGTGTAAGACATAAAGTTGAGAAATTCCATGCAAACACACAGTGTCTTACAGATCCTGGGACAAGCAAATGAAGAGAAAGAAGAAGAGAGAAGGAAAAAAGTCTGGATGGGTAAGAAGGCACCGTGGAGTCTCAATTCCTTAGCTACGTCACTCCCTCAAAGAGGGAAACGGCTCCTCTGACTTACTGCAACTAGAAAAGCCACAATGAGTAAGGGGGGGGGGGCACATTCAGCACAGGGAAAGAACATTTTCATAAATTACAATGAGTAAGAGACCATTTTAAATAAGAGAATGTTAGAAATATGAATGCATTCAACGCAATTTCACAATGAATCATCTGGGAAAAGATAAATCGTTGACGCAAAATGTCAACGTTTTCTCATTAGGGGGATACAAATTTGTAAAACCAGAGAAACATACTTATGAAAAGTCAATACACACATTAATTTTACATGATACGATAGGCATAATCAGGATATGCAGTACAATTAACACTCAGTCTCTCCATGCACATTGTATTGTGTCTATTGGGGTAAATTCATTCATTATATATTTTTTTATGTGATATGTGTTGTTTTATATGCTGTCATATATGTATTGATAGTAGTGTTCTTGTCATATATGTATTGATAGTAGTGTTCTTGTCATATATGTATTGATAGTAGTATTCTTGTCATATATGTATTGATAATAGTGTCTTGTGTATACGTAGTCCTGTGATTATTGTTTATAATGTTAAGTGAGATAATGTTGTGGAGATTATATGTATTTGTTACCTGTTGTGTTGTTTTAGCATAATGATGTTTTTTTCAGCCTTCTGCCCAGGGACCACAGATATAAATGAGCTATATAGCTAACTCTGGTACAGGATTTGTTCTGTACATGGCCCCTGTTAAATAAACTAATAAACAAACAAACAAAACAAAAAAAACAATGAACCTGAAGTGGAATCGTTTTGTTGCATTTCAGATGGTGGCTTGTGGCCTTTTGCCAGTTTGATGTCTGCTTTGCTTATAAACATGCATGGGGAATGACTTTAATCCATAGATGTGGTATGAAGATACCTTCTCTCTCTCAGTGATTGAGATCGCACTTGGTTGAATTATGCTTGCAAAGGCGGCAGGAAATGAACGCTGCCAACACGTCAGGTAGTCATATCCAGCGGTGCAATTGGAGAAGCTGCGCTTGCTGTGACTTTTGTCTGTTGCACGCAGCTGTAATGGTTTAATTCTTCTAAAAAGTTTACAGCGACCAGCCCTCCTTCATCTTCTTTTGTAATTTTGTAACACTTATTTGAAATAATGACTTACATTACATCTGTAAAAGTATCCAACTAAACTCTTGCAATGGTAACGGTTTATGTGCTTATGTCCTGTTGCTGGATGATTTAAACCATTCTGCAGCGTGCCGATACCCGTGGAGGAGGATTTCAAAGGATCGGCAGCAATTTCAAAGCAGATCTTCCCGTCACTTACAAACCAGTGGAACATTAAAAAGCATCTGGAGGAACAGGATACTGTCCCAGTTAGAAGTTTGCACTGCATGGATATTTTCATTGCTCCGGCTCGGATGGCTTCCTGGATGTTGTGTCCTGATCACATGTGCTTCAGGTACATTTCGCAGGATGAAAAGTTATAAGGGAGCTAGAGAAAGTGGCATTTGATTTAAATCTTATAAACGGACTACAATTCATTCATGCACTCGAGTTTAGTTACACTAAAATAGGACAGTATTCAAACTAACATGTTTAGGATTAGAGCATCAGCCAGGCACACATTCGGATTTTATGTTATTTGAGTCCTATGACAATTAGGAGTAATAACTTTGATACAGGTTTAAGGCACATCCATCCCTGTAGAATGAAGATCAAATCTCCAAACTTACCAAGTCCATGGGATATGTGCTGTGGATAAGTTCACAAGTATGTACCTTTTTTCTGTAGTTTTGGAAATTTAACAAAAGTTCTTTGTTGGATTACATGAGGACTGAGTGAATTTTGCTTCCTAATACTGTAACATTAGGTTCTTATCTCGAAAGCAACAAAAAATTTTGCAAATTTGCTCTTTGAATATGTCCCATACCACAGAGATTGCAGCCATTGTCACATATCAGAACTTGATTAGTCAAATACGGATGCAATACGCGGCACAAACAAATCATTTAAACGTTAAACAGGAACAAGACAGAAAATACACACTGAACTTTCACAGCGTCCATTAATCACAAACGCAAAAGCAGTTTGCCCATTTTCGCCAAAAATAAGTGATTCTGTGTCTTACACTGATATACAAATGTGTTCATTCATCGACTTGACTGCACCCAGTAGTGATGTTTTCATTAAGCTTGCACATTTGTTCTTCTGGATGAGGAGGTCCTTACTGAAACCCACTGCAGGTGTTAGAGACGTCAGGGTGAAATTTGTTAAGATGGTGCACAAGGAGCAGCTATGATAGCTATGTTACACTCCATGCCCCAAAATGTTCCGGAACCTCAGCTATGGCTTATCCACTTCCACTGTGACAGGAGCTGAGTGACGTTCAACAACTGGGGCTTTAAATCTAAGCTGCTTCGGTACTTGCTGGTATGAACCCTAGACAATACCCTACTCTGCTAAGAAAGCCTGTGTTCCTTTCCAAGCAGCCCATTTTTTAACGGTATGTTCAACAAATAAACAAATCAATAGACAGATAACTATGTAAACAAACAATAAATAAATAAGGGCAACCTTCCTGTTGCTAGTGCATTGTCGGAGCGAGTGGAATTCATATCCATTTAAAGAGTGAACCTTACATTATAAACTTAAAATACACTGCTCAAAAAAATTAAAGGAACAATTTTTAATCAGAGTATAGCATCAAGTCAATTAAACTTCTGGGATATTGATCTGGTCAGTTAAGTAGCAGAGGGGGTT
>JAODLD010000002.1:10228975-10252634 GCA_026781065.1 Mormyrops boulengeri
ATATAAATTAAAAACTGAAGAAAAATAACTAGAATAGGCAACACTGGGTTTGATAAAGAGCGGAAAAGAAAAATTTCCAGCGGGGGAAAAAAAAAAAAACAACAGGAAAGGGGGCCGATAAGGAATATGAAGGGAGGGGGGCTGACTGGGGAAAAAAAAATGATTCAGAAACAAGGTTCAGCGTGTTGTGAAAAGTGGGGGGAACCTCCCCAAGGTGGCCTGCAGGGGGATGGTGGGGCTTACAAACATTTGCAACATCGGGGAGGGGCCAGTCTGAGTCTGCTGGTAAGATATTCGGGGGGGGGGGGGGCACACCCAGATCTAGCACGGACATGAAATGAGCCAAGATCTCCTGTTTTCCCCAAGCGTGAAAGGTTGTCTGTGGCCTGCTACAGAAACCAAAGGCCACCCACACACCCGAGTAAGCAGCCATACCTATCAAGTATGCCAAGCATCCGGCAGCCAAAGGTGGATCCTCTAGTGCCCGCGGGCTCCTGTCCTCCACCAGGGAAAGACGGATCCCTCAGCCATCACTATAAAGGCAGTAACCAATTAAAATCAAGCAAAAGGCCTTGCACAATATCAGTTGAGCAACCCTCCACCCCACAGGTATCTCTGCCTGTTGACAGTTTTCTGTCACCTGTTATTTCTGAGTATTGTCGTAACAAGCCTCAGTAATGACGCCCCAGAGCATTTACATATAAAACAGTCTCCATCTTAAATGAGGGCTTCCCCAGTGCAAGCTGGTTGGTTTCAAAAGTTAAAACAAATACACAAACTTCATTTAACTGATAAACATCCCCTAATAACAAAGAAATACATCCAGTCGTCTCTGCTACGACAGCTGGAATCATCAAGCATAAAAGCAGTCAAATCCAGTAGATGTCACTGCATATTAAAAATTACTGCCAGACTGATTTTTATCAAAGCAAAATGATGATCTTCGCACCTTAAAATGTATAAACAGCAGCTGATCCAGCCTGCAACCTGCACCCTAAGTTCACACATAAAATATACCAGCTGGTCAACGTGTCTATCGCTTACAGTTCATCATTATGTGCCTGACAAAGCCTTCATGAGAGATTGTATTACAGGCAAACGTCTATCCAGCAAAACTGTAAGCACTGCATTAGCTCACTAGGCAACTAAAGCTGCTCTTTGACCCTCCCATCCTGTCAAAAACCCAGATGCCGAGGTGCACAAATCATATTAGCATTTTGGTGTCTGTTGGGTTTGACTTTATACAGGTAACTCTAGTGTACTGGCCATCAGACATAGCGGTATCCCCAACCAGGAGATTCCAGCAACATGAGGCTTTCTAGAGGACTGATTATACACATGTCCATCTTGCAGCAACCTCTACAATGCAAAATACCTTTCTAAATTTACATTCCAAATACTGCCTCCCCCGGCACGAGAAGCATCCACCCCAAAGAGGTCCCCTGAATACCACGCGACTGCCCGCCCAGAAGAGGCTGGTCAGCAGAAGGGGGGGGGGGGGCAGCACACGTTTGATTTCATCAGAAGGAAACAACACCATCGTCCAAATAAGAGACACACTGACTAGATTTCAACAAGGAGCTAAAGTCCAACAAATTTTATTTAACAAGAAGCAAATCCCTACATGTGGAGAGTTAATATACACAAAATTTAACGGCAGTAAAACACTATATACATGCTATCATAACTGCCTGTCACGTAAATATAAAATACCGGGGGATTTTTGCTCTGGAGAACCTTGATCATGTGAACCGTAATGAAATAGGGAAATGTAAAAGGTTTTTTTTTGTTTGCAAAACACTCTGATCACAGAGAAATTAGAGAATTAATTTTAATTCCCCAAGAATTTCCCTCCGAATGCAAGCTGATTAGTATTAACACAGTCCCATACCGCACACAGCTACGCGGCAGGCCGCCGCACCCATATCTGATTTCAAAAAACAAGTTTATTTTACTTCTGAAAGCGACCCCCTTGGAACTCTGCAAACATCGCAGCAATTTCCATCTCTCACAAGTATGTCTGATGGTCGGACTCATGGTATCGCTCTCATTTGGCATTACAGTTTACAGCAAATGGAGCGACAACAGCAAAATCGCTCAACGTTATTTTAAAACAATTTTAAAAAATAGGTCAAAATTTCAAGGGTCTGGGCAAAAAAAAAAATAAATCTCCATTTTGTGTTCACCATTTAAATAACAGCTCATTTTAGGGAAGACCTTTTATAGAGTTGGAATGAAAACCTAACGGCACACAGGGATTGTTGAGCAACACTGGTCTCAAAGTTAAAGCAGAGTTCTCGTGCGCTGACAGATTCTATAATGGTGACATCACCCTTTTGCTCAGGGCAAGGGAAGGGAAAGGAAGGGTCCTTGGATGAGGGGTTTAGGGCCTCTGGTGGGGAAACTGAGACTCTGTCCTGGCAAATTGCACAGGTTATAGGGATGCAGGATAAACCCCTATTTGGGGCCATTTACGCTGTTAGAGACGTATTAAGATTGGTCTGCGCGCACTAATTAGACATTCACATTGCACAGCATGTCGAAATCCCTAGCATGTCTCTATCAGTTCTCACAGTAAGTATAGGTGCTGGTGATCACTAAAGTTAGCGAAACAGCGCCCGCCGACGCACCACCTTCATTCCAATCCGGTCTGTAGAGGAATACGAGCCATCAATTTCCACATCCTGGGAAGAAATATTGGACTATTGGTGCATGCTAGAACATGTAAGCATGTCACTCACAGCCATGGGATTTCACATACAGCCCTAAATCTGCCACAGCAGCTTTCCTAGTCACTAACTGGACTCTGAATATACCAAACATGAATGCAAAATTAATAATAATTCAGGTTTACATCACAAAGGGACAACAGAGTCCAGGACTGGGCAACCAATAAGAGACCTACTCCATGGCTCCTGTGAATTTGTTAAACAAAACTTCCACTGTTTTTTAAAAAAATGTGCAGAAATACAGAGAATGGGGAGTCAGAAATAATAAAAATCAGAAGACAGAACTGAAAGGACAGAGCAAACTCCCACTGGGTGAATTCATGCGAACGGCATTGTGTCCTAGGGCCATTCCTACTCACCACGTCAAGAACAAATAATTCTGCTGGCATACAAGCATTTACTCTCCAAGATGTGCAAATCCTGGACGGCACCTCCCCCACGCGAAAAAGGGCTCAGCTTGAAGAGTCGCCCGGAAACAAGCCGGAGGTACGGCACGACCGTTCTCAACGTTTTGATTAATTCACCAGGCATAATCTTAATCTGACACCTCGACCGTGTCTTACCGGTTTCCTTTAATGAATCAACATTCCAAAGGTGGCAAATGAATTAAGGAGAGCATTTCTGGTACGTCCTTGAAGATATTGAAGTTTGGGCTGATCCACGTTCGTGAGCCAACCACCGTTAATATACTTACTGCCTATAAAATCCGGATTAAAACCGACGTGTCTGTCTTAAGAGCCTCAGGTATGCGCAATTCAGGACAACGAACCACAAAAACATCCTGTTCAGTAGCCAAAAACCCAATTTGCACACGCCCTGTTCCAGAGACTCCTGCTCAAGAGAAAAAAGGCCAAAAGGTTAAGAGGGGAAGCCACGACACGCTCCAACCTGAAGAAGCCTGCAGACTGCATCCCTGGACAACCCCCACCGCTTAGGAGTGCCACCTAGGCGATCGGAAAACGGATCCCCTCAGGCAAACTCAACTGAACGTCAACAGCACGTAGAAGTCCGTTGAATATTTGGGAATTAGCAAGGCTGAGCCGTACAGATGCGATATCTTCCTCCCCATTTAATTTTGCATGGTTTAGTCATTCAAAAGCAGCATTTGCATAAGGCGGTGCCGCGGGCGAAGCCACGGAAAAGCACCTAACCAGTAGAAGAGCGAAGTGGTTTCCAGAAGCAGCCCAACGGCCTCGTCGCACAGTAAAGGGAACAATAGGCACCAATATAATTGACCCAACCAGTCAGTCTTATTTCCCCACAATGCAGAGACTAGGCGGTGCCCCGCCCCGCCCCCGGCGCGCACACACACGCAAGGAGCAAACACCAGTGGTCCCTTCCTCCCACCAGTTTCGAACTTGCCAATGGAAGCTACCACCCCTCAGCCATGCCAGTCAGGAAACGAGCAGGGGGGGGGTGAATGTCAAAGCGCTTTCCGTTCCACACTGCCTGCTACCCCCATCCCTATCTGGACAGCGCAGTCACTGCCTTCACATAAACAGAGTGATGACAGGACCCCCCCTCAAATTTATGCATTTTATCTGCTGCATTACGGTGACAAATTCCCACCAAAACGAGGCTCTCATTTACACCTAACAACATTCAAGTTCATTCAACTTCATTCACAGAAGACTTGTATTTTACAGTTCGGTAATTTTGTTGACACACGAGCCATATCATGACATTTCATCCTCCCTACGCAGAAATGCTCAACTCTGCTCAAAGGGTTTTGAGGGTCCTGCATGTTCAACCATCCTACAGTGAAAACTACGATAGCCACATTTTATATATACACATCTAATTTACGCAAATCACCCATATGGCCTCGTTCTGTCCAACATGACATACGAGTGAAGAGTTTGGCAGTTTTTTTTTTCTCAACAGTACAAGACAGGGTAGGATCTAAAGGTCCGGCCTTGACCACAAGGTCATGGGTTCCAAGATGAGAGCTGCAGGTGTATCCATAAATGGCACTGAAACCAAATGTTCTTCTAATAAAACGTTTATGTGATAAGAACACCCTGAACTAGGCGGATGTGTAATGTAGTAAAGTGGGGACACATAACGTCCTGTTCTTCCATTACCATACTACGCATGATGTGCGGTTTTCCATGCAGTTTTACATGCAAACTCCTGACAAACCCGAAGACTCGGAGCCTGGGTGTGGCACGCAGGGGTGGGGGAATTCCCCCACAGGCTCCGAGAACTGAACACCGCCTCTGCCAAGTCTAACACGAAACACGGAGCAAATGCCGCCTATCGTCCGCTTTTCTGACCATTCCATACTCAAAAAATCCCTTTCGCCCAACACAGAGATACAGTACACTGATACTTACAAATAAATACCAGAAAAACCGCATTTCTAATAACATTCTTTTTAAGGAACTAAGCGATTATGTAACTTCATGTTTAAGTACTTGTTAGGATTGCGGTACTTTGAGGATGAAATACCTCCTTTTTGCTTCGCGAAAAGCCTCGCTCCTGCCCTCTCTACACTAAAAACCTGGTTTCAATTAGTTGGTCTTTCCAAGCCACTGCATTCCATTATCCCCCACCCTCCTTCCCCATCCCCCTTTCTTTCTGGCGAGAATCCCAGGTTAAGGAAACCTTGGAAAATTGCTATGAGGAGGAAAGTTTTCTTCAAACTCCACCCATTTTGGATACGTTCAATAACGTTTTAGTTTTTTGGAGACGGCGAGCGTCCGCCGACTGCCGACGCTTCGGTGCGCCGCAGAAAGTCAACTTCATTTACAGCGTAGGAGTTACAGAAGACGGCGATCTCTGTATAAAAGACGAGAAAACTGGGTATACGGAGTCAAAAACACAAGTTTGTGCAACAAATTAGCGTCGGCAGAGTTTATATCGTAATACATGGTGCAGAATAAAAAAGCTCAGAGCAATGAAGGACAGCAGAGTTTTGCCATTTTGACAAACTTGGGTGTGCTCCTCCATAAACAGAAAGGGAGGGTGAAAGGGGCAGGACTGCCCACGCCCAAAGCTTGCAGGATCAGTAATTGACAATGTCATTGAAATAAAAAGAACTAAAACGCTTTTATTAATAAAACAAACGGTAATATTTTATTCGAAAGCATGACTTTTAAGAAAATTCCAGCATTATTACCCGTGCCTCTTATCTGGTCACACATAACCAGACGCGATCCACGTTGCAGGGGCTGGGCTCCCCCCATGACTACTGCAATTCGCTGCCTATGTTTGGATCCCTTTAAAATGTTTAAAATGAAATGCAAACACAGTTCTGGCCCGTTTTAGTCAATGCTTCTATATTTTTCCCATTTTAAATGGTGCCACGTGCGTTTAATGTATTTCCAAAGTCAAGTACGCAGTAGAAATGACACGGTAAAGCACCACAAAGTAGAAAATGACACGCTGTTACCCTTGGTAGGATTTCACGCTGCTTTTAAATGCGCAACAGAAGAAAAAACAGACAAATCCTGGGGATGACACCACGTATTTTTTCCCGTCTACAAAGTTTTAAAAATAACCTGGTTGCACAAACTAATAAACGTCACGTAAACTACCTAATATTCCTGGGCACTGTGAAGTTACTAAAAACTTACATTTCAACTTACACGTAACAGTTTAGCGTGCATGTGTTGCGTGTATTTACGAAACACGCAGATTTAATCCAAAAGATTACGCCACTTTAAAATCTATCTTTAATTACCAAGATATATATGTCTCAGGCTTACCTATGACCAGTCCTTGCTTCCAAACGTTTCAGCACGGCGGTCTAGGCATTTTTTGCCTTGTTTTTAAGTTCTTGCTGCGTTGAGCACTCGACCCAAAACGAAAAACTTTTCAGATTTTAAAATATTTAACTTGCACTCTAGTTATTATCTCAAAAAAAAGTTTTCTAACAGCCTGGATTTTCTGTCTCTTTTTCTTCTCTCCCTCTCTCTCGATCTCCCTCCTCACTTTTGCGTGGCAGACACTCCGGGCTGTGTAGAGTATTGAGCCATGATACTGGCATCGGGCTCTGAGCTGCGGGAAGGGAGGGAGGTCATATACGGCGCCACAGGGAGTGGCCCTCCGCTCCGCCGCTTCAGCCCTCCCAAACGGAGTACACGCACACAGGGCGATCCTGACACATCATACCAAAAGATAAGACGACTTATTCCACTTAGGCGTTTGTTCTCTAGAGTAACCTTCGCAATGCTTTTGAATCGAAATAATTTTTTTTGGTAAACTTTAAATTGATTTGAACGCGGTAGAAAGTGAAAACATGAATAAAACATGAAAAGATTGAATAAAACTTGGATTTATGTATGCATTTAACAAGTAATTGGCAGGGCATATAATTAAATAACGACATATTTCCATTAGTATTAATAAATGTCATTAATATAAACAATATATACACAACCATAAATTAGAGCAAAGCACATAATCCAAATAAAACAAGTTTTATTTTTGATTCTTTTAATCGGTTTACACATATTTAGTTACTAGTTTGCCCACTAAAAGTCATTTAATTTAAATTTTAAGTATTGACTCACCACTGACTCGGTTTACTACACAATATGAGTTGTGAAACCAGAGAGGAATAACAAAGAATTCATTTAGTGTTGGTTGCACTCCAAAAACTTTGGAAACTAATGATCACTCCTAATTCGCTAGAAGGTAGGATCTCCCTGGGCTGATCTCAGCCTCATTGTTTCCAGGTCGTCGACCTCCAGTTCACACTGCATCCACGGCAAACAGGTAAGCGGGAGGTTCCTGAAACCTACAAAATGCCTTTGCCTAGAGACGTCACAGAGCAAGCCGATCTAAAAGGAACCAAGTTGCAAACAGCTTCGGTGTAGAGCAGCACTGGTGAACTTGGCCGTACACACACATTCTTACCATCTATGATGTGCTGTGTTGCTTTGAAGTAAACCGGACTCACTTCCATTAACATTCAAGACTCCCTCCCTGCAGTGAATAGCTCACTACAGACATTACGCAGCACCTAACATTAGAATATCAAAATATCACTTCCACAAATGACAAACCCCTATAGCTCCTACTGAGTCAGAGAGTTGCTAAGGGATGTCCTTTGTCCTTTGTATGTTGAGGCATTTTAAATATCTATTATGTCTATACAATGTAACAAATTAATACCATGTCACACATGTGTATTTAGAGCAGTTTTTTAATAAAAATTATAAGATAACATATTTCATTGATCCTAAATGGAAATTTAAGCAGAAACCATTGCGATACATGTCGTCTGGTCCTTGGCTCAGACACCCTCTATTGCCCATAATAGATATATATAAGATATATGTTGTAATCTTAGAATACGTGCAATAAAATTATCTGTGTATGACTGTCTCAAAAGGATGTAAATGTGTTTCTTAAAATGATAGATCATAAGAACATAATAAAACTACAGCTAAATACAACACTGGCCCGTTTGTCTGAGTGCACAGAATCCTGCAGATTTTCATGTGCCATCAAGTAGTCCAGAGATTTGGCCTCAAATATTCCAGTTTCTCTTGCCCTTTTAAAAAATTGGTTTATCTAATTAATCATTTGTTCTGTCATTTGCAATCAAAGCCCAACTTGATTATGGCGTGAAATTATTCTGTTAGTTGCTGTTACCAGCAGAAGTAGTACCTACATTTGCTTAGTAGATGCTTTTATCCAAAGCAACATAGAACAGTAATCTGGATCCGACTGGGATTAATTAAGGACAGAGTGATGAAATTGCTCTGCTGAACATGGGATTCAAACTGGTGACCTTCCGGTTATAGCACCCTAACCTGCTGAGCCACAGAGCACCCCTAGCTGAAGGTTCCCTTCAAACCAACTACCACCAAATTTACAGCCTTGAACATGTAGTCTAAGCGCTTTAATAGTTTCACACATCTCGCCTCCAGGTAAGACAACCAACCCAATATTCAATCATTTGGGGCTATTTAGAACCTGCATTCCATCAACCCTGTCCAACATAAGGTTGGAAGATTGATGGATGGATGATGAATGTTAATGGATGATGCGGATGGATGTGGATGGATGGATGAATGGATGTGGATGGATGGATGTGGATGGATGATGGATGTGAATGGATGATGTGTATGGATGTGGATGAAATAATGTGGATGGATGGATAGATGGAGGTGGGTGGTTGGATCCCACAGTTGTGTCAGTCACACAAAGATTGAGCTCAGCTTATGGCTGCAGTCTGAGATGGAGCGTTCGCTGAGAGTGAGAGTGAAAGGTCTACAAGCGCCAGAGCAGGAAAGGCACTGATGTGCTTTTGTGTGGAGAGAGAGACTCAGCCATAGGACCTCAGATGGCTCCTATTGAAATACCAGCCAAAGACGCCTGCCGACTCATCATGCACTTTGGGCTTATAAGGTACCAGTCAACTTACACATCACTTTACGCATTTTTCTGTTTAGCTGCTAGTACTTGCTGCTTCAAAAAGCAGTTTCTGCTGATTCCTTTTTGCGGCAGACCTTTCTAAGCTGTGCGTCTCAAAATGTCAAATTTTTGTTTTCTTTGATTGATGAAGATGATGGCTCGGTGGACAGCGACGTCGCCCCACACTCCCACATCCCAGACCTGCTCTCTGTGTGGAACCTGCATGTTCTCCTGCGTGTTTCCTCCTGCAATCCGAGGATGTACATTTGGGCTAAACTGGCATCTGTAATTATCTTGCATTGTGTGTGCGGGTGTTTCTGCTCTGTGATGCACTGGCATCCTGTCCCAGCTGCATCCCAGCTTTGTGCACTATGCTGCCTGGGAAATACTGCAGACCCCCCCATATAACCCTGACCAGAAGAAGTGGCTAAAAGATGTGTGATTGACAGCGTCCTTTTCTTTTAAGTATGAAAAATACTAATTGTAGGTGTTAATTGGTTATGAGAGTGGCATAAATGCACATGTGACAGTGAAACTTCTCACGCTAAGGCGTCAGCTGTTTGAGTTATTGTGTTTGTGTTCCCGTTTCATATTGACAGAAGGTGCCATGTGCTTTTATATTTAATTATATCACCTGCCCCCTTCTCCCTGGACATCTTAAGGAGCCGCCACATTCTCGTCAGGCGCAGAAGAAAGCCGGGCTGTTTGTTTTCACATGGAAGCAATAACGTATTGCGACAGAAGCACTCTTAAGCCAGAATTTTCAGTTTTTCCACCAGAAAGAAATATAGTTTGCTTGGGCATAGCCAAATCACGCTCCTCCCAAGTTAAAAATCAGCGTTGGAGCTGGCATTTCTCGCAGTACATCGGCGCCTGTGTGTGTTCGCGTGTGTGTGTCTGTGCGCTCGCCACACCCCCGTGCCGATCCTCGCTCATGCTCACGAGTCGTTCCCATGTCTAGCACAGTGTGGATGGCCCAGGCAAGGAGGAGTAAAGCAAACAGTGTGTGAGTCATCGTGCTGTGTGTCCCTCGTGAATGGCAGCAGGGTGTGGGCCTCTGTATGTGGCACAAAAGAGGCGGGGGGGAGCATGGATCTCTCAGCTTCTAGAAGCTGCCCATTCAAATAACAGCTGCGAAAAGCTAAAGTGAACCAGCAATATAGGGTGGGGGGCGGAGCACGCAGCTGGAGGAGACTGGCTCTGCTGCAGGATGCCCATGTGGTTCTTTAGACCTAGCATAGTCACCGATTCTCATTTCCTCTTGAGGGCTAAAAATGTTCCGTGCTGGGGGCTCTCTATAAAAATATCAGCTGTCTTGAGGCCGGCGCGTGGCTGCCATGCTGCAGACAATAGGCCGCAAAAACCTCGCGGTTCTGACGTGGAAGAGCTGTAACGCGAGGTGTTGGAACACTCCGTCCGTGTCAACTTCGACGTAAACAGAAGACTTGCCCCATTAGCGAGAGCCGTAACTGTTCCATCAGTTATGATTTCACGGGCCCATTTTAAAGATCCGTCCCGTCCGGAAGATGCTGCCTCCGGTTTTGCCCCTTTGTAGCAGTGAGATGTGTCTGTGTTTTTTTTTTTTTTGCGATTCAGCGTTTGACTTCAGTAATCCTCCGTAAATCTGCCTGTTTATCTGCGGCTATTCATGTTGTTGCACAGGCCTGGGTGAGTCAGTGTCTGTGTTCGCAGCTGCGGGATCCCGCCAGGCGTTTCTCTGGGGCGGGGTGGGGTGGGGTGGGGGGACTGGTGTCCTAGAGCACGTTGTAAAATACTTGTGCATGTGCACGTATGCGGTCGACAGGTATGTATGTGCGACCCGGGGAGACAGAGCACGGCTGGAATGCGATGTTGAGCCCCTACAGGAGGCCCGCTGTGGACGCGCAGTGTTCTGCTTGGGCGCGGTTGCCCGCGGGTGCCCTGTGAACGCGGGTGTGTGCGAGTGTGAGTGTGCGAGGGTGAGTCAGAGCGCATGACTGTGGCACCGCCGGTGAAAACTTAGGGAAGGAAGAAGGAGAAGGGAGGGGCCCGGGGTGCTGGTTGTTGCCGAAATCCCTAGATGAGGGATGTGAGGCCCACGTTTTTTTTTTTTTTGCTTTTTTATTCGAAACAGACAATGAGGATGACTGATGCTGCAGAAATGAACGATCTTTCACATCCATCTTTCCAGAGTGCCTGTGTTTGCGCTCATGCTGATCTGCGCGCATGCGCTCCTGCCGCTAATCACCGCCAAACATGACGGCTATACCTCCTCCCCCCCCCCCCCCGAGGGCTGTATATTTAATGAGAGGTGTGTATTTAAAATAAGGAGAGGGTATTGTCTCATACCCTACACTCGCTTGCCCTTTTGAAACGCCGTTAGCAAGCATCCCAGCCCTGCTGGAAGTTCCGGGAGTCTCCTGCAAACTGCAGCATTCCAGAAGTCTGCCGTTCAGCTACTTTGTGATATTAGTAAAATTAGCCAGCAAGAAGTTTTACCTCCACAACCTCACCTCACCCCACCCAGTCAGCAGAATTTACTGGCAGCACCTCAACACCCCCCAGCCAGCCAGCACTAGGGGGGCGGTGTCTACTTTGTAACATCATCATACCGTCCGGATATTGTGGTATCAGACCTAACTTCCCCCCCCCCACCCCCCGGTCGTCCCTCATACACCTCCCTGGAATCAGTATGGGGTGTCTGTGTTACATTAATGCTAATTCTTGTGATGCATTTGCGGGTCACTGAATAGTGGATTAAAACATTATTATTGCATTTGGAAAAATTAATTTATCTATTATTATTATTATTATTATTATTCAGTAATACAGTTCACTGTGTATTTTAAATTATACATTTTATATTTACTTTTTATTATAGAATTGTATAGTATAACATAGCATAGCATAGTATAGTGTAGTGTAGTGGAGTAAAGTTGAGTAGAGTTGAGTAGATCTGTTGTATAGGACTAGATGTTAATATCCCTTAATCATGCAGCTAAGACATGCTGCCTGGATTCTGCAAAATGGTCATGTGAGTAGAAATTCTTCTCCTTTGCTGAGGTTCTTTATGATCCAATCTGCACATATTTCTGTGCTGCTACAGCATTTGATGATCCAATTAGCTACATTCCCAGCGCTCTTCCCCAGTGAGATTGCTCCTGCACCATGGCAAGAAAGTCCGGTGATTTAATGTTCTTCTGCTTTGTTCTGGCTGTTTATGATCCAATCCATCTTCTGCACTGTTGTGGCCTTTGATGACCCAAACAAGACCAGTTCCATCGTTGCTCCTCAGGGGAATCACTCCTTCAACATCTAGCCTTGGTGGGACGGTCAAATGAGTGGTGGCATCATTTGGGTTAACAAGTGGGCGCCCTCTTTCCTCGATGTTTCGCTGATAGGCCCGCGACACCTTCAGAGGGTTCAGCTGTGATTCCCGGCATCCTGGGTTCACCTAGATGCCGCTCACTGACTTGAAGGCCCAGGTGGAGTCCTTCCTCTTCATCCAGAGCCACTGCCTTGCATGTTCAGCAGCTGCGGAGAGGTCTCTGACTGTGTGCCGATGGGCCTTCCCTCACAGCCCCATTTCCTGGAGTAGCTTTGATGTTGACGTGACTACAAACCCACTACAGCCAGCTTCAGCCGGTTGCACCTTTCCTGTTGCTGCACATCAGCCACAAGTTTAGCATACCTCACCTTTTTGTGCCCTCCTTCACTGCATCCCACTACAGCACTTGTAAGCTAGATTATGTGAACGAGCTAATGTCTGATCTTGATGTGGCAAGTTTGGCTTCACCCTTCCCTTCCCAGACAAGTGCTGTTGCCATCCAGTAGGGTGAACAAGGAGGAAGGGCACCGATATGTAATGCAGTATAGCGTAGTATAGCACAGTATAGTACATTACTGTCCAGTATAGCATATCATAGTATAGTATAGTTTAGGGCTGTGTAGTGTAGTGTGGGGTAGTGTAGTGTGGTGTAGTGTAGTGTAGTGTGGGGTACTGTAGTGTCGTATAGTGTAACACAGCATTGCATTGCATAGTATAGTTTAAATTTAAAGATGGTTTCCTTTGTGGTAAGTTTGAAAAATGCATGATGAGTCACTGAGGGCTTTTTATGTGTTTTTTTTTTTGCACCATAGTAACTTCTGGAATCCCTGCCACAGTGGGGGGCTGTAACTCGAGAGCATCCATCTCCGTTTAGGGGCTGCTCAGAGGGAGTGCCATCGCAGCAGGCCCAGCGCGCGGCACCGTCTTCCTCTGATGGTAATTTAGGCCGAGCGACGGGAATGTGGGACGGCTCCGTCACGGACGCAGCGGACTGCCGGCCAGAGGCGCCGTGGCTCTCCAGCTGTTTGGCGTTACGCTGCAGCCCACGGGACAGAAGGCAGCGGCCAGTTTCTTTTGCTGCTCATTGCTGTTTGTTTTTTCTTTCTTTTTGTCCTCCCCTGCATGTCAAGTGAGTTTTATTTATAGGGCACCTTTAAAACAACACCAGTTCCATGCAATATCCATAAATAGACACATACATAAAATAAGCAGAAGGAAACTAACAAGAAACACCCTCATGCTAGTTAATAAAGCCAAGACAGAAATGATCAATCTGGATTTAAAAGTGACCGAAGATGGTGCAGACGTCATATAAAGGGGTAAACTATTCCAAAGCTTAGGGGCTGCTAGACCACGGTCACCTCTGAGCTAAAGTCTACACCTCAGCACGACCAGCAACATCTGCTCGCAGGAGCAGATAAATACCATCAAAGTTTTCATAATCCTTTAGGAACTAGCGATAGGTAGAAGGCGTGGCTCCCTCAGCTTCTAATATAGTTAAAAATATAAACCACATGGTCACTCTACATGCTATATATCTGCCCGGACAAATGCGACCAGCACCTACAGACAGGCCATAACGTGACATAGTATACCTGCAGAAATGACCACTCGTACTCTGAGGCGCATAATCATGACATCGGCTTCAAAATATATGTCGTTAACATATTAGTCCAATGAAGTCGAGTGGGCTTTTTAAATCATACCTTCCATACAGGTATCGTCATGACCACAGTGCTGTGGGGGGGGGTTCATGGGACTTAAAGTGTAAAGCAGGGCGTAGAGTGTAGATCAAACTAGGGTGTACATATATGTGTATGTAAACAATACTATGACATGTATGTAAACAATAATAAAAATGTAGCAGCATAAAGGGTGTAAAATAGAGTGTCAGTTGGCAGACAGTAAATGAAATGGAAGATCTCTGGTACAAATCCGGTGATTGCACTGCTGGGCTCCAGGGACTGGCTGCTGGTCCTGCTTCCTCAATTGTCATTTTGAATTAAAGCCTCTACTGAATATATAATTATAAATGTAATGTTAATCGACAATTTCAAAGTTAAAGGGACCGGTGCCAGCCCGAGGTGGAGCGGGGGTGGATATGCTCAGGAAAGGAGGGGGTAAGCTTGGTGGCAGGGTGTTGAGTGTCCTGACAGCCGTGGGATCTTGCATAACCTGGCAGAACCGGCCCAGATCCTCCTGCACCCATAACTTCCATCGCGGCTATTAAAAATTCCAAAACATCATATACATAACAGTGGCGATTATGCAAAATATTACAAAGAGGTGAGGTTTGCAATGAAAAATGCCTCTGCTGGCTTAGACCTTAGGTGTGACAAGTATTTGGGTTAATCCCTCTGCAGAGAAGCAAAATGGTGCATTTTTTCTTTAACTCATACCTTCCCCCATCCCTGCTTACAAACACATACACACACATAATAGGCAAATGCTTCATTAAGTTAAATTACTGCTTGTTGTCACCCCCAGGCTTCACCACTCCACCCTGTCCCATTGGCTTTCTTTCTGCAAGCCTCAAAACTCAGCTACGGTTCAAACATTGGAAATTACTGGGGGGGGGGGGTGCATACGCAGAATGCTTAAAGGCTGTCTGATTCATGCCAGTGAGTGAGTTTCATCAGAGATGGGAGCTGAAAACAGCTAACGACTGAATTCATGATGTATGGAGGCCGGCACCAACTAATCATTATTACCACTGTTCTTGGTTGTTGCTGTTTCGCGGTTGTTGTAATTATACCTCAGTAACAAGGCAATACATTTGTTGTGTGGCTTTTGTATGAGACAAGCGTATCAGATTAATGAAATATTTTTAGCATACAAATTTCCGAACACTGAAATGTTTCCACAAAAATATTTGTAAATTGCCTGTCTATCTACGCACAGGATCACCAACATCATAACTGTACCGTCTGTTCTGTGTTTCTTTGGGTTTCAAAATCAAAAAGCAAACAAAAACCTATAAAAAAAAGACGAGAAATGCGGCATGTACTCTGAACAAACTTCAGGCGGCGATGGCTATAGTGTCAGAATAGGACTGTAAATTCATTTCGCTGTTTACCGCTGGGTTTCTTCCTTCCTGCAGAAAGGCCGCACCGCCAGCTGAGAGCGCGGGGTCTGAACACGCAGCTGACGACGCAGGACCTGCGGTGCTTTGTATTTTGAATTCAGTTGCCCATAGCAACACAGACTGGCTAACGACTCAGCCCTCTATTGCGCAGGAACCGAGACGTAACAAAGACGTGTGTCGTGGGTCCTGGCAACGAAATGTTTGTAAACACAATAGTAGCGTCCTCCTTGCAAGACCCCCAACCTCCCTGTGCTGCTCATGCACAAGACCAGTGTATGTATGCATGGTCTTTGCTCTTCCTGACGTATGACTGTTTCTGTGTTTTACACGACGTTCTGCAGACGGAATGTGGGGAACCACGAGCATTCTACAGATCCTGCCAGCCCGCGCCTGCTTCGGCCTGGATCTCTGTGCTCCAGCCCAGCAAATCCTTAGCACGTGAAAAACAGCTGCTGTCAAGCTCAAAAAAGAAATGAGTATTTTTGTATCCGGTGCATTAAATTTAATCGACTCATTCAGATGAACGTTGCACATTTCCAGGTTTTATTTTCGTTTTTGATCGTCATAAAAAATAACATCTATTCTTTAATAAGCAGGATTTTTTTTGAAAATTTATTGTGGAATTCATTGCAAGTGTTATGTATTTCATGATTAATGCACAAGCAATATATCAATTCACTTATGCCAGAGTGTCAAAAATAATTATACTAACATTAGGGAAAGAAGTACATTTTCTGTAAAGAAAAAAAAAAGTCAAGAAATAAATCACCTTATGAAACAACTGCGGAACGTTTGAAATGTTATGTAATAGGCAGGTACAGAAAATGAGCTTTTCCACTACACCATGCCAGTCAAGGCACTACCCAGCATGCCTTTCACCATCACAATGACCAGTTGTGGCAGGCATTTCCCTGAAACTATTTCCATTCATTTATGCTAAAGAAAGTTACATTAGCATAGCATAAAAGTGTACCCTGCTAGCATGCGTGAGACTGGGCCGATCATAGCAGTAACCATGGTGATATTTTATTTTGGGTCCTCCCTGCTACATTCTCTTGGTGACTAATGCAGGCATTCCCTCACTTTAGAGTCAGACAGAGAGGAACGGCAGAAGATCCGAAAGAGCCGAAACAGCAGAGAAATTAAACTGCGGTTTCCCCCACAGGCTATGAGTCACAAGCACGAGGGCGGAACGAGGATATAAAAGAATAAAAAGGAGTATTCTGGGATGGCTGCCATGGTAACATAATAAGCAGACTGGGGGGGTCAGTTATAGTAAACACGTTGCCATAGCAATAGCTTATGTGTATATAAATATGAAAAGAATCTTATTGAAATGCAGTGACTTTAACTTTAAATGCTCACCGTTACTTAGACTGGATGTTTTGTATTGTGTTAATACACTGATTCATGATTTTTGACATGAGTTTGTTCAGCTAATTAAACAAGCATATAAAAAATGTCCTGCCTGCCAAGTCCACTTCACCCTCCTGTTACTTGTTTGTCTTACCTCTCATTCCTAACTCTCATGTTAATCACTCCCAGCTGCCTCTCGTTAGCGCCCTCATTAGTTCAGTATATAGGTGCTTCCCAGGCCTATGTCCCCCATTCTGATCCCTCGCCATCCAGTTTGTTCACCGTCCCTAGTTCCATAAAATCCCTTTTCTGTTTCGCCAACACGCCTGTCCTGGAGTCCTTCGTCCCTCTAGGCATGACAAAACCTTTCTGTGGTCAGCTTGAAGCTGTTTGTGTATCTTACCTCTTAAAACATATTCAATGTGCCGAAACACAACTACACCAAAGACTACACCTGAAATTCCAACAAAAAGCTTTGAGGTCCAGAGTCCAACTTTTTCTCCAAAATAAAACCTTTTGACCCAACTTCCATGACACCCCCCACCCCATCACAAATTAAATGATTTTTTTAAAGCAAACTAATTAATTGCCAAAGATGCATTTGGATAAATGCAGGTTAATACCAGAAACTGATCATCAGTTCTGTCATATTTATTAAATATGAAGGTATTTTAAAACATAAAACTATATAAAACATAAGAGTCTCTGACTGACAAAACACAATTTTTTCCATGCTGTGCTTAATTGTCATTGTTGACACACCACAGTGCACAACAACGAAATGTGTCCACTGCATTTAACCCATATGTGACAATGTGACATAGCAGGGGGCAGCTAATTCAGCGCCCGGGGAGCAGTGCTTGGGGGCGGTACCTTGCTCAGGGTACCTCAGTGGTGCCTTGCTGGTCAGGAATTCAAACCTGCAATCTTTTGATTACAAGTGCACGTCCCTAATCATCAAGCCACCATTGCCCACAGTGGTACTTATTATTTATTTGCTTTCCATCATTCAGCTGTGTATTTAAATCTCCCAGGACCCTGACCAAGATCAGTAGTCAGAAGATGGGAGGATACTATACTTTACATCTTCAATAAAAGCCATCTGCAGTCTTAGTGGTTACTCTGTAATGCAGCCCCTTCGCACTGACAAATTTTGCTGTCGAATCTCCGCTTCCGTGTCTTCGCAGATACAGCCGCTGACCTCTGTGCTACACATTCCTGTCATAGTTCAGAGTGTTTTAACAGCCTAGCCCCTTCTATCTTTCCACTTTACTCAAGCTGGAGCACAAACATTAATCAATTCTTTACTTTATGTTGCATCACCGTTCAAGTGCTATGACTGCTACGTTTAAAGATATCGCTCACTTTGCAGGTTTGTTATTTTATATGAGACAACACTGTGTAATCGTCGGAAAGACTTTCAATCATACTTACTCGAAAAGTTCAATCAAATTCATGACCTAGGTGTCAGTATTTCTTAAAACAATAAATAAAGTATTGGGCAATGCTTTTGGTCTCAGCGTATTGAAATAGGTTAATTAAGGTTAATTATGGCCACCTTGCTGATTCTCTGATCACTGGCTTCTTGACCGCTTCAGCTGTGAAGCGTAAACAAGGTGAACCCTTGTTTACGTAAGGTGAACCATTCAGTAACAAGGAGTGCTTCTCTTTTCTTAAACGGCTGTTTTAACACACCCCTAAACATGTCCAGATTAACTGCAGTAGTTTACACAGTGTACTGCTGAAGCAGTCAAGAAGCCAGTCCATCTAACCTGAACCTGCAACCTTCTGATATAAAGTTATAAAACAGTTTAAAAAACAGTCACACAACTAGTTTTTTAAAAATATTTAATTTTATTTATTATTTTATATTTATAATAATAAATATAAGAAATACATAATACATATAAAATAAGTATTTTTACACACACACACACACATATATATATATTAAACACGCAACTAGTTAAAGACAGTTCTTATAGCATATAATAAAAAAAATTGCTTAGGGCAATAGCGATAATTGATGAAATGGTAATTGTTAGATTATTTCAAACCTACAAGATTCCAGCATTTATTCTTGTGTTGTACAAAATTACACGCAATACGTTATATACCTCAGGCAATTTAACTCCAGTTTAATACTACCTGCTTTGTTTACCAAGAAGCTGAGATATAACAATGCATGTATGACATTTACAATAAACAAATCCAAAATTTGATGTTTCGCTGATAGGCCCACGATACCTCCAGGGGGTTCAGCTGTGGATCCTGCCATCTTGGGTTCACCCCCCTAGATGCCGCTCACTTACTTGCATGTTATGCACAATGTAGGCAATTTTGAATCATTTAACAATTCAAGTTTAATTAGTATCTCTACCACAATTAAAATGTAGAATTACATTTAACTTACTACTAACATCATTAGAAAGTTCAGAAATAAAATAGTGTTACAATTGCTTTATGTTTAATTGTTTGCTTTATTAATGAATTAATTGAGCACATAATGTAAGCTCTCATGAAACTGACTGAATTTTATTGTATTTATACTGTAGGTCTCTAGGGTCAGTAGAATCTGGGGCCCATGTGAAGTGCTGGGCCCCATGAATCTGCTGGGGTCTCCCAGCCCCTGTTAGTAGCTATGCACAGGTGAGAAATGAGAATGGGGATCTAACAGGACATGCCTTCTGTTGTTTGATCCTAACGCGTACATTTGCATAAGTAGGTGACATTATGGCAGCTAGGCAGAGACAACAGACAGATGGAAGGCAGTCCTGCACATGATAGGCTGCCTGTAAATACATTTCTATAACAACTCCATGTACAGATTCCAACACCTAATATGTATATCAAATAGCAACTGGAGGACCAACAGCTCATAACTGCTTGGATTGTGTCAAATGCCTATCCAGATGTGTCCAGAGGAGCAATGGTACAGAGACCAGGAGGACCAGTTAAGGTTTAGTAATTCTAAGGTTTAGGAACTCATGTGCTCTGTCTTAGCAAAACATTTCACTTAGGACCAGATAAATCTAGCAGATTTGAGAAGTCAGTTTGGTAATGATACAGTATTTCTCTACAAGGAAATCAAAAGACTGTTATCACAGTATCATAGTGTGCGTTTTGTATCTTCGAGTGTGTGTTTGTACTTCCGTGAGTCTTTTTACACACACGAAGAGATAGAACATCCCTGAATTGAATGTGAAGGGTTCACTTGTTCTGTTGCACTTATTTTGATCATGGCATGATGGTTTCCGAACCTGCATAAGGACCTGCTGTCCACAGCACCCCCTACAGCTTCCAGAATGCTGCGAAGCTGAAGGTCTGGGATCCACCCATAAACACTGATAGACTACTTCCAAGCTGGCTTTGATTGGCGGGGTGTATCTGTCAGTGTCAACCACAGAACGCCTGAGGCTTCTCCGAAGTTTGGATACATCAATCAGCCTGGAATGCCAACCTGAGGCCTGCCCCCAAGATAATGGACTAATGATAGATAACAAATACCAGGTCCAGTGTGCATTCAGGTGAGTCAATGCAGCACTCCTTTGTCACTGGGAGTTTATCTAAAGGAGCCATTGAAGGTACTTCGTCCTGCTCATTTCCTTAAAATGCTTTCAGTTTTCACCAAGACAATGAACATCTTACCTCAGTTTCTTCATAATCGTATCTCCTCAACTGCTATTATTGCACAAGCACCTAGAACAGTGCAAAATATGTGGGCAAGATGGCCATTGAAGCAGATTAACACAGTCAAACAAGTGTTGTTGTGATGTGGCCAATTGCATAAAGTTTCTCTGTTCTCTATCCAGAAGGCTGGCAGAGGGACAGAAGAGAATCCACACAGCCTTGGGGAAAAACTTCATATATTCATGGCCCTGGCATCTAATTGCAATCCATCTTTGAAGCATCAGGTATGGTCCTAGGTATTCATTTCAGTGATTCAGGTCTAAAGCATTGGTCGAACGTGCCACAGCACCGGCATTTTGGAATCTGAAACGGTATCCATGCTACAGTATGTCTTTGTACCTGAACACCTGGCCTGCTGTCTAGCACAATTATACTCCGACAAAGGCAGTATCTGACCATCTCTGTTTTGCTGCGAAGGAATTCCGTGTCTCCACATCCCAAAGTGGCTCCATCCCAAGGCACACACATGCTTAGGAGAGCAGAGTCAAATGCACAGTCTATAAGGCATTTTTTATTACGATACGCAGCATAAAAAGAGAGAACTAGGCGACTGGTGGTTCCTGTTGATGAAGTCATGCAGCTGGAAACATCACAGCTGAGCTTCAGAAGACAACAGTCAGTTTTTCTACCCTGCATTTGTAATAGGAGACAGAAGGAGCCACAGGATCTCCTGTACAAGAAAGCAGGGGCTGTCTGTGCTCTCTCTCTCTCTCTCACACACACACACTCACTCCCTCTTGCTCTTACTCTCTCTCTCTCTCTCTCTCTCTCTCATTCTCTCCCACCCACCCACTTTTTCTCCCTCCCTTCCCCTGTCAAGCAGTTGGAAAACACTCACAAAAAGCAACAAATAAAAACAACAAACGTTGGCGTCGGGAAAAGTATCAGCGAGGCGACAGCCAGACAGAGCGGCCGCTGAAATGACAAAATGTTGAATTTCCCATCTCGCCATGCTCACGACCGACATGCATCCGCTGAGACCGTCAGTCCCACCCTAACCATGCACCCAGCCCACTGCCACCTCTGACCTCTACATACCAATGCAAAATAGCTTTGCTATATTTCACTTCAAGAGGCATATGTGCGTGCATTCACCCCATTACAGTGTCACAAGGTATAGAATTACCAAGGAAACCTGAATGTGGACTGGAATTCCCAGTAAAGGTAAATGAATGTGAGCATGTATGCCAGAGAAACAGCCACACTAGCATACTCTGAAGTTTCTTCATGGTCTCCCCCATAAGGATATACCGTGAAAAGTTTTACAGTGACGATCTGGAATATTTAATACAGCTGCATTTGAGGCATGTTGCTAAAAGAAGGACTGGCAGAAACTGTCAAGCTAAGTGCAAATACAGTTCAAATACAAGAAAACCTGGTCGTTCTTGAGTTTCAATGAACCAAAAAAATCATTAACTGTAAACGTGCATTTGGGATGGCGTGCGGCTCTGAGGGTTAGGATGTCGTGTCTGTGATCAGAAAGTTCCAGTTCGGATCTCCTGGTCAGCAGGGTGGTTTCACCACGGAGTCTTTGAAAACGGCCCTTAACTTCACCGGCTCACACTCTTTTCTCAAATGTAAGTCACTTTGGATAAACACATCGCCCAAATAAATAAACACTGTAACAAGTCCGTAAACATTCAGATTAACAACACAGATTTCAGTCCCGAAATGAATAAGTCACAAAGCATTAAATATCACCCCATTCTTAATTTAGCAAGTGTGTTTATTTTACTACCATTATTATTTCCACTATTTAAGGCCTAAATGCTCATTGAACACACGGTTTACCGTAAGTGTGATTGTAGGATGACCGGTGCCACATTAACGCATACAAATGCAAAACTATAATCACAAACTGATCTATCACATTACTGGACAATTTTTACCGCAATTCTTTGTCACATTTATTCTGCATTCGTTCCTCTTAAGTTTCAGGTGTATTTAATATGGCACTGCAAGCACCAAAGGCTTGGCTTCCTCAGAAACTCAAACGTAACATTAAAATTTGTGTGTGTGTATGTGTGTGTGTGGGGATTTCATGTACTCCGAGATTCAAAATAATAGTATACTCTTAGAACTATTGTTTTAGAAGTTTTCTATCGTTTTGCTTCTAGGTTCTGGTTATTTTAGCAACCGGACTGACGTATTTAAAAAAAAAAAGTTCCATGAGGGACCACAGAGGAAAAATCGCGGAGAGTTGAGAGCAGAAAGGTTCGGAAGTGACTCCAGGAAATATCCCTGTAGCTGTACAATCGGCTTCCCTGCAGCATCACTTTTCCCGTCGACTTCCTCTCTCCTGCCTTTCCCCACCTTAGCTGAACCCACCCATATTGTTGCATGCATGTTACCGCCATGCATGGGCTTCCTATTGTACACGACAGTTTATTGGAATTTCCTTCAGAAAAATGGGGAGAGTGGGTGGGTGGTGGCAGCGGTGGGGAAGGGGGGGGTGAGACTCGCAGAGACTACTCATACAAGGATGGGACAAATGAGTCAGGAATGAGCAGTAAGTGGAGAAGCGGGACCAGTGGGGGGGGCAGGTCTCATGGCCCTAAGAAGGCCGCGTTCACAATCTGTTGGAAGATGAAGCAACACCTATATGTTTGGTTTGCAACACAGGCACTCATTTTTTTATTTAGGAAAATAAGAGTGCTGCTCGCTGGTTTTAACCAGTGTAAGGTAATAGGCTGACTGAGTGCCAAGACGGGCAGCGTTGCTGAATCTCCAGATGAGTTGCAAAATTTTTTCCACGTACTTTGGCAAGCTCCAGCACTGGAAAGAGAGAGAGAGAGAGAGCGAGAGAGAGAGAGAGAGAGAGAGATACGGGAAGAAGAAAAAAAGGGTGAAGGGTGAGACTCCTAATCTATGGACATTTTTCTGGGCCCCTCCCCAGCCCTACCCACGCTCAGTGTGTGGAGCAGATGAAATGCACGTGTTCTCTGTGTTTGAGGTCCCAACACAGGCCAGAGGGGCCAGGGATGGGGGGGGGGGCTAGAGCTTTCGAGACCCAGCTCTGCATGCTGTTTGGTTGGGAGGCACGGATAAGGGAAGAATGGGGGGGTGGAGAGGCCAAGAGCATGAGGCACTGAGGTTGTGGGTGGGGCTTGGGGGGTGCTGCTT
>JAODLD010000002.1:10281964-10293357 GCA_026781065.1 Mormyrops boulengeri
TACATAACAAAACACAAAAAAAAAACAAAAAAAAAAAAAAAACAACACTGCTCGCTTGGGCGTGGGGCGCTGGTGGGCCCGTTTTTGTGGTGGGGGGGGGGGGGGGGGGGGGCCCCCCCCGACTATGCACTACGTCATGCACTTTGAGCCGCTTGTATGTTTTAGCACAGGTATACGTCTACTGTATGATATACAGGAATCAGGAATGAAAAAATGGAGCAATTATTTCACCAGGTACTAATCCCCCCCAGTTCCGATTCGGAGGACCCAAATGGGTCACGCCGACTTTTGTTCCAACCTGCTTCTTCATTAATTTGGCTTTACGGTGCCATTAGGGAACACTGACACAAATGTCACATCTATAAAAATCCTAAAAGAGATAGTTTCATATAAAACAATTTCAGAGTAAGCCTACATTTGTGCTAATTAATAAAAAACGATTTAATATCCACTCCTCTCAAATTAAACTGTATCATTTGTATTTGTTCATAAATGTGTAGCAATTTCAAAATCAATAATAGTTAAATATATATATATATATACACACATATAATGTATATATTGTAAATAGCTATATAGTTTGACTGAAAGAACAGAAACTGATCAAATAAAACTCAAATGAGAAGTGTAAAGTTACAGCGTGGCTCAGTGGGTAGCACTATAGCTTCACACCTCCAGGATCCTGTATCTGCTATGTGTTTGTGTGTGTGTGTGTGTGTTCGTTCGTGCGTGCGCGTGCACGTGTGTTCTCCTTGTGTTACGTGTGTTTCCTGTGTGACTGAATTCACGCAGCTACACTAACTAGTCTCTCATGTATCTTTGCCTTTTGCGCTGCGGGTAAGCGGTTGTGGAGATGTTCAATCGCAAGGAAGAAAGGCCAGCATAGAGGTTCCGGGACCAGAATTAGATCCCAACTTAGGTTTCTTATTAAGCTGTAGGTCAATATGACCCACTGTGGTTTTTAACTTGTCAGCATTACTAATCTCACGGTTTCTCAGTAACATTTAATGATTTGGACAGTCTGGTGTGTTTTGTAATGTCTCTGTAGACTTCCCTGCATACAGTGATGATGTTATGGGTCGTTTTGGCCAACAGTCTTTAATGTGTTTAAAATGTTCAAAGATGTAGAAAAAAGAAGAAAAACATGGGTCTTTGCTATTGCTGGATTTGTTTGAATTGTAAATAGTTCTAATTGCAATTTCTTGAATGTTTTCCAGAACTCTCCCATGCTTGTTCCTGCTAAAAGGGGTATATAAATAAATACCTTTCAGGAACAAAAGATGTCAACCGATCGTTGTGATCTTGACTGTGTAACTGTAAGAAAGGGCCCATGCGGAGCACACTGGCACTAATGGGACTGCTTCATATTTATTCATATTTCAAAAGCTATCTTGCACAGACCCCAAAGCTTCCCGCACCCTACATTTGGCTGCCTCACCATTACTTACACATCTACCTGTTTATTTATTTTTCACACTTTTCCATTTGGACTTTTAATTTTTTATTCCTTTAACTGACTTTTGTATTTATGTCTTTCAAGATTCAGGATTCAAGAGGGTTATTCGTCACGTGCACAGTTGTACACATACAACATGCAGCGAAATGTAACCCCGGTCACTCTGAGCAGCTGTGCATGATAAGCGAATAGCAAAATATAGAAAAATAACAATATAAAATAAAAAATATATGAAATGTCTTAAGAAATCCTGCTCTTCACCTAACAAGTTTATGGGCCATTACATTTCAAATGCTCTGTAAGAAAATGAATTCAAATCCAGGCAGACCACAGATTAAGGGTAGTGTGCAAAAGTGAGGCAAAAGGTGAAATCTACAAGTACTGCTGTAATTTAAACAGGAAGACACTCACACTAATTGCAAAAGTCAGTGTTGCATAATATCCAAACAGTTTTGAGGATCTGATGGAGAAGGGGGAGAGGTTTGGCCAGGAATACCTCACATCATTAGCCAAATTTTAATCTTGGGTGGGGCAGAATAACACAGCAACATAGATTCAAGACAAACCATGCAGAAGAAATAGCCGGCTAACAGTCATGGTCTGATCAGCTGAAAATTACAGGAACTCCCACAGCTGGAGAAGTGGTCTTCAGAGGAGAAAGTAAAGCAGAGAAGGATTAGCAGGGGAAAGGCCGAGTCATTTGCTGTGCTTGGATTGGCTTTAGCACACATCCAGTAATGACATATGACATTTGATTTTCCACCCTCAGCGTCCTCGAAAAAGATTGCAACTGGCCTTTTTCCAGCAAGAGGTGGCTGTATGTGCATGAGCTGATTGACCAATGCATTGAAGTCCTCAACGACAAGGCAGGAGTAAGATCTTCATCTTCTGAGGTTAGAAGACCAGTCTCATTCAGCACAACAGAAGAGCTGCAACTAAGAGATGATAGACTCTTCACCATACAAACTTTAAGGAGATAGCAGTCTTTCTGTTCCTTTTAACTGACATGTGAACTTTTACACATGAGGGTATTTTGTGGACCGTAAACACTGTCACGTCTTTTATTGACATAGGGAGAGGTGTATGTTCTAGGGGGGGGTGACTCCAGGTGATGAACCTTGGCTTCTCAAGACCCTGGTGCTCCAACCTGCACCTATTTGTAGAACCAGCGACTCCTATTTCCAGTACAGCTGTATGTGTGCTGAAGCTGAAACTGGTGTGAGATTTGCTTGTTAAACCCAAAACCCAAATAAAGTGCCAAGTTCATCCTCCCATCTTGTGGTTCTGTTTGCTGTCTCATCCACAGTCTCACACTATCAAATTATCAGAACAGCTTTACGGTTCTAAGTATGTAATGGATCTAAGTAGTGATCATTACTAGCACCATAACAGTGTAATTATAAAATATCACAAAACACCTGCCCAGAAGTGCATATTGAGATTATATTCTTATTTGATGGGGGTGGGGGCCAAATTTCTGTCTTTCACGCGAGGTTGAATCAGATGATCTTGGTTTGCCCCCCCAATTCAGGTCACCTGACCCTTATTTCTGCATGCATTCATATATCATGTATTTACATGAGTGTGCTGTTTGTTTTGGTGTCGGGATGCAGACTAGAAACCAGCATTTGTCTTGTGGACATAAAATTCACAGAGTGGCTTTTGGCATGACTCTGTAAGGGGAAACGGGAAACAAAGAACTGCAGTCAGCTGACAAAATTCCTGCAGGGCATTTCTGTGTTATCTGCGGTACCTGGCTTTCTCACTCTCAATATGAATGTGTGACTAGAGGAGCAAGATTCAATGAACTTCAATGAGTTTTTCACGTAACAGCTGGGAAAGTACCAAACGTTCTGGGGCTGATATGCAAACATTCAAATTAATATTTAACAATACGTTTAAACACATCCATATCATAGATGCCTGGAGCTGACCCTTAACCCTAAACGTGGGATTCAAAGAAACAAGCAAAGTAGAATCTTGTTTTATCAAAACTACACTACATTAGAACTTGTCCTGAAAAATAGATCAATGAAAGTGCCCAGTGTCCTTTTCAAATGAACATTTTGGTTTGACAAATATGAAATGAATCTATTTCTTTTATGTTCTTCTGGCATGTCTTTACTGGATTCTAAGAAATGGATGTTCTTAATTGAGTAGAGTGCCCTCTGTCTTCTAGGTTTCGAAACTGCAACTCCCCTCTCCTTGCTTTTGGCCTTATCATTCACGTAACACTGATTACAACAGTGAGAATCAGGCCATTGCACATTTATATAGTATTTTGAGAACTGAACATTTATTTTCAATTATTTTGTTTTTGTAGGAACAACAGGAGTATCCACTCTGCTCAGACCTTCTGCTCAGTAACTAAATATGGTAACTAAATAGTATAATTAAATGAAATTCTACTTACTGTTCAAGATTCTAGATTGGATCAGTTGCCAAAATGGCAACAACTGAGGGACAAGAGTGCAGTAGCACTATAATGGAAGGTAAACAAAAAGTGACCCACTTGTATTTACCTTTGCAGAGCTGAAAGAATCTGGGCGGAAGGGTGGCACTTATGTGCACTGTGTTCGTATTTTTGTGCCGTGTCGTCATTTCCATGACAGAATGACAAACTGTATTTTATTTAAGAGCCAAAAGGCCTGAATGCCTGCAGGAGGACTGAAGCAGTGACTCAGAGATCTATTCACAGAGGTGAGGTAGGAACAGCCAAAATACAATAACAAGGGTAAACAGGAGGACTGCAGATTACAAACTTTACCTAGACACACTGCTATTTGTGGACATTTTGATGCCTGTGCTTTTGCACTCAGTTATCCATAAGTCTATCTTGTTGGACTTGTCTGCTTATCTTTAACAGCCTGGTGCGTGAACTCGTGTGTGAAGTGCAGAGAATGGTCCATTTCACACACACACACCCCCCCCACCACTTTGCTTTACTGTTGGAGCCTTGCTTTGCTGCAATAGAAGAATTAGGTCATAACCACAGACAACCGTTTTCAAAGACACTTTGCTTGTGTGCTCTGCAGGACTTTCTATCTGAATAGTATTTACATCAAATAGCGCTGAAAATGTTTATTTCACATTTTGCTTGATTTCATTGCCCTGTTATGTTTTAAATAGGTGTATATGGAACACAAGCATGACCTGTATTGTGATCTTCAAGGTCTATGTTGACAACTATATCAAATTTCAACTCAGATTCTGAGTGTGTGAACACATTTCATCTTCAGGTCATCATAAAATATGTTTATTTGTGACTCGTTTTACAATGATTTTCTTGTTCCTAAAAACTGTAATGAAAGAAAGGTCTGACGATATCTAGCTTCACTTCAGCATTGATTCATTTCTTAGAGTTGTTATTTAGTGTCAGCCTTTTGAGTTATTAGGTGATTTGACAGCGGTTGGACAGTAGTGTTTGTGGTTCCACTATGAATGCGCTGACAGTGAATCGATCGACTGTCTGTTTAATCTATCGTGAGTGGTTTCTAAGTAAGTTATAATATTCACAGAAAATATTTCAACCTTTTAATATGAAAAGTGTTGGTTTTGCCATTGGAATGAATTATGTTGGGCAGACAACGCTTGAATTATAACAGCTTCAAAAATAAAAATTAACAAAATATCTAACACATTTAAAAATGTAGACAGTGAGCCTGAAATTTATCATCAATTATTTGTAGAAATATAATTCTTTTATTTTCTTTGTTTTTATAATATATAGAATAACGCGCGCGCACACGCTTACTAATACATGAAGTTTACAATCATTGAGAAGTAACCCTTTTGATAGCGCTGCAGTTGGCCCATATCAGCTAGTGTCCTTTTTAGCTTTGGTTAGACAATAAAGAGACACTGCGGGTGATAAAGACGGATTGTGTCTATCTCTCCTCTGTAAAGTTATAAACCGCCCCTCGCATCTCCCGTCCCACCTCAGCGTGTTTATCCCCCGAAAACCTACTGCGCAGTACGCATGCGCAGTACCGCGCGACCTGTCAAAACACTGGCCGCGGGGCGTCCGTAATACAAAGACGTTTGTCGTCGCCTCGGACCCGGATCGGACGCGCCGGACCCAGCGCTCTCTGACATGCCGGGACGTACCCGGTGAGTTTCGTGAGGGATGCGGATGTCCATAGGTTTGGTTCTTTGTCGGGGAAGGAATAAGGACGGAGAGACGCTGGTAATAAACTACCATTGTTGTGCTGAAGCTGGAATCTCGGCGCCTGCGTCCTGGTTTTGGTTGTTAGCTAGTGTTAGCCACTCAGCTAGCTAGCTCGGCTTTTCCGTCCAGATTTTATTTTATTTTATTTTATTTTAACTCTCGGTCTGACTGTTTCTTGGTGTAAGTAACTTTTTTATAGTCTGTTATCTCGCTGTGTCTTGTTAGTCTGGTGGTAGGATTTCTTCCGTTTCGGAAGTGTATCATCCTGGACCATGATCGCGTCCCTTTTCTTGATTATGTTTTTCTGCAACATGAAGTAGATCTATTACAATCTCTACGGTTTGCTGAAGTGTTTTTCTTAGATTTTGTTTCGCTTTTCGCTTAGAAGTTTCACTTTTGAGCTAGATTATTAGCTACGACGCTAAACTATCTGTGACATCGCAGCTACTCTATTCACTGTACATTTTCTTTGCAGTTTTATAATGATATATTATACTGTTTACTTTTTTTCATCTAGGTAGAAAACGCCGTGAGGATCGAGAGTGAACTTCTAAGAAGTACCAAGTTTGACGACATTCCCCCGCGGAAAGGCTGAAGGCTGTTTATCCTCCCTGCGGATTAACTGACTATCTAATTAACTAACTGACTGTATTAATGCCACAATGCAGGCCTTTTCTACGGATTCCCACAAAACTACAGTCCACGTCAGAACTGTCACAGTGTTATAACGGGCAGAAAAATATAGGACAACATTCCAGCTTTTTACATCCCATCATTTTAAGTGACCTGGAAAATAAAATGTGGCAGAGCACAGCGGCTCACTGATGGCATTAAAAAGCTGCCAGGCATTGATGCCATTTTAGGTCTGCTGCAGAACTTCTGAGAACAAACCGGGAAGTAAGAACTACTCTGCGAAGTAAGGGGAAGAGGAATTTGACAGTAGCGCTTGTGACACACACCGTCACTTGCGAACCTTATTCTTCTGCACCACGTCAGTGGATGTCCAGGTGACCTGCTAAGCCATGACCACCAGCGGTCCCATGCCGACTCCTTCGCCCCTCCTCCCTGCAGTTGCTCCCTCTGTGCAGCTAGGGGTCACTGTTCTCTACACCTGTCTGTATGGCTGCCTGTTTCTCGTGGTCTACATCCAGCTATGGCTCCTGCTTCTCTACCGACACAAGCGCTGGAGTTACCAGAGTGTCTTCCTCTTCCTGTGTCTGTTCTGGGCCGCCCTCCGCACTACCCTGTTCTCCTTCTACTTCCACAACGCTGTGGCCGCCAACCACCTGTCCAAGCCGGCCTACTGGCTGCTCTACTGCTGTCCCGTCTGTCTGCAGTTCTTCACCCTCAGTCTCATCAACCTGTACTTCACCCAGGTGAGGATCTCTGGGTCCCGGGCTGTTTCTCAGGGGGATTCCCCGGCTGTGGGGCTGCAGAGCTGCGCATTAGATTTGTGGCTGGTTCCACCGGTTTTATTTCAGGTGGTGCTTGTGTCTGAATTTGGTGTCATACATTATGTTATTGTAATATAAATCTCCCTGTTTTTTTTTCATTTCATTTCAGCCTTGAAATGCATGTACAGTGTCCTTCATGAAATAGTTGATTGCACTTGATGTGGAACAGAAAGCAAAGATCGTCCTCAGTGTGGTTAGATCCCATGAGAATGATTTGCCCAGGCTTGTCTGGTGTTTGGGAGGATTTTGGGCAACATGAGGCTAGAACTACTTTGGGAAAGTATATGTCTGACTATCTGGGCCTATACCATTTTCTCCTGATATGGGGATCAGTGCATTTCCATCTGTAAATGAACATTGCAGATAATTAGGTGGAACCTAGAAACCATTTTCACCACCACTTTTCCTTCCCGGAAAAGAATGTGGTGAAAACAATGACCTTATTTATACCAAATTGAGTTTAAAGCTGAGTTTTAAAAAGGGGTAGGAAAAGTTTGAGTTTCTTAACTTCTTCTCTCTGCAGGTTTTGCTGAAAGTAAAGGAGAAATTTAGCTCTGAGCCAAGCAGAGGACTGTAAGTGTTTGTTAGATGTGCTCACCAACCCACATGCACACAAAATGTCCAAAAGTGACATCACTTCCGTTCTGTTTTTAAAATGTTGTACAGAAAATGCGTTTTGCCTTGGGTGGGGCCACAGCCCTTCGTCTAATCGCTGTGACCCTGCTCTTTCTCTCAGACGCGCAGCACGCTGGGCCTACGGGGCCATGAGCCTGCTCTTCCTGTGCGTCAACGTGGCATGCGCCAGTCTGGGTGAGCGCAACGGTGGTGCGGCGGGTGGCGGAGCCTGGAGGCTGGTGTTGCTCCGCGTGCTGGTCAATGACCTGCTCTTCATCCTGGAAGCCGTTGCCATGGCGGTGCTCCTGTTTCTGCTGACGCGCATGGCGCCCTCTACCAACCCGTACCTGCACAGCAAGGTGAGGTCCTCAAGCCGAAAAAACATATACTGGCAGCCATTATTGTAAGTAGTATGCTAAGAGGGTTCTGTTTAAGGATAAGTTTCCCAAAAGCCCCCATTACATTACTGCAACTTACACTGTACACTGGATCTAAGGTTGTGTTATATCACATCTCAATATAATCGCAATTATATGGCACATGCACAGTAATCGCTTAGGTGACAGGCGTAAACATTTATCCGCACGCCGCCTTTCGGTACTATACGGACCTTTACTTACGCCCTCAATTTGGTAAGCAGAATAGTAGTGCGTCTAAAATATTAATGAGAGATGTATTGTGACGCCCAAAATTTAGTAATCTGTATAAATTTGGTATATCCTCATGTTTATTGAATTCGGTTAGCGGACTACGCCACATGCTACTGTTTTGATATATCATGGAAGAAATAAACACTGAGGTGGCGGCGAGGAAAGGGGCAACTCAGCAGCCGCGACATCGTTTGAAAAGGGAGATATTGTGGATAAACAAGTACAAGGCTTCTATGGTTCGGTGTGTGTTTTTTTGCATTCCAGCACGTTTATTAAACATAATGATATGCCGAATTTATACAGATTTCAGATTTTTGGGTGTCACAATATGCCTCTCTTTAATATTTTAGGCACACTATTAATCTGCTTACCAAATTGAGGGCGTAAGTAAAGGCCCGTATAGTACCGAAAGGCGGCGTGCGGATAAATGTTTGCGCCCGTCACCTAAAGCCCTGGTGATTACTGTACATGTGCCATATAATCATGATTTGATATCATGCAGCCCTAATTGGAGCCGTTCAGTCACATGTGCTAACATTGTGCCGAGGCTGAATGTCACAGAAACGCGTGGCAAAGTAGGGAATAATAGCATGCATTTCCTGGAGATGATTGAAATCTGTGCTTTAACGTGCTAAAAATTGTCACGAAAAAATCTTTCAGCTGAAACTAGTTTTCAGAAATTCTTTAAACCGATGTTATACATGTAAGTAATTGACTTTGCCAACAGGATGACAGAGATTGCTGGACACTGCAGAAGAGGATCAGTGAATTGTGTTTAATGTGCTGACTCCTCTCCCCTCTCTTCAGGGCATTACCGTGTGCCGAACTGCAGTGCTTGGCGCCGGTGTAATATTGCTGTTCTCCAGTAGGGCGTGCTACAACCTGGCTGTGCTCGTATTGTCCAGGGACCATCGGGTTGAGGCTTTTGACTACAATTGGTACAACATCTCTGACCAGGTATGCAACAGCATGCAAAATCAATGAATTATATAATTCGTATTGTATAATTGAGCTTGACACAGAAAGTCAAAATGTGCTGTATGTAAATCACTAAAGATCTTGGGAGAGGGAAACGGGCAGATACCCTGTATTGCCCAGACCTACAGCTGTAAGCTACTGTCAATGTCTGAATAGAGGTTGCGGTCAAACCTCCCACTTTTCTGTCCCATCAGGCTGACCTGCGTAACGACCTGGGAGACGCAGGCTACCTGGTGTTTGGGGTGATCCTCGTCGTGTGGGAGCTGTTGCCCACTAGTCTGCTCATTCTCATCTTTAGGATCCGCCAGGTTCCTCAGGAGATGGTCAGTGCTGCAGACCACGCCTCTGTCAGCAGATTGCCCCTGTATATGACGCCTGTCTAACCTTAAGCCCTCTCCCACAGGGCCACGTCACCACCCCTGTCAATCGAGGTTCCCGCTCCTACTTCTTTGACGACCCTCGGGGAATAGAGGGTGATCCAGGTGCTCCCTGGCTCCACAGTGCACATCCGCACAACAGGTGACTTGCTTTTGCCTGGCTTTTGTGTTTCCCTTACATGTCTGACAGCTGGTTTCACGTTTGATTGTCTGAAGCACCTGCTTCTACCGCCGGCTAATCTGTCACACCTTTCCTGGCAGCTGGTTTGGCCGCGGCGAGACGGCGCCCCTCCTCTTCGCCAAGAACCTGAACCAGACCAATCAGCATCATACCTTGTACTCCACTCCGCAGAGCTGACCACTCGTGAAGAAGCAGCTTGGCACCCCTTCCGGCCAATTAGCCCTCATCTGTAGCCTGACCTGTCGCTTGACTTGGCCCTCTCACCTCCACACTCCTCCGGACGAAGAGTACATTTGCAGCTCTGCATTTCAGAATAAGCTTGTAGTCCATTGTTATGGTCATGCTGGGATTAGCCTTTTAGAAGTAGACTTTGACATCAGAAGTTCCTGCTTAACTTAGTGTGTAGTTGGGGGCCAAACTGTCAACATGACTTTGCAATTCACTCCAGTCGCATGATCCCGAAAATGGTGGCAGCCTGAATACCCACAAGATCAATTTATCATTGATGCTCTGAGTAGTGCTCAAGCGTGGTGCTAGTGAAGCAAGTGCTAGACATTTAGGGAAGGATATGTATCTATATTATAAACATCTTTTTGAAGGGAATATTATTATCCCCTGTGGGGCTTATAGAATGACCATGGAATTCATTTTGTATATAAAATTTCCATAATAAAACATTTGAGATTTAATTCATACACTTTATACAATTTTATTTTCTACATATATTATTTAAACAAATTGTGAAACCTTGAGATTTTATCCTAAGGTGAGGTGTATTGATCATGTCCCAGGTGCTCAGTCATATGACTCTTGAGTGGCGACATATCTAACAGCCACATTCACTTTGTAATTTACAAGACGATACTGATTTATTAAATTGCCCTTCTGTAACTGACCATTTCTTTTTTCAGAGCAGCAGGGTCTGCAAAAGAATTAACACCCCCACAGCTAACTGATTTAAAGAAAATGTTAAAGACACAAGACTTCCTCAGAATGGTTTATTTTTGTATATGTACAGAACCTCCTATTAAAACTCTTTATACACTATGTACAACTTAAATTAGCCCTCCACTGTTCTCATTGCGCGTCATCCTTCCAAGCGCTGAAGAAAAATGAAAAGTAGTAAGAAACCGGCCATCTGCGAATCTCAGTCCACTGACGTGAGCAGAGTATTAGGGGAGACCTGCATTGCTAAGCCAAACATTCCTTGCGGCTGCTCTCCAGGCTACCAACTGACAAAAGGAGGGAACAGACCAAGCCGTTAAAAAAAAAAGAAAATTAAATGTATAGGCTGAGAGACATCAAGTGATCCGGAGAACTGGATAGAAAAACATCACTGTCCTTCACTGCCTGTCGAAATGCAAACCAGGCACACGTAGGAATTTAAAAAAATAAAAATTCTTTTTTTGTTTTTTCCTCGAACCTGGACCGGTCACCGCGATCAAAGTGTGCAACTGGGGTAGCAGGAGGGCAGAAGTACACACAGCCTGTTAGGAGAGAAAGTCTTTACTGTG
>JAODLD010000002.1:10294579-10306127 GCA_026781065.1 Mormyrops boulengeri
TAAACCATATATTATAAATTTTTTTAAAACCCATATCCCCATCTTGTTCTTTGTTCGTTAAAAAACCAAAAACGCCTTATCTTTTCACCTCCTCTCCTCCTTTTACTTTTATTCTGCGCCCCCCCCCCCCCCCGCATCAATCCCAGCCATTTTACAGATGAGTGAAATTTTTATCCAACCCCCCCGACAAAAGGGTCGGGAACCCCCAGCCCTAACGGTGTACTAGGAATCAGAAAACTGCAGTCCGGATGGATGATGGTCAACACACGACGGCTGTGCTGGGGGGCACTTTGCAGGGGCCGGCCCTGCTAAAAACATGTTGTTACCTTAGTGTAGCCACCGTGCTGAGGTAGTGGTGGATGTTAAGCATGGCGGCGTCCAGCAGCGTGTGGATGTTCTGCAGGCACTGGAGACGGGCCTCCAGGCCGCGCCGCCCCCCCTCCTCCAGCTCCTGCAGCTCGGCTTCAGACAGGCTGGACAGCGAGGCCGGCGGGGGTGGCATGGACGACACTGCAGATGGACGACAAGCGGTTGTGATTATATTTCATGCTTACGAAATGCTCCAAGTGCATCGGAGTAGCACGACGAGGTGGGAGGGGTCCCCACTTGGCAGACCTACCGAAAGGTGGGGGTGGGGGCATGGCCAGCCAGGGGGCGGAGGGCAGCGGTGGTGGGAAGGAGAAGGGAAATCCTGGGATAGCAGCTCCGGGGGCGGGAGGGACCCCGTCAGGGCCAGGTTGGCTGGACTGACTGCTGCCTAAACACACAGACAGATGTGATGTCATATGTGAGCACTGATGACATGGGAAAGGCGATGGTCCACATCGCAAAATAAATAAATAATTTAAAAAACGGCCTTAAGTCAACGTGCAGCTTCAGTCGGGCTATGGTCTAACTGTTTAATGTCCATCTGCAGCGACTCAGCAAGTCACAAGCCCTGTTCTTTCCCCTTAGAAATCCCTTCGTTATTTTGTGAAAACAGTGATGCTCACTATGGCACTAGATAGGATGGAGGGACAAGGGGAACATTCCAGGCGACGATAAATGACCCATGGCGTGTCCGTTACCAGAATGTGCAAACAGAAAGAGGAAGAAAACCGGAGAGCCAAATGATGCTCTCGCTGCACCGGGCCCCTGGCCAGTCACCGGTAGGGCCAGTCTCTCTTACTGCACCGGGGTGAGAAGCCTCATTAGGAGCCACAACAGACTCAGGCCTGCTAAGCTTGTAGTTGATCTAGCACCAGAATTGACAAATGACGCAGATCTAAGCATGTGACTCATCGCCTTGTGGGTCAGGGACTTCGCATCTCAGACCGCATCATCGCTCCTCTGCCTCCAGGGCATTTTTGGAGCAGATCTGCATCTTGCAGCCCACAGAGGTTTACTCACCAGCGGCCTGGGCTCCCTGGGACACCTCGGACCCTGGCTGGGGAGAATCGGTCTGCGTCGGGGGCACGGGAGCCACCCCTGGGGGCACTGCACCCGGAAAGGGGCCCCAGAAGGGGAAAAGGCCGGGAGGGAAGGGGGGCACCATTCCGGGAGGCACTGAAGGGGAGAGACCATGCTGTTCGTGAGGCTTAGTCAATCAGTGTACACTTACTGGGTCTTAACAAGGGGCGGTTCACCCTAAAACTGAAAAAGATATATGTGTTTTAGAGGGGCTTTAGTGCCATCTATCCATTTAGTTTGTTCTCCTGGGAGACGCCTAGTTTTGGAGATATGGGCTGGAGAAATGTCGGGCTTCTCTCGAATATAAAGGAACCGAACGGCGTTCTTCCTGTGGTGTTTAAAGCACTAAAAAAATACATCATAAAAATTCAACAGCAGTCTTTTACCAGAAATCATGACCCAGTTACTCAACATAACCCACAGACTTCACAGTAAGCAGTTTAACGTACAAACTATCTTCTTCTACCGGACTCCACACCCCGATCACTGTGCAGAGGATATCGCCGAGGTGCTCGTACCTGGTGGTGGGACTGGCTGGTCAGCCGGTGGGGGGGGGGCAGCCGGTGGGACAGGAGGCTGGGTCGGCGCCTGACTGGGCAGAGATGCACGGAGCACATCCATGCGACAGGTGGGGCAGGTCTGCTGTCTCTGGAACCATGAGCGAAGGCAGCTACGGCAAGAGGATAAGGCAGGATCATGCCGCTGACAGGATGGGATGATGGCCAGGCGGATCAGTTAAAATCCCAAGCAAACCCAGCACAGACATAAAAACAGGGCTAATCGTTTAATAAGACGAGGAAAACAAATGTCTAAATGCGATAAATGCTGCCAACAAGCATTTAAAACGTGACCCGTGACATGCAAGGTTACATAACCAAATCAGCTTTAGATATTACTACAGCAACACACAAGAATTTTGCTGGAAAAAAAAAGAAAAGAGAAAAAAACAGCAGGAAAGATATAGTTTAAAATTCAACTCGCATTTAGTTAAAGGCGAGCCCAGCATACAGGACACAGGTAAACACCTCGCCTGAGTGCGACACTGCAAGCCTCGCTCACCTGGAGTGGAAGATGTGATTACAGGGCAGCTTCTTGGCCCCCGTCACCATCTCCTCCCGGCAGATGATGCACACATTATCAGTGGCCTGTAGATCCTCAGGCGTAGCATCAGGGTACCTTAATTCGGGGAGGGGGGAGCAGTTTTTGTGAGCGTAAAAGCCACAATCCACTAAACACAAAAAGACAGAGATACACACATGGCAAAAAAGTTGATAATACTCCTCTGAATTCAAGATAAACACTCTAGTTTACAGAGAATGGCATAGTATTGATGAATACGTAGGAATAACGTTGTTGTGCACGTGGCAGACGTAATCTCAAACCTATGGGAAAAGGGGAATTAACACAGAATCATGGTGAGGCCCTTGTCAGTTACTGACCTCATTAACACGTCAGCACAAGACAGAGAATCAGTACACGCATACCACAGGGAAGCGGACACACTAATGCTATTCATAACCACACGTGAGCGTCTTTCACTATGTCAGTGCAAGCCTTCAGAAAGCCTGGTAATGCAGCGCCGCATTTTTCCTCAGATCCAGGACACGCTGGAGGGACTGGATCAGTCAGCCAGCTTGGGAACGTCAGGAGATCCTCCAGAAATAGCTACACACACCAGGGTCAGGTCGGTGTTCTACCTCTGCGACCCCCAAAAGCAAACACGGTGTGTGAAGATGACGGCCATCTCATACTCACAGAGTGTTCATGTTACGGATGGCTCGCCGAGACATGATGGCGTCGGTTACGGCCTTCTTAAACTGCCTGTGAAGAGACGTGAGGAAAAACACAGTTATAAGATCAGAGACCACATGGGAAGGGGATCGATAACATGACCACCCAGAGGTCTGCATCACTTTGGGCATGTGAGGTCACTCACCTCATGGCCAAGTACATGGGCCGGATGGCGAAGAGGGGGAAGGTATGCACCTTGATCATAATGGTCATGAAGGCCATGTACAGCAGCACCTTGATGAAACCTGGAGAGATGGAGGCTCCGTTTAGAACGTGAACTGAGCTTCACAAACATGTCGGCCCCGAATGGCGGGAGGACGTAGCAAGGTACCGGTGAAGAGCTCCGTGTAGAGCATGTAGACCGCCTTGTTGTCCCAGGGATTTTCACTCTGAAGGTCGATGGTGTGCAGTGTGTACTTGATGAAGGTGGTCAGGACCATTGTAAGCAGAATGGCATACTGATAAAAAAAAAAAAAAACAGCATGTTAATGCCCAAAAAATTATTTAACACATTAATTCAAAGACACAAACATCACATTATTAGACTTAATACAACTACTCCTCCTGTAGCGAACGAGTTCCATTACAAGTCATTAAGCAAATTGGTCACTTTGTGAAAATCACAGCCGCCTAAGCGTGACCGCGACTGTGCTTACAACGTTACTTCAACCTTCCATGCTCAATCTTTTATCCTATGTGAGGTGGACATTTTTAACGACGACATTTTGTACATCCTTCTGCAAAGATCTCTCTCACTCCATTGTGAGCTGTCGTCAGGCATATGAAATTTGGCCACAAATGCGTGTTGTTCGGAGAATGAACTTTTTTTATTACCGTCGTATTAGCGAACGGTCGCTAACCGAGGTAGCCGCTAAACCAGGAGTGGCTGTATACCCAGTTGTGTTTTGGGGTATGAAGAGAATCCCAAAATACAAACATGGGGATGAGGGGGGATGCTCCACAGGTTAGGACACTGCGCCTGTAAATGCCCAGTCAAATCCAAGGAAAGGCAGTTTGATTTTACCGTTAGGGCCTTGGGCAAGGCCTTACACCCTTCATGGGACTGTCAGAGCCTGCCTTTTCAAAACGTATGCTGCTTTGTATAAAAGCATCTGCGAAAGAAATGTACCTTACAAGATCCTTATCCCGTGAGGGCGTGCGCTCACCTCGAAACCAAAGACCAACTGGACAGAGGCGCCGCGCGTGATGATGCTGTGACAGGCGTGGTTAACAAACAGGAAGTCCAAGATGCCGAGGAGCGCCATTAGGGCTGCGGAGCGAACCAGAGAGCTGAGAGTGAGACGCGGCAGACCACATCGCGCGGCACCGTGCTTGCGCGCTGCCCTGGTGCACTGGCGCATGACGCTCAAGGCTACCACAGCCTGAGGATTTGCATTCCTGTTTAAATAAAGATCTGGGGCTTCCGGCAATATGAGGAACAAAAGGAAATCACCATATTTACAGCAACAGGTTATCAGTCAGAACATTTACATTTAGTCACCCAACTTTGAGAAGCAGCTTCTTTTTACATGTTTATGAAATCATATAAGAAACAACTCACATAGTACTCTGGAATGAAAGATCCAGGAGATATTTGGACTCCTCTCCATCTGAGGAAAGACACACTCATTCAGAATTGCTGACTTCAGCTTACGCAAATCCCCATCGCCCGTGCCCCGCCCACACCCCAGCTCAGCCACTCACAAAGTCCACCCTGTCCTCAGCCAGCCAATGGAAGCACTTCAGGAAGAGCAGCAGGGTGAAGAGCGCCACGAAGCGTGGAGAGAAATCGTCGCGGAACACCGTGAAGGCCAGGCAGGTCTCCGTGACGGCGTACCAGGAGCGCTCTATCAGATGCTGACGGTGGCGGGAACAAGGCAGACATGAAACGGTTAAGACTGATGTCAGCATCGAGAAGTAAAACTAATAAAAAAAAAAAAAAGAAAGAACAATACAGTATCAATACAAATGCAACAACACACACAAAGGCAAGCAACGCTAAATTTTCTCATAAGAAAGAGGCAATTCTGATAAGGCAGTAGCATTAATTATCTGTTACAAACTACATTTCCAGATAAGCGTACAAATACCGTAACCAGACACGACAGTGGGACACACCTCCATCTCAGCGGCTCGTAGCTGTCCAAAGAAGACCTTACGCATGAATTTCCCCAGCAGAAAAACCAGCACAAATGCCTGGATGTACAGTACCTGATTGAGGACAAGAGAGCAAAGCAAAAGATTCTGTAAGAATAAGCCACCATTTTATTGTGATGCGTGCAACAGCCACGGCAAAGGAAAGTAGGATGAGTCCAAGTGTGACTGGTCAGCATTCCAAAAAGGGACTTAAAGACAATGTGACAAACACATATTAATGGGGGCCGTGTGGAGAAGCATGGTACCATCTCACGCTCGGTCTGCTTATTTGCGCAAGGGACCACAAACCACCAAGCCGTGGAAGATCTGACCTTCAAGCCCCAGAAAGTAGCACACATCTCCATAAATAATTTGCATGTTCAGGTGTCACGATCTGTTCCAATGTTGCTACATCACGTCCTTTGTGTCCAACTTAACTTCAACACGAAAACAACAATCCCAGTTTGAAATACGGCCAGAGAAAGCATAACTCACACAGAGCCAAGGGGGAAGCAGGATCTAGCAGATTCATACCTAAGGTGGTGTAATCCGCAAGCGTAAGAAACCTGCAAATTACAGGCCGGATCACCGGTCTTCTGTGTAATAGCTGGAGATCCGTATTTTAATGGCTGTACCTGCATCTCCGCTACACATTTAATGAGGTTCCCGGCAGGACTGCACCACACTCACCGCCATACTGGGGCTGCTCTTGGTGAGGTAGACAACTGTGGGATAAAACTGGTGTTTCAGGTAGTAGGCGTGTGCGACCACGGCCCCAGTGAGGACCAGGCTGGTAGCCGTTACCAGGGTCACCCGGACCATGGTGTACTCCTCCTGCTGGAAAAAAAACAAACATGGAAGTTAACTAAGAATATGTTTGTGAAATGTTTTTCTGTAACAGTGATCACTGTTAAAACACAGTAGATGTTCAACCCAGGGTTATACAATTATTAACTCATTAACATTTTCTAAAGATGTGCCTACAAAGATAACTGACCACAGGGGTGTCGCTGGACATTCTGGGGCCCTTGACAAAATGTCACCTTGGGCCCCCCTTACGTTACATAACTTTACATATTCAAAGGTCCCTGTAAAGTGCTGGGCCCCCTCAATGTCAGTGAATCCATGCCCCGACTGCGCCCCTGACTGATCATACAATACTGACGACACCAACAATATACCGTATTAGTCATCGTAATGATCAATTAAGTAAAATCAGCATGCATTCACGTTTAACACAAAATAACTGGCAGGTTGGACTCCTCCAACCGCGTCTCCATTTTATCCTGCAACACCTTCAACTCGTTCGTCGCGTTTTCTATTCAACTGCAGCACAGATGTAATCACATACAAAGATTCACCTAACAATTGATAAATATAAATAAATAGTAAAAAACACTGTAAAATCATTGTTTAGCGCGTATACTGCAATGTCCTTGTCTATGGTGCAACACCTTAATCTGTCATCGGGCTTACCTTGTAGGTTAAAAAGACAAAAACGGCGCAGACAGTACGTTTGTGGCTAACTACATAAACTAGTTGGCTAGTGACTCATGGTTACTGAAATAACAAACATGGTACAATTATTCAACGGAGTGTAACTAACGTTTTGTTCCCGTATCATGGCATCACGGGGAAATGCCCTGTTAAACAGTGTCCAGTAATGTGTTATACATTTCTGCGGGTCAGGAACCTGTGTCGCTGATCTACTGCCAGAACCGGGACAGGGACCGACTTACCAATCTCTGCCGCCGACGGAACGCTTTAGCTGTCCGGCTTAGGCCCGACGTCACCCCGATGGTGTGAAAGGCGGCGGGCTACAATCGGAAAATGTGACGCCTCCCTCAAAAGCGACTTCTCTGCATACAGCAGTTTTCACTTCATCCAGTTTTTCTGTGCCTGTTGTGTGAAATTATTATGAAGTCTTGCGGTACTTTCGTGGACGTGTTTATTTTTCGATAGAGGTACTCAGTGAAGAACGGACAACTCACTTCCGGTGCGGCGCAAACCAACCATTTTTAGTGGTGATTACATTTTTCCTTACGTAGTCATTATACCTTTTTCTTCATTTAAAGAATTTAAAAGGATATTGAAATATTTAGAAAACAAATCTACTTCGCATCAAGTAAAAACTATCGTGGTAAATGCAATACATTTCACCTGCGTGTTTTGAAGACGATCCAAGTCACCCCCGCTCGGCTCAATCCCAGTGCAGCCCAAGTTTGCAAAGTGGCTGCTTGTAAATTTCAAACAAAATCAAAGTTGTTAGCAGCCAAACGTACGCGATGGCATTCACTCGCTATAAACGCGAGTGGATTTTAAAGGACCGCTGTAATAGTTTCATATCGGATAAGTTAAACAGAGAAAAACTGAACTCTTATTTTTATGCAAGCCCCACCCCTCCAAGGCACTACAAGATTTCGAATCCGTGTCGAAACGTAATAGGGTCGAGCGGACGCCAATACCGTAAATATAAACCCAAGAACGCACTGTTTTACCTCTGCCCTCTGAATGAGACCTGAAGTACAGCGCAAACGGAAACACGCCAATAACACATTTGATATCAGTCTCTGATTTTATCATTAATATTTAAGGATTTTTGTGATATTTACATTTCTCGCTAGATAGGAGTTGTATTATGTTCGTTTGTGAAATTTACAATCTCCAAAAACAGCAAGCGAGCAAAATTGTATATGTTCTCTGCTTTCATTCCCGAGTCCGCCATCAGAAAATAACCGTCGCTTTTAAATTAGAAATTACGGTAAGAGGCCAATACGTTTTGCGCAGATAATATTTCAGCCAATTAGAAGCTGGCAAGTTTCCTGCGAGTAATACAAAGCGGAAATCAGCGTCGCATGGAAGAAAGGCGCTTTAAGTGTCAGGTCATGGGGAAATTGGATTAAAGACAATACCTTTGACGTGGGTCAGTCAAGAAAGTAGCATGTAAGTCGAGTCAAAATAAAGAAAAAAAATCTACTTGAAATGGAATTTATTTCATACTTTTATAACAAAACACATTTCCATCACATGATCATCCCTGTGCCATTGTCTGACCAATTTAGTCCATATTTACGGGCGCAGACTTTCTTGATGTTTCTCTCCAGTAGTGCCGAGTTCATCTTGCTTCATGGAAACCTTTGGGAAATATTCAGGGATGCAATGCGTTGGTATTCAATGCACATTCTCAACGACTAGTTAATGTTACAAACTCATTTTATTCGCTAGAGTCGTGTGAACCGTTTGTTTCCATAGTCAAACTAAATAGACCGCCTCGGCGGTTTTAATGAGACCGCTCGAAGCAACGCAATAGAACCCTGCAATACCAGATCAACGAATCCAAATTGTATTCATGGCGTTTCAGTCTGATTATTAACAATCCCCACTGATTTGCATGTATTGTTTTTGCGCCTGGTAGACGTCATTTAAAACATTTACTATATGCGACATTCTAACAAAGGTCAAAGCAGTTTTAGTTATGCAGTGCACTTGGATAACCGAAGTACATAGCCACGGTTTCAGACGCCAGTTTGATTTTATTTCAAAGTAAACAAAAGCAGATAATACAATGAATTATAGACCCCTTCCAGGGATTTCAACGTTACTCTCTACTTCCAGGCTTTAAAAAGTGATTTGTGGTACCAGGAACAACACAGTCTAAGGCCGTGTTTCTTATGCAGGTCCTTGGGGACTCCCAAACAGTCCAGGGCTTTCTAGGTCCCTACAGGGAGCTGGGAGGGAGCAAAGACGTGGACTGTCTGTGGGTCCCCGAGCACCAGATTGAGAAACACCGGTCTAATGTAATCGCGTGCAATCACTTGCTGTGTTTAAAAGGAGGAAAAAGAAGAAAAAAAAAACAAAAAACACAGGCCTGTTCTGAGTGCATGGCATTGTCATACTGTGCAGAGGCTAAATACACACATTGCCAATAAAATGCTATTTAGGCCCAGCCTTGCTGGTATTGAGTATTCAATACATGTTTAAGATGGAATGATAGGTACTTAATAATTAAACTGAACTTGTAGCAATTTGTTTCAACTATCAAATTTGAAAATGTTTTAACATACAGCATTTCAAACAGAATTCTTAAACATCATGGGCATCAAATTTTAAAATCTCATTTAATATGGGAAAAAAACTTCATATTTGTGATGAAACTCATATCTGTTCAGACGCCAGGATATTCCTTTTCTAGACTTACCATACTGCATTAAGTCATTTACACGTCACCAACTCATCCGTCACTATGGGACAAATTTTGTACTGCAGAGCTATGGTAATGCATGGGTTACTACGGTGTTCTACAGACAGCTTGATTACAAAAATGTAACAGTCCTTAAAAGGGGGGGGGGTGGGGGGCACACTAACCAAATTTAATTGTATAACAGAAACCTTAAGAACAAGTGGTGAAATGGTATTTCAAAACACTGACCATAAGTTGTGGAGCTGAAATGTGTGGTTTTTAGAGACTTTATTTAAATGAAGCAATTGCTTAGTATTTAGTGTCCGACTTCAAAGCAACTGGATCTAGGGAAAAATACACAAGTTTGTTGTGGATTCTGAATCTAACAGTAACTACACCTAGGCCTTAGCCACTGACAGCGGGGATTAGACAAAGAAGTAGTTTTCATAAAAGAAAAGGGGAAAAAATGGCTGGTGAAGAATGGGGCATACATGAACCCAAACTATGCAATTTCAGTTGTTTTAAACTACTAAACAACCAACTGAAAGACTGATAGAGCTCATACAAAACAAATGCGAAAATAAATCTGTTAACGTTTTGCTCTGACCAGATGCAGATGGTGATAAGTTTACTGATGCGGTAGTTCATCCATCCTGTGTCACTGTGTTAGGTTTTCTGCTGCCAAGATTTACCTGTAGTCTTGCTACATGCCTCTCTGGCCACTAGAGGGTGACGGATCCCTTCTGCATGTAGTGTAAACAGTTCAGCCTTAAAGACTGGTATTCAAAACATTGTAAAATTAAAACAAAAATTTAAAAAAAAAAAAAAAAAAACCCAACCCATGAAGAAGCCATCATTAGGAAACAGACGAGATGGGGTTTAGGGGAGAGCCCATTTGTGTAAGTACTTTATCCAGCCACTGGAGGGGCCCATGCAGGTGCACTTCTATCCAGCAGGGGGTGCTCGTGACATCTTGACGGTGATACTCTGCTCCCCAGCCCTGAGGACCCAAGTAAAAATCAGTTCCTACCAGTCGAAATTTATATACTCACCCTTTTATTATGGTCTTAAGAGATGAGATATAAAAGGCACCCAACATATAGCATTAATACAGAAGATTGGTAAACGTTTTCATGCATATTACAGTTTCTCAGCCTGTTTGACGTCTGCCAGCTATTAAATCAGCTCTAGCAGCAGAAATGAGGAGTGAGCCAAAATGGCCTGCTTTACCTTGACGAAGCTCATGCGGATGGTACACATCTTGGTGAGCTCGTAGACGGCCTCGAAGCCGTGGTTCACTGACTGGGCCAGCAGCTGAGCAAACTCCTGGTTGTTGAAGATCTTGAGGCTGCAGCCGCTGGGGATCTTGCAGACGGTGGTGGGGTGGAAACCGTGGTGGTAATTGCAGTTTCGGCTCTGCACGAAGATGCTGGTGTCGCTGAGGCACTCCGCGTAGACCTCACCGCCCACGTAGTACAGGTGTACCCCTATGCGTGATGGAGGAGGGGGGTAACACCATGAGAATCAGGACAGGGGAGTTAGCGGCTTCCACATAGCCATCGTTGCCAGTGTCTGTTTCAATTTAAGAACCCCAACTGCAAAGACTCTTGGAAAAAGTGCACTGAACCTCACCTGCTAGCTGTACACACTATCAAAACATAACATTATAAACGACCACAAGAACCAGAAACACAGGTGTACAAAAGGAAAGGGGCAGGAAGTGTGAGAGGTCGATTGTGCACCTTTGCCAATGTGACGGCGGGTGTTCTCGATGGTGGAGTTTCGGTTGACGTTAGACAGCAGACCCAGGCAAAAGCGGTTCTTGTTGTTGGACGGGTCGGTGAACCCGTCCACCAGTACACTGGTGGAGGAGGCGTGGTACGCCTCACCCACGCGGTTGTTCAGCTCGTAGTAGACGATGGAACACCAGTGAACAGGCTCTTGATATTCCACAGGCTGCACGTCTGCGTGGCGGGGGGGGGGGGGGGGGGG
>JAODLD010000002.1:10321945-10337768 GCA_026781065.1 Mormyrops boulengeri
CCCCCCCCCCCCCCCCCCCCCCCCCCCCCCCCCCCCCCCCCCCGGCCCGCCCCCGGCGGCGCCCGGGGGGCGGCCCCCATCGATTGGGCAAAAATGAACACGTTTAACCGTCACTCTTTGCAGAGACCCTAGGCTGTAGCTTTCGATACCTCACTCTGCACCTGAGGTTTAGGTTAGTCTTGAGTTTTTGCATACGTTCATTTAACTGTGTTCTTTCCACATCTGTTCACAATTTGTCTACCACTCCAGGGAGATAGTATCAAAGTATGGCAAGATTTACTGCATTTCTAGAGGATATCATAAATTCAGTTCCAAATGGTTAGAATGCAAATTCTTGATATCAGAAATTAAGTCAAAACACCAATTTTTGATATCGGAAATAAAATTTTAACTAGTTGAAAATCCAATGTCTGATATCAGGATTTCAAAAGAAACTAGTTAGAATTCAGTTTAAATTATAGCTAGTTACAATTGAATTCCTGATTTCAGGGATTGGGATTTCAACTTGTTACAAATGAAATTCAACTAGTTATAATTGAACTCCTGATATGAGAAATTGGCATTTAACTAGTTCAAATTCCAACTGCCATTGAAACGTTTAGAATCTCACTAACTTAAGTAGAATTTTCAGTATCAAGAATTGGCATTATAATATGCTATATTTGTATTTCCCGTACCTAGAATTTGCATCGAAACTATTGAATTAGTAATATCCTCTAATACTGGCTTGCCATAGTCTTGTAGCTTTATGCTGTTTTCTATTTCTTGTTAGGCTACTTTATGCCAGTTTGCTTGGCAGTGAAACAACCCGTACCACTGGACTCCAGTGCAAAAGGAAAGCTGGGAAGCTGGTCTCCATTCAGCATAAATTAAAAAGGGGTACAGGTTGTTCTACCCAAAAAATGCCCTGTGCTGTTCCGATGCTCTGCTAATGACAGAGTGTTTTTATAATGTTGGGTTTTGCTCACCTTTAACACAGCAGCTCAGTGTTATGGTGCGCGTGTCACATGTTGCTGACGGCTCGGCTCGGCAGCCCAGAGCAGATCTGAGGCGCGTCCGGGGGCACCAGATATCAAAGGCCGATGCGCTGAACCAGAACCGGCGCGAGTACAGAGGCCCCAACTAGAGTGATGACTGTTCAAACATGTGATCCCAAGCACAATCACGCTAGCGGGCTCCGTAAAACCCCAGTCTCCAACCAAACGCTTCCGTTTCACTGTAGCCTAAATTCTCATTTGTTTAATTTATTGTAACGCATGCAATCCCCCAGGGCAGACCGACTACATTTTACATCCTGTTTTATTACCTAGTTTTATTTTTTTCCTAAACCTATGACCTTTTCAAATATTTACTTAGGACACTTTCCAACTCAAAGCAAACTGCATCGCTTCCAATTAACCCCATTACTAACTGTCATGGCTATCGACGTCTTCCAATATCTTTCTGGAATTCCAGCGAATCTCAGTTTCCCGTCTTTGGACCAATACACAGCTGTGGAGTCGCAGAGCACGGTAAATTTCTTGAGTGGGAGTTTGTTTCGGCTCCAGTTAATCCTGCCAGCACTGCAACGGGATAGTTTGAAATTAATAACCCGCTTTAAAGTCGCCCCCTGCCTCCAGGGAGACACCGCCGTTTGAGTAACATGGGGAGGACGCTGACAGTGATAGCGAATAATGGACTGTAGTGGGTGGTTTGTTTTTCATTGATGGCTTGAAGAATCGGCACTGACTTAAAAGGGCGGGATATTCCACGATGTACGTTGAGTTAAAACCGTATATGTGCATTTGTCAGGCTAGCCTCATGAATTCAGGCTGTGTCTGTGTCTCAGGCTGCACTATTAAACCCTGTGAAAACGTGTCATGGAAAATATCTTCTGGTAGTTGCTAATGTGTAACGTTTGTCAGTATATTTCATTGCTGCACTTTTGGTCATGTGGCTGAAATTGCTGCTAGAAAGCTCTGAAGCAACATGTCTGAATCTGTCTAAGCTATGATAAATCTAGCAGTAACAGTCTGGTGTGGGTTCCTAAAGCAGCCCAGGCCAAGAGCGGCTGTGGGAGCAGCCAGGCTGCCCAGAGGCTGTAACCTTTTGTTTCGTGTAGCACCATTATGGCTCGTTTACCCTCTTGGGAGTCACTGTCCTGCCCTGCATTCTACATGGATGACAGAGGCTGTCTGCCCCTGCCCCTCCCTTGAGAGCAGCCCAGCCCAGTCTGGCCCACGGCAGAGAGCAGCCGTGGAATGTCTCGCCTTGGATTCTAAATGGATCGTTCACATGCCGACCCCCATGCAACCAGTTGGTGGCTAACGGGGGGGAGGGCCCACCCGCCTGTGCGGGACCTGGGAGGCATGAAAGCGGCATGCTGTGGGACCTTTACTGATGCTGAAAAATGCTACACCCAGATCACCATTGCTCAACACCCATAAAGTGTATGCTAAACAGCCAGGCCGCTAATGCTAAAATCGCATAATGTCAATGCAAAACACCAAAACCGCCAACTCCAAACACCATACCGGTGATGCTGTAGATGTAAGCAATAAATGCTACAAACCAGACTGCTAATACAAACACCCACAATAAGAACGCAAAACAGCAAGACCGGCAACCCTAAACTCCATGCTGGCTATGCTAAAGATGTAGCTAATAAATGCTACAATCCAGACCGCTAATACAAACTCTGGTAATACAAAATGCAAAACCCCCAGACTGCTAAAGCCAAACGCCAGTACCGTGAATGGAACATACCCAAAATGTTACCATTAAACCCTAGGCTGCCAAGCACTCTGATAGCATTTGTAGAAAATTTAGCATTTGGAAAATCACTTCTGAATCACATCAGTCCAGACAGCCAGACTAAATCATTCTTATTTTTAACCCCCAAGCAGACACACAAAGCAGTATGACTAAGTGAGTTCATAACAAATAGCTTTTGCGTTTATTCAAGTAACTACTAGAGTAATGTTAAACAAAGACACTAGATAGTTATTCAAAGTATCTATACAGAAGAAAACATTCTCGCTACAATACTGGATGAGAAATAAAGAGCACAGAAGAGGCTGGTTTACTGTGTTTTTAAAATACCAGAGCAACACTCAAATAAAAAATTATTGTTTTATTTTTGGATGTGCAATCATTTTCTTGGGTCTTACACACAAGTCACTGATAATTTGTTATTGAAAGTCCGTGTCTGATTTTACACAAATGGGTATGTGTTACAAAATCCACAAAACGGAGAAAACATGATCAGGCCTTACAAAAAGCAAGTGCCTGCGAACGGATTAAACCATGCAAACATGCTACAGGTATATGGTAACAAAATCGTCGGTTCTGACTTTACATTCCAGATAACAGAAGACTACTTTCACATGTACGAGTACTCTAAAGCACTGCTTTATAAAGCAAGAACAGTTCTTGGTTTGACAATGCACATGAACACATCATACACAAAAAAATATAGCACTGCTAATTCAACATTGGTCTTTGGCATAATAAAACAACCATACAAATATTTATTTGCCAAAATATTTTAACCTCTGCATTTTTTCTAGTTCATTTTTATTTTTATAATTATGAGAAAAAAACTGAGATGCATTACCCACCGAATGTTCAAGTGTGACATTATATTCCATAGCAGAAGTAACCATTCTCATAACTTGGAGGTTGCGTTCCTGGTTTTTCTGTGTGGACTTACTGGGAGTGATGCACAGTTCTACTGGAATGACTTCTCAAAACCTGCTGAAAAAGATCCTCTGTAGAAGAAGAAACAGGATCAACAGTCAGACCCATCTGTATACAGACCCTGATCCAAAACACTTTCATGGTCATAATGATTAACTACCGACTTAAAGTTTTATTTTATGCATTAATTGAATTTTCACTCCACACATGAACAGCCTGTCAGTTTGTCCCCCTGAGGCTTATGCTAACTTTGTCCCTCATTTTTTAAAAATAGCGTAGCCAAAGTATTACCGTTTCTAATGATCTGTGGGCGGGGCTGTGAAGAAAAGATGAAAGGCATCATTTCTCAAGCAGACAATGTACATTTCATATTAACATACCGTGGAGTTTGTCTTACTGTTGCTCTTCCATTTGTCTCACAGAACACATTCAAGGCAATTTGATTTCAACAGACATCATTTAAATGAGTTTCGGCAACTCGCGCTAAGGTTGCTAACCTCTGGGTCGCTTGCAGGCAATTCGATAAAAATGTCAGCTTCGCTTTAATGGTAAGATTACATCTGCAGGCCGTAACATTGCCTGCGGACAGTTTACTGTACAGGCCTGCTGATCTTTTTCAGTGCTGGAAAGCAGAGGTGTACATTGTTCAATATCTGAAAAAAGACTGAAAGAACCCAGATGGCTCCAGACCCTCTATATAGAGTGGTTTTAGAAACAAAGGGGGCCATGCATGAGAATTATGTGACTGCAACATCCTGCGTATCAGAGCAGAGATGTAAGAGGGTCTGTTGACCAGGATGAAAAAAAACCTTGTGGATTTTGAATGGCTCAAAAGCTCTTTGCTTTGGATATCACAACGAAGACAGACGTCCTACTGAATAAGAGGGCTCTGGACCTGAATTACACAATCAATTACTTACGGCATGTCTGAACACCCTCTGGCCTGCCCCAGCATTTGTCTCATCGCTGACAACCCTGGCAGCTGCAAGGAACAAATTTTCTTTTAAAAACGCTAGAGATTAATATGGATCCTGGAAAACTAAGAGGTGACCAAGACGATGAGGTCGACGGCAGCCCTTACGCAGGGGCTTAACGATGGTGTCCATGGCGTGGACGACTCCATTAGTGGCCATCATGTCGCTTTCTGCCACTTGCACCTTGTTGACGTACAAGGTGCCATTTTTCTGCAGGGCGGGGGGGGGGGGGGTTGGACCATGTGAGAAAACAGTCAAGCTTCTCAATAGGATTTTTTACAATTGTCCAAAAGATAAGTTGTTTCCCTTGCTACTCCTATCTACCACCAAGCTTGCTACTACCTCCCACATGTACTATACTAGTATTCCTTGTACTGATCGCTTACTAACTCACGTTCTATTGATTGTATTAGGATTAATACTTGTAGTATTGCTATTCCTCCTTCCACTAGTATTATTAGCGCTACTGGTACTGATCCTACTTCTCAGAGTACTGCCACTGATCATGCCCTTGCTCCCCTTCAGCCCTGGAGATATCTCACCATGCTTAGCTCTAGGTTCTCGCCGTGCAGCGGCAGCAGCCTGGTGTGGGAACCCGCTCCTCCGCTCACCACCAGCTTCTGGCCGATGTGGTACTTCAGCAGGTTCACCAGCTGCTGAGTGTTACCTGCAGCAGTGAGAGGTCAGCTGCCAGGCTGTCAGGTTAGCATTGTGTCAAAACCAATGCAAGAAGCCCTGTGTATCAAGTTATGTGATTATTTGAAGTGAAAGTGATCGTCATTGTTGACACACCGCGGCACAACAACAAAACGTGTCCTCTGCGTTTAACCCATATGTGAGTTAGCAGTGGGCAGCTATAATTTAGCACTTGGGGAGCAGAGCGCGGGGGCGGTACCCCTGTGGTATCTTCCTGGTCAGGGTTTTGAACCAGCAACCTCTCAACCACAAGCACACTTCCCTAAGCATTAGATCCCCACTGCCATATTATTTAATAGCATGGTGATACCAGCCAAGTTCGGTGACAGTCTGTCCCTTTTATCTGTAGTGACAGTATAGTATTTCTTTTAGGCATTTCTGATACCCCCACACTGAGTCTATGGTAGACTATTCAATAATCCCTTTGAGGCTCGCTCACATTCCAAAATAAACACTGCAGATTAAAATACAGTTCATGGCTGGATTTACAGTATTCAAGGTAGGTCTGAACCTATAATATTCAAAGTAGGTCTGAACCTCATGAGAAACTACTCATCAAATATGCATAAAATAGGCTTACGGAACTGATTCAACCTCACCACTGAGTTCTGGTAACAGAATAGATTAGCTGGATCAAAAATTAATAAATCACATCAACAAGCCCATCACAGCTTTTTAAAAAGAAAACAAACAGAGAAACAGATATTTTATCGACATAACAGAATAAGTTTCTAAGTTTCTCACTCTCTATGACTTTATTTAGAATAATATACTGTAGTTCAATGCAATTGCCTTAGATTTAAAGAAATGTTGGATAGACTACAGGTTATACATGTTACAAATGGAAATCTTTACTGAAAACAAGTCAGAAACATTACATTACACACAAATTGCACTGAAAAAACTGCGTAAATCGCACGGTGGCACCAGGCATTATGGACACAGGAATCTTGACAGATGCCGTTATCAGTCATTATTGTTAGCTACAAAACTAAACTCGAATTCTAATGCTACCAGCTGTTTGGCCGCAGAGCCAGCCTGAAGCGCTGAGTCAGGGTGACTGCCTAAAGGTGGCCCGCAGCCGAGTTTGTGGGTGAAACTGTTCCAGTGAAGGCTGGTGTCTCATAAGGGGAAATGGTTTAACATTCAGGCTAGTAGAAACATGATTCACCAGGTGGAAGTCTGCTTTGAAGCCTGCATGGAGATTAATGGTGGACATGGGATAAGATAGATTATCTCACAGCTGAGGCCTGGGCACTGTAGGCGGCCTGGAGCAAATTATTTTCCACAAAAATGATCCAGTACGTTGGTGAGCCACACAACCAACCTTGAGTCAGACAATATTTTCTGCTGATTCCCCAGATGAGATTCTGTTGCTAAGGAAACAGAACACCCAAACAGGGGGCAGCCAATAGGAAATGTTTCCAGTTGCCGAGAAAATGGTGACTGTAGTTCCTTTTCAAAAATTAAAAGAAAAACAGCAAACTGTGGGGGAGTGAAGGAGCCATGAAGAGCCTCTGTGGAGACCAGCTGACATGCGTCACTGCATTCAGGCCCAAGACCAGACCAGCTGATGTGCGTCACTGCATTCAGGCCCAAGACCAGACCAGCTGACATGCGTCACTGCATTCAGGCCCAAGAGCAGACCAGCTGACATGCCTCACTGCATTCAGGCCCAAGAGCAGACCAGCTGACATGCCTCACTGCATTCAGGCCCAAGAGCAGAACAGCTGAGGTCACGAAAGCGCTGGGCAGACTTCAGTGCATCTTCACAAAGTTATTAAAGCTTCCCTTGAAAATGAAATCCAATAAGCAGAAAGCAAGCCTTACACACTGCATGACGGCATCTGGCAGATTTTAAATATTTCATTTAAGTATGATTAATTTTCCCAGAAAGTTTCAAAAAACAGCTGCTAAAAATAGTAACTGATAAGACAATGGGACTTTTCTCTACGATACATTTTAAAACTTGTGTCTGTTTCTGTTATTTAAGTATCTCCTTTTGGAAATATGCCTGACATGTCATGCTGTACAGAAGAATAGATGTTTTGTACCCAGTCACTTCCTTGTGGATTTATTTTCCTGAATAAAGAGATTACAATAAAGGCGAACCACACATGGCTTCAGAGACTAATTCTTGAAACACCCCCATGAATCTCAGCTCTGCCTAGCTCCCCTCTTACACTCCAAGTACAAACAGACCTTTCCCTTCCCTCTGTGACCTTTATGCCGCACTGATGGTGTAGAAAGACAAACACGTCTTTCACTTGCTACCAAGAGACATCTCATGACGCTGTGCAGTGTTTACCTGGCAGGAAAAACACACCGTTTATATGAGAAGTGAATCTGGAGGTGTTGGAATATAAAACTTGGTTGGAATTCAGTGTCGCTGGAGTTTAGTTATGATCTATCCAACATGTCAGTTTTTGCTGATGTGGCTACAGCCTACAGTGCTTAACCCACAATCCCAAAGGCCAGCATGACACCGTTTGTTCGATCAAAAGTATGGCTGGTCTGTTGCCGATCATGAGAGAGGTAGGAGCCTGTTACATTGGCATGAGGCCTGCTGGGGCAGAAATGTGGTGGCGAATTACCCATGATCCTGTTCCGCTCTGTTGAGCTCATGCCGTGGAAAGCCACATTGGTGGGGGCGAAGACGGTGAAGAACCCCTTCTGGTTCAGCAGCTCTGTCAGGCCCGCCTTCTGGATCTGGTCTACCAGTATGCTGAAAGGGTAACATCAATCAGCACACATCCCTCTCGCTCCCCACCGGCAGCATAATCCTCCAGCTCGACAGGCTACAGGTTTATTCGAGGTGATATCTGATGACTTGGGGGAGATCCCGGGAACATCCGAGAGCCGAACCAAGTTAGGTCACGTTGCCTCTTGAGTGAACGAACAGCAGAAGATGAATAGCGGAAGATGAGGACACAGCCCTTTATTTCCATTCGAGAGACACCCTGAGAGTGGGTGGGGGGCAGCTGCTTGGGGCCCCACATAACTCTGCTAAAGTCATTAAAATAAAACACTGCCAGTACTCAACACACTGAGACTTTAAGACCATTTAGGATTAAAGGTAGCTGCAGGGCTTTAATTATGATGTCATACAATGCAGTTATGATGTCAATTCTTGGTCATCAGCACTTTGCATCTAGCTGTTTTTGCCTTATAAAGTCTATCTAAACTCCATACCTGAGTGAAGCATTACATGAACTGTCACAACCAGAAAATATTCCGGGTACCTGAAACGGTTGTCCGCTTTCAGCACATCCATGACAGTTCCCATCGGTGGGCTCAGGACCTTGTCCACGGTAAATAAGGTGGCAAAGCGGCCAGTCTTGTCATGGGCGGCAATGCAGGCGTTCTCGATGCACAGGTTCTGGGTTGGGGGGGGGTTTGAGAGGTCACAGGGTCATGGTGACATCACAGATCTCCCTAAAAAAGGACTAGGACGTGTTTCCCACTTTCCATCGCCGAGCGGAAACGTGGAACCACGGAAATTTCACTCACTGAGAAAGTCACCACTTACAGGAAACGTTTAGTTTAAAACAAGCCAGTCGCAATACGACCTTCAAGCAACGAAAATCTCATCAGTCAACAGTAAAAGAAAGAATATTAATGTGAAAAACAAAGGTTTCTGGTGATTAGCCCATGCTAAAAACACAGATGTAATTCATATGCCCTATGGGGCATTTTTCTCCATGATCTTCTCCAAAGTATACATATCTGTAAAGGTTACTTTTCGGGAACATGTGCGTAAACCAGTCTAGCATCCTCATCAGCCACTGCACCCACTGGAACTCAAAGACAGATGACCTGGCCCTTCCATATGCTCACATTGCGGTAGGCAAACACTCGGAGCTTCAGCCCCCCAAGGGTCTCCAACACCTGCTCATCATACAGGTGCTTGGAGGACAGCTGCTCCTTCAAAATATGGTTCCTCAACAGCTTCTTGTTCTCAGAGTTGAGTGTCATGCTGCCGCCTGGTGAAGCAGAAATGCTACCATGAGCACTGTAACAGAAGACTGATCAGCCCGGATTAGACTGTACTGTACAGTCCTTCAAAAGGTGTGTGAACTTTCCCATTGTGATGAAGTGTCAACCCTGTAATTGTTTCCACTATGAATCTTGGGACAGCAGAGGTACGTGAACTGCAATGCATTGTGAACATTCCTGTGGCTAGGAATGGTGTCTATCCTTACCTTTGAAGGCTTCATTCTGAGGAGCCAAGAGGGTCAAAGCTTCAGAGCCAGACAGGTGGGACCTCAATCCAGCATCAACAAAAAGCTGCGTGGCTATCGATAGAGGTGACCCCTGGACCAATTCTAGCAGGGTCTTGGCTGCAAATTGAACCAGATAAATGCAATGGGTGAATTTTGAGAGAGTGTACAACCTCGGTTTATAACTGCTTGCTTCATTTTTATACCTGTGGTTTCACAGACCTCTGCCAGTAGGATGTGGGGTGGACCTACAAACATCTCATACCAAAAGACTGTAACCTCTCCTCTTAGAATCTGCATTACGATGGTAAATTTACATGCAACAGTTCCCTCTACTTTCTTTTTCATTCATGATTTCATTTATATAAGGAATATCAGCAATGCTTGGTCAAGTTTTGCAGGGTCGTGTCATACCCGAGTCGGGGATAAGAAGCTCGTCGATGTAGTGGATGACACCGTTGGTTCCGAGCACATCTGTTTTGGTGACGATGGCCTTTCCGTTGAGGGTCATGTCAGTGCCATCGCAGCCCACTTCAAGCACGGTGCCCTGCAGGGTCTCCAGAGGGGTGCCAGCCACAATAGACTCAGAGCACTGAATGTTCTTCAGAATGTGGTAGTTCAGCAGGTCTGGACAAATGCAAGGAGTTGCCTTTGCAGTTATAGACTGTCAAAAAGCTTAAAGATATGAAGAAGGTCTTTCATCCCCATTATGATGTAATGAAATTCTGCTAGCGCCCTTGGAGATTGTGTAAACAGTGCTACTGCTCTATTATGCTCCCCGAACCACTCACTATTGTGCAAATAGGTAAGACCTTCAATGGAAAATTCGGAATCAGCACAGCACTAACCTCTCAGAGCAATAGGATCACCCAGAATCCTGGTCAGAGTTTCATGCGGAATCTTCTCGAAGGCCTCATTGGTTGGTGCAAATAGAGTGTACTGACCATTACTCTCCAGCACGGATGTCAGGCCAGCGGCGGCCACTGCGGTCTGAAGCATACGGAGGAACACTCTCACACAGGCTCACTTACTGTAGGATCTTGTCGCCATAAACAGTACAACTGGCAGCAAATGGGCTACCTCATCGCTCAAGCTTCTTAAGCAGATCTTGCCAAAAAATTACTTAAGTCCCAGTGAAAGTGTTCAAAAAATACAACACAATGAGCTGACATCGTGCATTCCAACACTTAACTGGGTTAATCTATCATGGGGATATAGGTCATAAAAAGGGATATGTCTGTCAGGAACACAAGCTCCCATGTACATGTAAGCATATAATAAGATGAGCTAAACTCACCCGCAGGGTTTCTAAGTTGTCATCAGTATCAATGAAGGAATGAATGTCATTGCTGATGGCTGTGATGACCCGGTCAACCACGTGGACAATCCCATTGGTCGCATGCTGGTCTGTCTTCACTAGACGGGCACAATTCACAGTGATAACCTAGCGAGAAGAAGCAACATCATCCATAACACATCATAGCAATGCCATGAAAGTTCTCTGCCCCTATGTTTTCAACAGCAGTGTTTTTAACCCACTGAAATTCATGATAGGTAATGCTTCACATTAAGTGCACCTTCATAATGCCTTTATAATGCATTTGTAGAACATTCATAAGCAGCGTGCAAGTATACCTTAACATTTAATAACCCTGTTATTATCATATAATGTTTGTTATTAATGTATATTTAAGCTGGGAAGGGATGTTAGGATGTTAACGCATAATTATTGTGCATGCTGCTTATGAATGTTCTATGAATGCATTATGAATGCATCATAAACGTGCACTGAATGTTCTACAGATGCAAAATGAATGCATTATGAAGGTGCACTTTATGTAAAGCGGTACCACATGATCTACTTTAAACTGAACCTTTGATCTTCTTCAAACTTTCAAAGAGTATTTGAACTTAAAACCTAAGCAGCGAAGACACAAGCTGGGAAATTGAACTTCAGAGTATAGTGAAGACTTCACATCGTCCTTCTTAATAACACAACTTAATCCATCATTGAAGGCTGCCCACAAATGGGAATTGTTGCCGATGCCCAAGCACGACTGGAAGTCGGTGTATTGAAGGGCACGACTCACTCCATTGGGGTAGTGGTGAATGTGGACATTGAAGTCCTGGTACATGGATGAGTAGGCAGAGTTGTGCTTGAGGTCATCAGAGGTCAGGCGCCGGTTGACCATATGGTAATGCAGAGCGTTGAGCAGCTCAATGTTGACGTTGCTTACGAGAGCATCCAGGATTTCCTGAGAAAGTGAAAGATTAATCTTTACTCTCCTTCCGTGCTGTCAGTGCTCATGTTGAAGTGATCCTTCACACCACCGCACTGGTAGCCTGAGCTCATATTTGCAACATAATGCAAAAAATACAACATATTGATTTATTTCCAAAAGAAAATACTTTATGTAAACAAAAGACACTTCATTAAAATCTCAAAACTCAGAACTAACAGAAAAGCATACTGGAGATTATTACGACCCACCATTAGGGCAGAAGAAGGTAAGCGAATATGACTTGTAGCGAGTATAGTTTAGGTCCAATTGACCTACTGGCATAGTTATGACCTATGACACCCTTGTGTATCTTGGTATTCGATGAAGGAATTTTATGAATTCTCCTTGTGTTTGCACAGGATTCCACCTACCACTCAGGCTTCCTCCCACAGCCCGAAATCATGGCTTTTAGTGAATTGGTGTCTCTGAATTACCATAATACCATAGTATGTGTTCTGGGGTAGACTGGCATCTGATTTAAGGCGTTTTCTGGGATAGGCTCCCTGTTCAGCGTAACCCTGCACTCAATAAGCAGTGAAGGAAAATGGATTGTGCTGCCTTTTGGACAGATCTGTGTATCTCTACTGGATAGGCTGCTATGAAAAATGAATGGATGGAAGGATGGATGTTCAATCTCATAAGATAAAGGGCATTTTGTGCCATTGCGCCATAAATAGCTGTACAGTAACAGCAGTATAACAACAGAACTAGCAGAATAAATTCAAAACCAATCTGTGTTGTTGGTTGAGATGCACAAAACAGACAATAGAAAACAATTTACTATTCATCATCCTCGATCGATTAGTCTGCGCAGATGATTGTAGAAAACACTGGAATTTTAACTCCAGGCCGCTGTCTTGGCTAAAATGTTTAGCTTTATCTGCGTGCTGTGATTGGCTGACTGATTCAGCAAACTGATTTGGCTCTAAGAGTTTACCAGCAATCTTTGTATCTTTGGAACAGTGCAAATAAATCGCATTATACCGCAGCGCTGTTGAATTCTCGAATCTGATTGGTCAGAAGTGTGTTGATTAATTTTCATAGTGCCAGCCAGGCAAATCATAGTAGCAAATCAATGTGCTACTAGAATCTTTAGTTCTAAGTAACATTACTTAAAATTCCAGAAGTAGAACACAATTTCAGATTAATGGAAACTAAGCAAAACGTTGATTGATTGGCAGAACAGAATAGTTCTATGAATAAATCTGTTTTGTCATGCATTTACTCCTTACTTAATTCACAACTTGTTCAGAAGTCAGCAAATACAAAAGTCCATTAGGATATGGGCTGAAGGCCGACTTTGTGGATGGACAAAACTATGAGGTGAAAGACCATAATATTGTTGCCGCATCTGGGAATACTGTGGACTCACGGCAGACAGGGATTCCCAGGCCTTGTTGCTGGGGGCGAAAAACGTGAAGCTGCCCGGCCCCTCGATCTCGGCCTTCAGCTCAGCTCTCTCGGAGTACATCTGGGTCGTGGTGGCGTCAGCCACGCCCAGGGTTTTGTAGATGTTCACCAATGGTAGCGCTGAAGAAGAAACACAACCAGAAGAGCAAAAGTGTTTAACAAAGACTAGGACAGTTAATCAAGGTGACCCCGCTTCACTGGCCTTTAGGGGTGACTTCAGCTAGGCTGGGGCGACATTACGGTAATACATTTAGCTGTAATATTTTTTGGTATATTGTAGTATTTTTGATATATTTTGGGTCTGCGAATTTGAAGATTTCAAAATACCGTAAAAATAGGTCAGGACGGTATGATGGTATGACAAGTTAACACTTTACTTAAAGCAGTCATCATAATGCATTATAGATACCTTTATATCAATTTATAATGTCAATATAAGCCATTATAAGGCATTATGGAGGTATTTATTGCACATTATAGATGAGAGCATTCATAATGCATAATAAACATGGCTATAATGTGTCACGCCTTTTTATAAATAGTTATAGCCGTGTTTATAATGCTTTATGAAAGTATTATTATGCATTTTGAAGGTATGTGTAATCCATTACACATGGGTGCTTTAAGTAAAGTGTTACCAAAATTAGCTACTACCCAGGCCTAGGTTCAGCAGGCTGTATTTGGTGTCATCTGCACGACCTCTGACCTGCAGGACACCCTTTTTCCCCAGGAATTCTTTCATAGCCTGGACAGCATTCATAGGTGATGATCCTGTAACAGAAAACACACTGTTATAACGCCTGCAGCAATACTGATAGACCGGTGTCACTAACCGCTGGCCGTGTATAAGGCCAACGTCCCACCCGCAGACCTCACCACAGTGCCATCACAGGTGGAAAATGCCGGATCCACACTAGCTAAGGTTGCTTGAATCCCGTAACAGCCATGTGCGTGAGATGACTCACTTTGGGAGCCTGTCCCCCCTTTTGCTCCCGGGACAATCTTTGTCTCGACGTTCTGTCTCATGCGCATTTTTCACGGTTAGCCTATTCCAGCCTTCCCAACCGACAGCAGCAAATCCCATCTACGGGGAAGCTGATGAAGTTGAGAGCTAGACATGGGATTCTGCCAAGAGCAGAGGTGGAAGCCAGCGAAAGCGTCCCGATCTCAAAAGCTCCCTCATACCGCCCAACTTCAGATGCATTTGATTGAGCTGCAGGTCTTGCCCAGGAAACCTGTTTAATCCTGAATAGGCAGGACCCCGTGTTTCCATAAATGTTATAGATGACTGTTCATTTTCACTTTTTTGTTGTCACATCCAGAACAAGTGTATCTTTGCTCATAAGTGGCCATTTCAGCTTGTTCTAAAATAATTTTATTTAATATAAATAAATGTTCTCAGCTTCACACAAACTGTCAAAACAAGGAGGTTAACATAACGTCTTAGCCATTTCTCAAGTCCTTCATTCATGACCATTAGCATATTGTCTATATTGCTCACATTTTTTACACATTTCATCTAGAATAAATATTTGTAGTAGCAATGACTGTAGTGATGAATCTTGTAGCAGTTAAATGGAACCTTGCAATAGCCCAATAATTACCTCGGTTTATCTTGGGTTAACATCTAATTAGTGTTAAGAGGCTATTTTCGCTGCTAATAAATAAGTTGTTTCATAACTGCTTAACTGCTTGGTTTTATAATAATGTAACATATGATGTGGAAGCATGACTTTTGGTCATTCGTGGTCTCAACCAAACGACAAAACATGGCCTGGGTGAAGTTGGAAATATATACTTCAAGTGAACCAAAAACAAAGTAACTGGTTGACAAGATAGAGCTGAACAGCCAGCCAGCCAGTTCAGGACGTACATATGAAACAGATCAGGAATGTTTACAAGCCTTGCAGTAAAACAGACTGAAAATTGCACAGAAAAACACACTGGCCATTTGATGGAATGGATATATACCTTAGTTGTTTGGGATAAAGAAAACGATTTGAACAGAGAAAAATAATGTTTTCAATCATATTTTTCCTCCAGTTCTGTCCACAATGTCCTTCATCTGAGAATCAATAAAGATAAATTTTTTAATATAATGCCCATTCTAAAAGGCTGAGGCATGCTGGTATGAGAGACCCATGTTAATGAATCACATTATCCTCCATTGTTCTCAAACGTACCCAGACCAGACATGGCTAGGAATGGAAAATATTTGCAATCTTCCCCCCAATGCCCCCCTCTCCATTTTTGAGTGTTTCTCAACCCTGTCTTCTGGGGCCCCCAGACAGTCTACATTTTTGCTCCCTCCCAGCTCCTAGTAGCAAAAATGTGGAATGTCTGGGAGGGAGCAAAAACATGGACCGTTCTGGGGGGGTCCTTGAGGATTTAGAGTATACACAGGTAAGTGCTTTCGAAGTCAAAACTCTGGATGGGGGAAGAAATAAAAGGACGTCAGATCCAGCTGCCAGGACTCACCTGAAGGTCATGTGAACAGGCGACCTTTGTACAACTGCGGGGGTGTGGTGCTGAAAGAACTCCATTCAGAGGGGGTTTCAGCCAG